>VZRQ01006359.1:391026-448528 GCA_013397975.1 Machaerirhynchus nigripectus | reverse complement strand
CTCCCCCGCCGCCGCTGCCGGGCTGCGGGCCCTCGCCCTGCTCCTCGCCGGTGCCTCCGCTGCCGGAGGGCAGGGTCCGGCACCACCACCGGCGGCAGTCGCCGGAGCCGGGCAGGAGCTCCCCAGAGAGGAAGAGCCCCAGCTCCCCCGTCTGCAAAGGTGAGCGCCGGGGGGTCCGGGACAGCGGCAAAGGGCACGTCCCGGGCGGCCGGGCCAGGTGCGGGGTGCAGGGCTGGGGCCGGCGGTGCCTCCGAGCGCGCCGTGCCCCGGGGCAGAGGTAGGGACAGGGCTGTGCCCGGGCTGGTGCCCGCCCTGCCCCTTCTCTGGCCGGCGGCAGGGCTTGCCGGGTGTGCGTGTGTGGAAGGGGTCGTTGCTTTTGTTGCTGCTCTGTTGCGCCTTGGCTTTCACAGGAGCGACAGAGAGCCAAGCGTGCCATGTGGGGGTTGTGACCGCTCCTGTAGTACCGCGAGTACTGCCTCGGGTTGGCACATGAGAGGGTTTCAGTGGGATAGATATCCTTAATGTACTTGGGCACAAACTTTAGGTGAATTCGGTGTTTGGAGGCTATTGTGAAGCCTTCATATCTCCCCTTTCTGCACACCTCGTGCCAGATGGTGGATGTGGTTGTGATCCAAACAGTGTCCCTAAGCTTGCAATTAAAGAACTAACTAGTGCTGTAGGCATGGCACATAGCTGTAGAGCAAAAGTATTCAGTATTTCTCATAATACTTGCTTTCAACATGAACCCTGCAGAAGGATGTGTGTGCTTGAGAGTGATGACAAGCTTGTGCTACAGTGAAGATAGAAAATAGCATGGGGATAGCATACATTTTGTAGCAAACTGCTTTTTAACTTTTTGAATAATTAAATAAGTCATTTTGGAAATGCTGGAATTTAAGTAATATATGGCATCAGGTTGAGGATAATAGAGGCTGACATATTTAAGTCCTTTTCCTTCATGGGATAAAAGTTTATTTAGAAGTGCATGAGTGAGGCTTTGTGTTCACGTCCTCAAATCTGGGAAAAAATGTTACTTTTAAGGTACCAAAGCTTGCAGCTACTCTTTTTCTTGAAATTGCCTGTGCTAATCTAAGCAATGAAGTTCACTAATATGCAGAAGTGTATATGTGGAAATCTAGGACTAGCCCTCCCTTTAACACTTCTGCTTCTCCTGATACTCCTCCCCTTCCTAAAATAATGATTATAACCAGACTACCACGTTGGGTTTTTTCTTTTTTCCTATCCTGGCTCTTGAGGAATGATGCTGCCAAATGAGACAGTCATAACTAGTTGGTACAAGATGACTGTGTGCCTCTTAGTCTGCAAGTGTAAGAGAGAACTGATAAGGTTCTGAGTTAGATTTTCCATTTTGCAGAGAAGAGTAATAAGGGTTTTATTAAGGCTATATTTTATTATAGGCTTTGGATCGAGGAATGTGTGTATTCTTCATTTGAGATTCTTGTTAATCAGTAATCTGAAAGACTTTATACACATCACAAAATCCTGTCTTCTTCCTGTGAACTTTATAGAACTCTTGCCTAAGGTGCAGTCTGCTGGCCTGGAGAATGAGGAAGAGCACGGTTAGCCTTGAGGTCCAGGTTCAAAAACTGTTTGTAAAGGCATGCGTCAGACCACTTAGGGGAGGAAAAATTGCACTGTCTTTTAGTCATTGTGGAGAAGCCTGCTGAAACCATGCTGGCCTCTTTACTACTTTGAAGAATTAACATATAGAAGGGAACAAGTCATTTGATCGCTCTACTGTGTTAAGATAACTCCACTAGCTTTTTACAAGATGTGTGTGAAGAAAACAGGAGAGTGGTGTCCATTTAATTGCTTCCACATGTTCCAGTTCCTGAGCAGTACTTGTATTGGCCCCAAATGCAAACTAAACCTCTTTAATATTGCTTAACATCCATATTGTGTAGTCCAGTGCTTCATAGAGGCTGGGTTGACTTCAGGTTTTTTCTTCATCTAAATGAGTAAACAGTGTTAGCTGAGAACGTGGAGGTGGAACTTTTTTTGCTAATGAGGCAGTGGTTGTGCAGACTCACAGGACACTTGAAGGTATTGGTCAGAATCTGCTGCAGAATAACTTGGGTTTTTCTGTTTCTTGCTTTCAGTTTAAGATGGCTTTTGTTCATTCCTACAGCTGCAGACACATTTTTTTTTTGGATGAAAATGAATCCTGAGGTTAGACAAATGATAGCTTTTTCTGAACTTAGATACTGGTTGTATCTAAGTTTAAGTTGTTTCTAAAGATGAGTTGTATACTTCAGTCTCAGTTTCATGTTTTTCAGATTTTCTTTCCTGGGAAGCAATTGAGTGGTTTTGAATTTAGTTTTCAGGAGCCTGCTTTACATTTGAGAACCCTAACTTGTGAACTTACAAATGTGACTTTTATGGGGTTTGGGTGTGGTTTTTGGAGGGTTTTTTTTAGCCCTCATTTTTGATCTGAATTGCAATTAATTGTTGGAAATACTCAACTGAATTTTCTGTTGACTATGGGGTAATTATAAATGGAAGATTATGTCATACAACTTCTAGTTTTCCATGCTTTTCTTGCCACTTCTCTCCCTTCCTCCTAAATATGACCAGGAACCTAGATCTTGCTACTACCTGTTTTTCACCTTTTACTTTCCCTTTCTGCAGTCTCTAGCACTTATTTCCCAGAATTCAGCTTCTAATTGTCTGTTAATATGTTCTGCCCTTCCCATCACTGGTGTGGCCTCATTTCTACACTGCAGTGTCTGTCCTGCAATCTCCAGTTTTGGTTCAGTTTTCACATATGCCTTTTTACCTGTCTGCAAACCACCCCTTAGAGGACATTGTTTTGACCTACTAGTACCCTGTTGCAACATGAGATAGAGCATACGCATTTCTCTATCTTTGTTGGTTTTGCCTTGGTTTATTCGCTGAGTAAAGATCTAAGGGGTTCTTGTTATTGGTGTTCTTACATAAAACACATCTTAGAGGAGTTGAACTGCTCAGCTGCAAAAATGTTACAGTGTACCAGGCTGAGTAAACAAGAAGATCAAGACCGGAGCCATAGCACTTGTTTACTTTCAGGTGCCTTGAGATAGTGAGAGAGTTCTCTACTGGTTGTTGGACTTTCTGGTATATTCCAGTTGACTGTACTGAACATCTAAATTCATTCTGAAAGTTAAGGAGAAATTTCTATGAAAGGGTAATATTAAAGCCTGCTTGTGTGAATGGCAGTGATGAAAATAGTATATGAAGTCTTAAAGAGGTCAGATGTGAACCTTTTCTTGGAAGTAGAAAGGAAGAAATGGAACTCCATTACACTCTTAAATTTCACCATAGAATTTGTTTATTTTAATAATTTGGTGGCACAATAATAGCTGCAGACCTGTCGACCTTAATGACCAAGGTTTTGCAGTAGTTTTGAAAGATATTACTATAGCATAAGAGAGAAGGCTTTGTGAACCACTCCATTCCTGCACTGCTGACCTAAGCTGTTTAACAAATGGTAGATGTAAAGAAAGTGACTTCATTTTTGCAACATAATACTGTACATTTCTTGTGGCCAGCACTTCAGGGGAGTTTATTGGGATTAAAAATATTTTCATTTACTAGAGTTAAGTAACTTGAACACCTTGGGTTTTCTGAGGTTTGGTTTTGTAAAACACCACTAATGCAGTCATTCTTCTACAGTGGGACAATTTTGAATTACTAGTGAATAGTTCTCTTTAAATTTGTTTGAGGATGATAGCCAGGATTATCTTCCAAAGGGAGTATACAGAGTTGGGTGGTGTGTCTGTTCTTACTGCTCTGAGTCTGTTCAGTTCTTTTAATAAAACATGAAAAGTAGGTGAAGCTCCAGAGATCAGTTGTAGTTTTGGAAAAGATGGCTGTGCCGGCTGTGCATGAGAGAGATCCCATGAAGGTCCTTTCTGGTGAAAAGCCTGACCAAAACAGAATAAAAAATTCAACTGTATGCCTTAATGCCAGAGGAGCTAGTTGGGTCTCACTCCTTCTCACTACTTTGCATAGCCCACTTGAATAAAAAAAGCCTCAAGTGGAATTGTCAGGGAATTTTGTGAGTTCAGTGCCATCTTAGGCTTTTCTGCTTCTTGTTTTCTCACAATATGTGTCAGACGACGTTTCTTTGGTTTCTTTCATACCTTTCAGTTAGTTATTGGTAAGCATCTCTATTTGTTCAATTTTGCTCTTCAGTCCCACTGCTATAGTGCCTGAGCTTACACTGCCTTTGGAGGTGCCTGGCTTTACTCTGCAAGAGGTGTGTGTGATACCAGGTTGCCTGTAGCAACTTCTGTTGGTCACTTGTACAGCAATGACCGGTGAAGACAAGGCAACTCGCTTGTTATTTCCCCACATTATGGACTTCATTGATTTGTGTTGTGTATGTTCTTTATTTTTGTTCTATCATTTTGCTTTGTTTGAGACCAGATTACAGAAAGACTTCTTTTTCTAAATAGATTTATACTGGTGGTGGATGGATAGGAGGGTTGATATTTATCACAAATACTGGTTTAGAGAGATAATCAGGCCAATTAAAAGAGATCTAATATTTAAGAAGCGTCTATTTGATGAAACAGCTCCATTGTTTTTCATCAGCCACAGCTGTTGTAACTGTTATCTCTATGGCGGCAGATCTCTTGTTATGTAGGTCACATCAAGGAAAAATAGCAGCTGAACACTTGCTTCAAGTATTGTAGGGGAAAGTGCAATGAAAACATTGTATATGTTCCCATTGAAATGTTTTGAAACAGTTAGAAGAATTGTGTAGTAGAGTTTGCCAATTTGTATAAAGACAGGTTGTGAAGGTGGAAAAGTAAGTAAAAACATATCCAAACATCATTCCCCCATCTAAATATAAGTAATTTGAAAACAGAATTTCTTGAGTGAATTTTTAAATTAGAGGAAAAGAGAGTATTTACAGGCTTTGTGCTTTGAAATGAGCAGCTTCCCTTGAACTTAAATAGTAAACAGGCTCTTCAGTTCTCATTCTCTCTGTTTGTTCAGCAAAATAATCTTTCCAGTTGTTTTTTGGTTTGGTTTTGTTTTTCTTCTTTTTTTGTGGTGGAGAGGAGAGAGTAATAGATTCTGCTTCTCCAGTTTTGAAGCTGTCTGCTGCAGTGGCTTTGCAGATGATGTGGCTGACTATGTACACTTCCTGATTTATCTTTTTTTTTTCACTTCCTGTCTGTTTCCCCTTGGTAAAAAGAGAGAAGCTTCTTGAAGAAGAAGAATAGTAACTGAGAAGAAAAACAAACAGGGAGAATATGGCAGCTAATTCTAAGACAAATAACATGTTTGATTTAACTTTGGAAGCAAGCATAATTTTTAAGGAATGACGCGTTGTGTTAGCATGCCACATTGTCCTATAGCACACACAAAAGGAACTGTTTTGAAATCTTCTGCTGCAAACAGACCCAGTGTGCTGTGTGGTAATAGTAGTCAGAGAATTTCTTTGACATGGGAGTCTTAAGTGCAAACTCCAGAACATATATGCTGCTACACCCTGAGAGCAAGTCTGCTGCAAGCTCAGTAGTAAGGTTGTATCATTATTGGTGCTTGCAGAAATAATAAACCAGATGAGGTTTCCTGACTGCTTTGTGTGAGAGTGGCTGATTATAGTGCTAATAATTGTTTCCTTGTAGTTGAATTGAAATATTTCCCTCATTTTTGCTGTGTACATTTCTAATAAATTCACATGAGGCTATTTAATGTAGAATGTCGCTAGACTTAGGTGCTGTCCACTCCACTGAAATCTATACCTAACGAGTTTTACTAGTATTTATCATATGTGTTTTTAGTAGATTGCAAAAACTTAGAAATTGAATTTTGGACTTTTGATGTCAGTGATCTTATTTTCTGACTAGCAGTCAGACACTAATCAGGCACAATTTCCTTTGTAAATGTAAATGAGTTTATGTACAATACAAATTGCTATGTTATTGATACATTTAGTGCAGAATTCATCCTAAGGCACAGAGAGGGAGGACACATGACTTGAATTTTTCCAGTGCCCTTTTATAAAGCTTCCATTTAATTTCTGAATCATGCTTGCTATGTTCTAGCAGTGTATTTTAGGACTTTCTATTCATTACAGGTAAGATTAAGGCACAATTCTTTCAAGTATAATTGAAATTCTTTTTGTGGGGAGTAGATGAGTTGATAGTAAGCTTAGATCATTGTGATCTCAGGATTTGCATTTTACATCTCAAAATGTGTGAGCATGTATGTATATCTAAACCCCGAGTCTTTGCTGCTTATCAGTCTCTTAAATTTAACAATCTCAGCTACTGTTTTGAGGAAACTTTCTTCAGTGTTTATTCTTCATAGCTTGCAGTGTAGTCTTTTACTGCCACTTTACTTAAGACATCATTGACAGATGGGATAGATACAAATTTTTATTTTTAACCATATTCTTCCTTCTCATATTACTTCCTATGGTTGTTGTATTTAACATTTTTTAGTAAGGATTCCTCTTAGTATCTAAATTGTTCTGAAATATGATACCACTATAAACACTACCATTGAGGTGTTGCAGAAGATATAGCACCAGGCAAATATGAATGTAGTTACCAAGTAGCATGTCAAGGGGGGAGATGTCTCAATTAGCTTGTAAAATGTAAATCATTACCTTATCAAAGTAGACTTCTGAATCTAAGGGTTATGCCATATATCATCTGCTGGGTGGTTAGAACATGCTGGTTTATAGTGTCCCTTTAAGTAAAGTAGGTGAAGGGCCAGTGGGATAAACTGAAACTCAGCATTAAATTGAAAAAGTTCAATACAGATTTTCTTCATTAACCTTTATGTATGCATAAACATTGCTATTTTTATTTCTTCTACACCTTCATAATTTAAGAACCAAATAACTGTTAGACTTTTAAAGGCATAAGTAGCATTGTGTGAGCACTAATGCAGCATTTGTGACATAGGGATGTTTTTAAGGAAACTATAAAAACAGATTTCAAGCTTATTCAAACTGAATAGAGCCTGGAAAAGCAAACTTAATTTCTATATTAGAAGTATCTTGTTCTATACTTAACAGCATAGTTCCAATTTGACATGATTTCTTGTAGACTATTAAAATGGATAAGCTCTCTGTCTTGATTTCTTTGTAATCAAATGTTCTTGCTCTACCAGACAAATCAAGACCACCTTCATCAAGCCCTTCCAATGTTGTTCGCCGGACATCTTCACTGGATACACTCGCTGCTCCATACCTTGCTGGACAGTGGCCTCGTGATAATCATGGACAAGCTGCTCCCTGTATGAGAGACAAAGCCACACAGGTACAGAGTTTTTTGTCTTTGGAGTATTCAAGTGTGAAGACAGGATTTAAATGTAAGAAGCTTTTGCCTTGAAAACATTCACTTTACCTTTCTTGCTTACAAGTTTCTATTCACTTTCAAATTGCATGAATCCTACCTTTGCTTTTGCATGTGTGAATTATTTACATTCTTTAAGTAAAGGCTGAGAACAGTAGTATCTTTTAGGTGTTCCACTTCTTGCCTCAGGAAAATACTAGCGCATTGTACATCTGTATTCTCATTGTTATTACAGTGTGCAGTACACTAGATAGCACTGGAATTAAGTACTGTTTACTTTAAATTTATACAGAGAACTTAGTGATGTATCCTTATATGTATGTCTGTCTCCAACTCTTCATCCTCTAGTTGTAAAAGCCCCGTAATGTTCGCTTGGGTTTTATGCACCAAGTATAGGATTATATGCATTGAAGAACTGCTTCATTGAACTGTGAATGGTGTTGAAATTTAGCTCAACTGGAAAGTATTAAAAAAGTACATGACTTGCCAATAAACAAAAACTGCTTAACAAAATTTCACAAGCTTTAAAGGTTCAGTCCTGTGCCACCTGTAAAAGCAGAAACAACAAACAATTGACTGAAGCATGACGTTTGTTTTGGCACTCCCCTTTGAAGGGAGTGTTGTTACATGGCATCCCTTCTGTATGCAGAAGTGGTTCAAGATGGATAGTTCCTTAAAATATCCTAGTGTTTCATTTCTCCTTCTGTGGGTGCAGTCTGGCAGTGGCTTTCTCTAACATGCAGAGTGAAAGAAAGAAGCAAATGTATCAGATTTAAAATCCCTATTCCTGGAATATGGTTTCAACAAGAAGTCTCCACTGATTCCAAAGGTCATAAGCAAGATGCAGTTGGAAGAGGACCTCACAGCATGTGGGGCATCCTGTGTTTGAACCCCTGTTAGGTTTGGTAACAGTAGCAAAAATGTATCCACATAGTTTCAGTGTCTAAGGACGGGTAGGGTGTTGAGCAGATGACGTCTGCCGTGTTACTGTGTGGCCTTTTTGAGGACTACAGCCTTTTGTGGGAAGAGCAGATCAGTAAAGAAGGAAGGTCTTTTGTAGGGAAATACGTCCATGTGGATAAGATGAAGTTAGGAACTGGTGAAGAAGAAAGGACAGCTGGGGAACAAGTTTTCTGTGCAGGAAAATGAATTGGAAAAATGGTTAGAAGACGGTGAAAAAAGTAAGCACATTGAAGTAAGAGGAGGAGGATGAAGGAAGGTGTGTGATATACAAGGAGTGGCTGTTCATGCTTAGCTATTAAAAGGCATCATTAAAGGGTAGAGCTAAACCCCTATGGGTGTCCTAACAATTTATTTTCATATTTGATTTCTTAGGATAATACTTTTTCAAAATAATTATATTTCTGCCCTGCTGCCAAAGTGCTATGTTTGGTTGATGTCGTTCAGGTTAGTTTTGATACAATCTGAATCATGGTTGGGCTTTTATAATCTCTGTATTTGCCAGATATCATCCTTTTTGGCTTGCAGGGTTTTTTTTTGCCTTTTTCTCCCAGTTCTGACACATCTAACTGCTGTGGTAGTGGGGCTTTTGTATATAAGAGGAAATATATTTGAAAGGTTAATGGGAAGACTCTAAAAGGGCATTAGATATTTCTGCAGAATAAGTACATTTAGTGGTGATTTATGGAAGTGTATTTCTAAAAGAACTAGAATGATCTGTTTGCACTTCCTAATTTAAAATTTATCAAACCAGTAGAAAATTTAGGGCTATAGACATACATTTGTATGTCCAAAGCTGGTGTTGATATGACACTGATGAGATATTGTTGCTCTTAATCTTCTGATGGGCCTGAGAGCAACCACTGGAGCTAGGGACAAGTTTAAAATGTGACTTACAATACTTAACTTCCCAAGACAATACAGGCTGCCCATTTGTATTGTTCTGCTTTTTTGAAAATGTCGTTTTTGGATGAAGTTTCACTTATGAGATACTCTGGTTCCAGTGTGTAATTTCAGATTTCACAAAGTCTGACATGAAATGTATGTGTTCTGATTTCAAGCCTTTAGAGAACAGGACTTGAATTTACGAAGATGTAAAAGGTTTTCAAGTTGAGTAAGCAGGGTATCTTGATTCTGTGGAGTTATGGCATAGGGAGTAGAGTAATTCAGGAAGCAGACTGGGAAGAGGCAGCAATTAGTGGCACACTTCATCTTGCAAGCCTTTCTAGAGATACCCATGGGTCATAGCTGAGAACTGTGTAAGAGATCCCAGGTCATGCAGAGACTGCCTCTCTATCAGACTCCTCCTTCAACTGAGTATTTTGATGAAACCTGTCTATAAAACTAGACTGAATTATGTACCTGAAAAATATTTGTTGGATAATGAATATGTGTATTATTTAGCATCCAAGGGTCTGGCTGGAATTCATACCTGCACATGTAGTTTTAAGTGCTCATGAATCAGGTGTTAGTAATCTTGTCTTTTTGCTTTGAATGAAACCTGTTTGTTTTACGAGTTAAAATGAGGCAATTACTTTGTATTTTTTAAAATTCTTAAGTAGTTTATTTTGACTGCTAAGTTTTTGCCTCTTAAGACTTCTTTTTTTCTGAAACATTCTACTGTCTATAATAAATTTGGTCTTAAACTAATTTCTTTTTAGTTCTAGAAAGGGGGGAGGATGTTGTGAATGGTAACAACTAATAAGCAAGTAGTAGTACTTTAAGAACCTAGAGAAATATAAATCCCATTTTGCCTATTGTTTACTTGGTCTATTTCTTGATAATAAGTATTATAAACAAAATATGGGGAATAAGTAGGAGGAGACTTGCTAAAATAGTATTGCATTTCTGTCTTGATGTACAGGTTTCCTATAGTTTAGTCTGAAAAGATTTCTAACTGTTTGTTTTAAGGATGAGCATCAAAGCAACTTTAATGCTTTAAAATGAATCAGATATTAATTTATTAAATAATTCTTGAATCTTGAATAAGTCTTGAATATAATTAAATGCAAAGACTAACTAGAGTGTTAATTATTCTCCTGCAGGCAAGTGTAATGGTTGTGCTGAGTTGGGAAGCTAGAATTAGTTGCTAAAGCTTACTGTTCCGGGAGCTAGAGGATAGGATGATAGTCCAGACTGACATTTGAGAATCGACTAGACAAAGATTGGTACTTGGGAATGGGGGTTATCAATTATTCTATTTTATGATGAAGATCAGTGAGTGCTTTTCTAGAGAAACAGATTGTAATGGATTCTGATTTTGCTATGAATTAGGAATTTCAAAGCAACCGTACCAACTTTATTATTCAGATTTGTCCTAGTTAGTTTTTGATTTAGAATGATGAAGATTAAAAAGTACTGATACTGAAGGTTTCATTTATATTAAACTTGTGTCTGTAACTGAAACTGGTGGGGTTGCAACCTGTATATTTGGAGTTAAGGCTCCATATTCCCTGCAAAATAGGGATTAATACCACAAAAGACTTGAGTTTCTGTGATGCAAGTGTGGCTGGGGTAAGAAAGGTCAGCATGTGGCTTCTGCAAGCTTACATGTGGCTTCTCACATGTAAGAACAGCCACTGCACACTGTAGCTGCGAAGACTTAGAGGCAATCAAAGTTCTTCTCTGTAGAGGAAAGTGAGATATCCAAAAAATGAGGTTAGGTAGAACACCACTGTGTGCTAAGAACTGAATGGTGCCAACAGTGAACTTCAAGGAATTTGCTCTCTATTTCAGTGTGTAAGCTGCTTCCAGAAATCCTTCCCCTTGCTTCATTAGGTGTCTGTCCTATGACTGCACAGAGATTCCTGATAGATGTTACTATCTGTCTTCTTAGAGCCTTTACAGTTCACTGCTTTTGAAGACATTCCTGGAGCTGGCTAGTTGGGAATACAAACTGCCCATAAAGCGTGCAGTATTATCACAGGCTTGCCTGTGTATTTTCTTACCTGAAATACAGTGTGTCTTAATGATACTTTGCATTTCTCAGAACTCTGTCACCACAGTATGTTTGTGAGATTTTTTTTTTATTAGACACTAATGGCTCTGTTGGGTAGTGAAACCAGCTTAGTATTATGTGTTGCTTTCTTTTTGGCCTGGAGCAACTGTGAACCCGGGACCCTTTGAGGCATTATTTAATTAATTCCTTACTTTGCAATAGCTCTAGTGGTGCTTATTTTCCTTGCTTTTCTTTTTCTCATTCTTGAGAGCAAGAACGTGATTTTGAAGCTACGCTGGTGCAGGCTTTCACAGCGTTTACACCAAGCCACCCTTGCTAATGCATCAGAAATAACAAGGTCAGCATCTGTGCAGGAAATGAAATATACCATCTCCCCCCAGTTCAGCACTGTCACACTGGTTCTTCAGAGCTCTCTGGCAGCTTGTGGTGCATGTGAATACTGCCTTATGCTCAGTCATTTGGAAGGGAAACTAGCACATTCCGGTATTACAGTAGGTCTGAAAGTTGTGGGTTTGGGTTTTTTTATTTATATGGTTTCACTCTGCTTTTTTGTACTTTACCTGTGAGATAAACTTCTTGGTTACTGTTGTTCACTTTCAGTTCTGAATCTGGTATATCTTAAATGTTCTCTTTTCTAATTTGTCTCAAAATATTCTGCCAGAAAGTAGCAATTACCTTTTTTAATTAATCCTGTAATCTTCTTCCTACAGACAGAAAGTGCCTGGGCTGAAGAATATTTAGAAAAGAAGAGAAGCTCACACAAACGATCATCATCATGGGGCAGCAATGAACAGCTCAAGGAGGTCAGAAATGCCTTTAGTTGAGATACCTTTGGATTAAATGGTTTTTTGGTATGCACTGATACCATGATTCTTCAGGAAGGCAGGAGTATTTTGCTACTTTATTTAATTATATAGATGGTGGGCTTGGTAAAAATACGAAATGGCTTTTCATTTTAGATTGATTTAATGTAACAATGCAGGTCTATTAATATTTTTAATCTGAATATGTGGGAAAGAAAATGTTAAATGCTGGTGACATTTTTTTATCAAAGAAGGAAATAACAGCAATGGCCACACTACTTTCAAACTTTATGTATTTCAAGTTCTTTCACTAAACCTTCAGAGGTGTCTTCTGAGCGTCAGCTGAACTGATTGCTAATGTATTAGATTTGCAAGAATTTGAGTATAATTTAGTGCTGGCAATAATTATGAATGTTACGGTAGTAAGTAATTTTAACTAAGTGATGGGGTAAATGGATGAAATTATGGGTGTACCTGAATACACCTGTTGAAATATAATGTGAATTTTTCCTTTGTTAGATAGCAAAATTGCGTCAGCAGCTGCAGAGAAGCAAACACAGCAGCAGGCATCATCGTGACAAGGAAAGACAGTCTCCTTTTCATGGGAACCATGCAGCCATTAACCACAGTCAGGTAAGGCTGTGTGCTTTTTGGCCGTGTTGGGTAGCTAATGCTACTTTTAGCTCTTTTCAAGGTTGTGATTTGTCTTAGAGGGAACTTAGAAATGCCACAGGCTGCTAAATATGGTGTAGCTATAGGCGAAGTCTATAAAATAGAGCTCTTTGTTTTGACTGCTTGAGTGAATGGGGGCCCAGATCTTCTTGTTGCTTGGGTGAGCTGGCTTTGAACTCCCACTTTCAAATAATTTCAGGTAGTTAAATCCTTCCTTAAAGCAAGATTTTTAAAGTGCTTTCTGCAGGCTCCACAAAAGAATGACAGAAAAATTTAATCTAAAACTGTAGATCATCTTCTTCATTACATGTTGGTGTAACAATTATGACTTTGTATGTAGAATTGGGCATGGAGAAAACGGCTGGTAAAACTGTATACTCAAATAAAAAGTAGTTTTTCTGAGCACATTTTGTTGTCTTGCCAAACACTTGTCTAATACTGTGATGAGATTTAGAGAGCTTCCCTGACAAAAGGCCATTCCCTGAGATTATTTAAGTGTTCACACACTACGTGACTTCATTCAGCCTTTTTAAGGTCTTTTTTTTTTTTCCCTGTCATTTATCATGCCTTGAGACTTAAAGTTATAATCCCTTCTGCAAAAATTATGATGGTTAAGCTACCACATGTTCTATGTGCAATTTCAGTTTTATATCAAGGCTTCTAATGAGGTCAGGTTGACAGAGGTGTAACATTTTTAGCTCAATTGATAACAGGTGTAAAAAAATTGTAGGCTTTTAGAAACACAGATTCTTTTTCAAGTGTATTTTGGTTGAGTAACTTTTAAGAAAACCGATAGAAAAGTTTGGTCATTTTTTCAGAAGGAAACTTTTTTTTTCTCTCTCTCTACTGGTATCTCATGAATGTACATTTGATGCACACAATTTTTTTAAGTTACAGAAAGAACAAATCCCTCACAGTAGCCTTGGCAAGGCAATGTAGTTGAAAGAAACTAGGAAACTGTCATGTTGCGGATTGAAAAAGTATTTCAGCTGTGAAGCTTCTCTGAAAATTTAATCATATTCCCAATTACTCCTGAAATGCCATTAATTGTTCCAATAAATAACATAATTTGACAACAGTTAATAAAAAGTTTAATTTCTGTCATTCCATCCTTCTGGAAATAATTTAGGCTAGTTTCTTTCACAGGTAAAGTCAGGTGTCTGAGTGACTGTGTTCTACTTAAAGACTAAAAATAAGAAAATAGAATAGTGTTTTGAATTTCTGTTCTTCTTAACTCCTACTTTGTATAAAAGTCATTAGCATCTTTTGTCTCAGACCTTAACTTCTTATCCCTGCTGTAGGACATTTAATTAGGAGTCATGACTTTTCAGGATTTACATGCCTCTTGAATTCAGTTTGTTGGTAGTTTGAATTCTCTGCTACTGGAATTATTTAGGATTTTTTAGAATTACATTTTTTCTATAACAATTTAGGGATTACTGAAGTGTGGGTGCATTGTACTGTGCTGCTGATTTTACTGACTGCTGGAGTCAGAACAGTCCAAAATTACGAATGAAAAAAGACAAATAAATGACCCAATCCCTTTCTAAGGGTTTTTGAGAAAGTTCATGAAAATCAACATAAAGAATGTGTCAAACTGTTGGTTAAAAAAAACAAAACAAAACAAAAGACAGATCAACATACTTGAAGATGCTCTATCCAAATTTGTAGAACTTGAGGACATTTTCAGCCACAAACTATACTGAGGAACTTTTGGTGTAGGCCCTTTAGTACACTGGAGAGTTACGTGCATTTTAACAGAATTGCTTGGCATTCTGCAAACCTGTGGGTTTCTGAATGCTAAGGTACTGCCACTTCAGCATAGATAATCTTAGTGGGTTTTAATTAAAAAAATAAACAGTGATGCTGTTTTGAAAAATACCTCCCCAAATTATGTATTTAGGGTTTTTTTAATCATAATTATTTTATTGTTTTGGTGCTGGTATGGATGTCTTTACATTCTGCCAAATTTTATAGTATGTGAATAAAATATTGTGCAATGGATAATTAGTTTTTGGGCTTGTGAAACAAACTATAAAGTATAAACTGAAGCAAAGGAGCTTTTCCAGCTCTGTGTTACAAAACAAAATGTTTTTCTGGGTGAATTTTGTGCCAGCTGCATCAAGCTACTTGTGAAGGGAAGAAGTTAAAGGAGGATTCAACGAGTAAGTGAAGAGTTTAGATTAATGGCATTTAGCAGCTGCTTTTTAACTCAGAGTGAAAATCTGTAACTGTAAGCATTGAGGGCAAAGTTCCTAGATTTTCTTCATTCTTTTTTTGAGAACTGCTAAACTAGAATTTCTGGCAGCAGCTCAGTTCCTTCAGGATTTGTGGGAAGGACTGTGTGGAAACCAGAATTTAGTAATTAGAATATTTAGAAGGTTTTTTTTCACATTCCTAGCTTGAAGGAAACTTTTGTGTTTGTTGACTCTAAAGGGTCGTGTAAAGATTTCTGAGCTCAAGGAGTTGGATTCCTGACAAGGTGAGAAAAAGTGTTAGAAAACTGTGTCAGTAGTTCCTTCATAGCGACTGGGTAAACTCTGTTTAACATTTGGAAAATGGCATAGTCTTCTAATTAAAAGAAGAAATTTCAGTGGATTTATTTCCTCTTTTCTTCCCTACTTAAACTTTACCACAATTCTTGAGTTTTAACAGAATTTTTAGTGGCTGTTGCCAACTAAGCCTCTAATTGATTATTAGTGCTTCTTTCTAATGTGATTTTTGTGTGAAGACAGAAATCCACACAATCTCTATAGAATAAGCTTGTCAGCTGTTCCTGACCTTCTGCTCAGAATCAGAAAATAGTTGGTGAGGACCTTGATCAAGTCCTTGCTTCTGACTACAGGTTTTTTTTTTTCAGAGCAAATGAATGTTTCTGTTTCTGTGGTTTTTTTCATTATGCCAGAAATGCTCCTTTCTGTGTCTCTTAACCAGAAGAGGAGTTTGCAGAAAGGTCATAGCCTCCTCAGGTGATCTCAGGATGCTTCTGAGAACATTTTGAATTAATCAGATGGTACTGAATCTGTAAACAGGAGTCAAAACAATGGGATCTTTTTGTATTCTCAGTGTTGGTATAATGGAGAAACTAGGATTGAGGCCAAAACTGAAACCAGATGGAAGAATAAGTGGATTATTTTTTCCAACACAATGTTTTTTTCCTCAGTGCTCTTGGCTGATACTACATTTCTACTTGACAGTATGAACCATCAAGGCCCCTGCTCCTTTCATTTTCCTGGGAACTGTGTCCCTTATGTGTGACCAATTGGTTGATACTAATATTGAGACCAACTGCATGCAGTTCGCAGCGTTGGGGGTTTGGGTTTTTTTGGTGTCACTCTTACCACCTCACTAGGTGGAACATTTCATTTTTAGAGTAGAATTACCATGATCCATTCAACCTAGAGGTGGCTTGATGTAAAAGCATCACAAGTCCTGGGATTCTGTTTAAAGTTTTGTTACTTGTGAAAAATTGGAAGAGCTTAGAGCGTTTTTCCCCAAATGCCTGTGAACAATTTAGATTTTTCATCCCCCCTGTTTCCTACCTCATGAGTTTATGTCATACCTGTAAGTGTCAGAACTCTTAACTGTCCTGCGTGAAAACTCTCTGCCAGTGTGTTACTATGTGAGCACAGTAATTGTTATCCTGTGTTTGGCACCTTGCCTCATGGTGAACGTTCCCAGGTATTCAGATGAGTAGTCAAAGATTGGTACCCTGTTCCTGCATGTCAGGGCCCAGCCCCATGCAGCCCTCTGTGAAGGCAGTATTTCTAATAAAAAGTTTCTTGTTTTGAGGCTGACTGTTCTACCCATGTCACCATACCTCCTTCCTTTTCCACCCTCTGGCACTTTGGGCTAAGCAATCATCCTCAGCCACGTACAGAATATTATTTTTCTTGGAAGTGAAACATGCTGTACTGAGGTATATTGAACTCTACTGAATCTACGTTGAGCTCTTCAAATAGTAGCATGAACATAAGAATTTTAGTGCTAGGCAATCACATTTAAAAGGTGAAGAATTCCCACATTGCTAATGGCTGCTGAAATCTTAAAGCGTACATGTGTCCCACTTTTTAACAAGTTCAGTTTGTCCTAAAAATGTGTACATTGAATAACTGGGTGCATAAACAGTCTTTAGTGCCTTTATCAGCACAAGTGAACTTGTGCTGATATACCTGTATTATTACTGAATATTAACCTGTATTAGTTTACTGGATTGTTGATCCAAGGCCTTGCTTGCAATAGAATTAGCAGTGTTGCTTTCTCAGACATTTTTGTGCTCTTCTTCAGTGGTTTTTTTCCATCTTCAGGCGAGACTTTTGATACTCTCTACAACTTTGGCCGTTATGAGAATGTTTAGTTTTTGTTGACAGAAACAGAGTGACAAGCATTTCCTGAACAGAAGCTTTTGTAGTTCTTGTGCAAGTCTTTTTTTAGTTGATTTTTTGGGGTTTTTTTGTGGCTAACTTAATGTTTCAGGAAAGCAGAACCAATGTAGTTTATGAATTTTGCTGCTGTAGAGATTTGTGATTGTGACAAGAAGTCTCCATTATGATCTGCTCTTAAAATGTCTTGTTTACATGAATTTTTCTGAGGTAGTTTTTTCGCCAGACAAGCTTTGTGTGGTTTTTGAGAAAGTACACAGGAAATAAAAATGGGTTGGTGTCTATGTTGTCTTGTTACTTAAAGGAAAAATTAAAATAAAACTCCCTGACAAAAATACACTTTGAAGACCAGATAATGCTGGTCCTTTAGTCAGTAAAGGAGTTGCTCTGAGTCATGGCACACTAGGCTGTAGAGTCCAGGAATTTTACATGGGAATTCTGCTGTGACTTAAGTGTGTTGTGCTGAGTTGAGCTACAGGTTTGCAGGAAGTATTACATTACCTGTAGTACAGCCCTGCTTAATGAGGGCAGAATCTTCTAATATTTTGGCAGTGAGTCTTTTTTAACAGGAGGCAGATGCTAATGGAGAGACTGGGAAATCTCAAGAAGTGGTGGTGTGCCAAAGGCAGCTTTGGGAAAAGTAATTTTTCAGTAATGTGTTTTCTGAGAATGAAGGTTTTGTGCATATTTTGAAACACTGGATTTTTAAAATGTTATTATTCATTCTGAAGCAACTAAGTATTGACATTTGGGTTTGGGATTTTATTCTTTTTGTGGAAGTCTCCCTAAGTTGTTTTGTCAGCCTTTTATTCTGGCTTAATACAGTTAATATGTTGGTCTTAATTTCTAACATAGTGACATCTCGCATTTGTGAAATAATTTTCCTTCTACATGTGTCATGCTCTTGCAGGTGGCCACAGACTTCCATTAAAATACAATTTGAATGAGGTTAAAAGTGGTAAATCCAACGAGTGATGTGACATTGTGGTATAGCTCACTTTAGGAGAAATGTGAATGTATTTCAAAATTACTTACATTTGAATGTTTACTGTTAAATTTTAACTTGTAAAGCTATGTCGAGCTAGAGGCAGACCATATCAAGGGACATTTTGAGACTAGGTTATGTAGCTTTTCCTGCTAGAAATTGAATTTGAAACAAAATTCAGTATGTGTGTCTTCAGTTAAAGCATCCATTTGAACACAATTGCTATGGTTTTGTGTAAATCCTTGATGCTGTGGTGTAGATGTGTTCTGTTTCAAAGGTCACTTTTGGGTAGAAATAGTAACTTTGTTTTGTAAATAAATCTACATTGCTTTCTCATCGTCTCTGGTTCTTTAGGCTCCGATCCCAAAGAGTGCTCTCGTTCCTGTGATACCTATTACCAAATCAACAGGATCACGATTCCGGAACAGTGTAGAAGGATTGAATCAGGAGATTGAGATAATAATTAAAGAGACAGGAGACAAAGAGGAACAACTTGTTGTATGTATCTGCCACCATGATTGCTCTATATAATTATTTTGGTTTTGCTTTGAGATTAAGTAATAAACTTTATTTTGCACTGTTTTTGAATTAAATTTGTCTGGCATTAATTTTATTTATATTTGCATTTATTATTTTCTTTAATAAAGTTAGTTGAAAAGTCTCTTGCAAAGCAAAAGGAAGGAAAGAGTTAAAGCTTGAATCTGAACCTTTTCCTCTAAATAAGAAACCTCAGTAAAATGGGAAAAAGCAAAAGGTCTGTTTTGAGAGTTTTTGTAGTAACTCTTCTTTGCCCATGCTGAACTGTCCCCATCCTAGGTGAACCATAAGTTGCCCATTTTTAATGTTAGTTTTATTTTAATAGATTTTAGAGGTGAATTTAGTCATAAGGTATCAGAAATACAAACTGTGAAGATGATTAAGGAACCAGAATGTCTTTGATATGAAGAGAAGCTTAGAGAGATGGGAGTATTCAGCCTTGAGCAGAGACAGCTCTGGGGGACCTTATCAATGTGTATAAATATCTCATGTGCAGAAATGGAGGGAGCTGGTCTCTTCTCAGTAGAGCCCAGTGATGGGCCAAGGGCAGTGGGCATAAATTTAAAAATGTTAGTTTTTTTGGGTTTGGTTTTTTTTTGTGTGAGGGTGTGCAAAACCAGAGCAAGTTGTCCAGGGAAGTTGTGGAATCATTGTCTATGGAGATATTAAAAACTTGACTGGACGGAGTCCTGGACACACTGTTCTACCAGACTCTGCTTGAGCAGAGATGTTAAACTTGATAATCTCAAGAGGTTCCTTCCAGCCTCAGCAATTCTGTGATGTGAAATCTTAAAATCTGTTGTTCTTAGTTTCTGAAACTGACATTTTATTTTCTTTTGGAGTTGCGTGTAATGAATAAAATTTTCTACCTCAAATTGTTTTATGAAACCCAAAAAGACCCTCACCATTACTGGATTTAAAGAAATTGCTACCCAGACAAGAGCAGCTGTCTGATACCTTTAATTTTTAACAGCCTCAAGATATTCCAGACGGGCACCGTGCTCCGCCTCCATTGGTGCAGCGCAGCAGCAGCACTCGCAGCATTGATACCCAGACACCTGGTGGAGCAGACAAGGGCAGTAACAACAGCAGCCGCTCGCAGTCAGTATCTCCAACCTCATTTCTTACCATCTGCAATGAAGGCAGCGAAGAAAGTCCGTGTTCTGCAGATGATCTGCTTGGTGATTCCAGAGATAAAGGTACTGTGTCACTTTAAAAGTTCAACGATGCTGAACTTACATGATGTTCATAACCACATAGGTAAAAGAGAGGGTTTGTTCCCTGCATCCGTGGCGAAACAGTAGAATGTGGGTTTTTTGGTACATGATCTGTTTTTTTCCAAATTGCTCCAAGTACTGTGTGTGCACATACTAATTAAAGCTGGATAGATGTGACTGAGGAATGTGCTTCCCAAAAAGCTTTTGTTTTTAAATAATAGATTCTTCGTGTATTTTAAGCAGGTTGAGGAAGTAAGAATGTACAGTATCAAGTGAAACAAGCACATCCTGTTGCTCGTGTTGGGTGTTTTTTATGATCTTGGACAAAATGGGCAACCTTACAAGCATTTCATACACGCACCCATAAAAGTTTAAGTGTTGGGTTTATTTAACTGTTCTGTTTTTATCTGAAATGTTTTGAGAGATCCCAAGAGAATTTTATAATTCAACATAAACCTGTTCTGTTTTTTTAAGGAATATGGTTTCTGTCCATTTCCTTTGGGTGGATGGTGACAGCACAGAACCATAGATATAGGTTTGCAGTTACAAATTGAAAATATCCAGGAACAATTAGAGATTACAGGGGAGCAAGTAAATGTTATAAGAAAGAAATAGAAAGACATAAAGGAATTGAGATAAGAAAGCTTATTTGCAAATTAAGGCTGGAAAGCAAATGAAAATGTTTTTTAATTTTGTAACATTGGTAATGAAGTGGATTTAAATTTGGAGAGCATTTAAAGGTAGCTCTTGTTTTTTATAGTGTGACACATTTAAGTAATGAGAAACTCTGTTCCTGCAGAAAATGGGAATAATTCTCCCTTGCCAAAATACGCTACCTCGCCAAAACCCAACAACAGCTACATGTTCAAACGTGAACCTCCTGAGGGCTGTGAGAAGGTGAAAGTCTTTGAGGAAAACTTGTAAGTTGATCTTTGCTACATATGAAATAACATCTAACAATCAGATTAATTATTGCTTTATTGATTTTGTATCAGATAGAAGTTATTAGTCCAGTTGCTAAAGCCATGCTAACAGTCTGATCTCTGGTTTTTTGGTGTGACTATATACTGGCAGATATGTATATATTTTACTGCTGGAATTTTGTGTTAAAATCTTGAGAGATGCTTTTTAAAAACCAGCGTAATTTGAGAGGACTGTCTCTTACCTGGCAGATAGTGTGAGAGGAACTCAAATAATCAGATAGAGATCTATCAAATAACAGCCTGTAGTGCAGGTGCAACAATATCGCAGCTTGATAGGCACATCCAGTAATCTAGACTCTGAAGACTATATTCTTTTCAGCTAAATCAATGTAGTTATGATACTTCTAGTGACAGAGGAGTGAATTTGACCCTGAGTATTTGATGCTTTGATTATTCTGAAAAAGCCAGCTTCTGTCATTTGGGAATATTCTGGGAGGTTATGGAGTATTATTATCAGAGGAGTTTTTATACCCTTATGTCACTTGTATGCAAGAATCTTAACCAACAGTTAAAAATTCCATCTTGTCACACAAGGAGTATAGATTGGTTACAATTCTCTTATGCCTATATTATCTCAAGAATGCCACCTAATATAAATGTTAGTAAAAAAAATAAGCTTGGTTGACCTGTGCAAATGGATTTTGAGAGTTCTCTACAGCCTGTCCCATAGCAGTGTGGGAAGGGTTACAGTAACTCAAGTTACCTGTCTCTATTTTAACATGTGTACACTATGTTGCCAACAGATTAGATAGTATTCACTTGCTACAGGAACATATTCTACTGAGTTTGACTTGTATTTGCATTTCTTTTCGGAAGTCCTTGCTGTGTAACTGTAGGACTGTTCTTCTGTAGAGTGAAACAGGCTTCTACACAAGTTTTTACCTAGCTATGGCAGTTCTCAGACACTGCAGTCTCATGAAAAAAAAATCTTTTCACATCTGTTACTTGAATTCCATGTGTATGTGCAATACATGAGTGTAACTATTTAAAGCTCAACCTTTGTTTAACATAATTTCTATCTGAAAATCCTATACAGGATTTTCATTTGGGAAGAAAAGTTACAAGTGAGATTGAATTTTTTAGACATTTGGGAGAATCAGCTAGCATGGAAAGGTACCCTATTTCATGAACAGAATTACTTTTCAGAATAGAGTATCTCTACAATAGTATACTGGAAGATTGGCTTACTTGGCTTCGTAAAACAAAGACTGCATATGGCTGTCTTTACAAACACAAGGAAGGGGAGGGGGAGGTCATAGGCTAAAGGACAATGCTGGCAGTAACAAAAAGTGAAAAAAATTTCTGATTACTATTTTCAAGCAGTAAAGAGAGACTTTAAAGCAGATTTCTGTTGTTCTGTCTTAAAGTAGAATTTGGCTACTGTAAGTAGATTTTACATTGCAGTGTTAGAAGTGAAGTCAGAAGGCATTCCTAAGCTCCCCATGATTTCCATTCCAGCTCTGTTTTTCTTAAAGCATGTCTTAGGCTGAGTTCTAAGCTGAAATGGCAAAACTGCAAGTCAGGATCTAAATATATGTTCCACACTTCCTTCCCAGGTTAGAGGTACTTGATGATGAAAACTACACTTTACTCTCTGCACTGAGTTTTCAGTAAGATGGGTTCATCTTCCGCGGAGAGTCGGGGTGCACTCATGTGAACATGCAAAGAAGGCAAAAGTACAGAAAAGGGGATCTCCTGATTATCATGAACCCCTTAGAGATATGCAGTATTAGGATCGTTGCTATGCCAGCTTTCTTTCACAGATCTTGCTGTATAAATAGTGTTTTTATGTGGGGCAGAACTGGTTGGGTTGTGAAAGTTTCTGGAGAACACGACTGAAAATACTTTGTCATATACTGAATGTGCTGGTTCGTGGACAGGGTTTGTGATCAAGCACGAAGTTGGTTGGGTTCCTTAGGTTTGGAAACAGCCTGCTCTAAGAACATGCTGTTGCCTTGCAGCACATGTAAACAAGCAGTTTAAACCATCTTGTCATTTGCTGTGTGCTGTGAGTATTATTAAGGCATTATTGAGTAGGTGAAATACTTCAAATTGAAACCTCGACTTGTTTCTGATGATGTGTTCAGCAATACATCCCTGCCATTGGCAGAATTTGATTGTTCCATAAAACTATTGTGTGTATTTTATTTCTAGGCCAAAGCCATTGCATGAAATTCCAGCCTTCTATTGCCCTGACAAGAACAAAGTGAATTTCATTCCAAAAAGTGGCTCTGCTTTCTGTCTTGTCAGCATCCTCAAGCCACTTCTTCCCACACAGGATCTCACACTTAAGGGCACTACACACAGCCTGACTGTCTCCTCCAGCATGGCGCCTGGCTTGTTACAGCCCATTTCTATGGCCTCCTTGACTACAAACACAGATCAAGACAGGATCTCTCGTGGAACAAGTACAGTAATACCACAGACCTCTCTGCTCCAGCAGTCAGGATGTATTGAGGAAGCTGAAGAATAATTTAGATTGTCTTGACGTTCTTCTGGGCAACTACTGGGAAAAAAATGGAACCAGTTGACCGGACCTTTCTGATCACACACGTGTATTGTTTTAACAATTTATGGCACTGCCATAATCAAACTGTTTGTATAATTGATGGTTTGGTAGCACATTGAGGAGTTCAGGAGGATGCAGCGGCTGATATGCTGTTGTACTTTCTGGTTTTGAAGACTCTGGTTCTGTTTCTCTCCTGCTTGTTTTAAACACTGGTGAAAACAAAGACTGTCGTAATCCTTTGCCATTTAAAGGATCAGTTGTTGTGATGGTGTGTGTCCTCTGACCTTTTTTCCCCATTAAAACAAGTCTTAAGACCAGCCAGCTGATCCCATTTACCATTGTAATCTGCAGAGGGAGGGGCAATCAGATGGTTTTGCAAGATGTCTTTTGTATGAAAATGCGTATTTTGTAACAAAATTTTGCCTTTTCTGGTTTGTAGCGGATGGTGTCTCCTGGTGATGATCCCCCTACCTTTTTTTCTTTTTTTCCTTTGGTAGGGAAGGTTCTTTTATACTTGGCTGGCTTACAGCTGATGGGACCAAAGGATTGCTGAACTATTATGGCAGTCTCAAATTATGTGACCTTGCTGAACAGCCTCAGACCTAAACAAAGCAAGACAAGTTAATATGTTTGAAACTTTTAAAACAGAAGAGTATGCAAAAACAGTGTTAGTATATAGTGTACTTCTTTTGATATCGAAAATTTGTGCTTCTGGTAAGTCACATTCTTAAAACTCCTTCCTTCACAGAATTCCTACTAGTGTTGGTTTATTGGCTGGAAAATTGCATTTTAAAGCACTTGCCCTGGTATTGTTCTGTTTGTCTGTAGAATTTTTGTGCAGATGTGGGGAAAAAACATATTATCCTCTTCCTCGGTATTCTTTCTTCCAGAAAATACTTGGCTCTTACAGGCTTGCTTAGCTCCTTATGAGTCAGCCTGAATCATTAATCACTCTTGGTACAAATTTGCTCTGATGTGACTCGTGACTCATCACTGTATTATAGACCCTGGCCACATAATACTGAAATACCTGTGCATGGTTTCCTCCCTTTGTCATAGTGGTGTTTGTGTGTCCGTTGAAGGTGATGGTTTGTCAGGCATGATATCTGTTACACAGAAGTTTACAGCAGCAGGTACATCTCTCTTTTTTGACTAGCAGCTTAGGCTGGCATGTAAAACAGGATTTTTTTGATACTTGGTCTGTCCTGATAATGTGGCAGTTAATGGTTGCTTTGAAATTACAATAAAAGGCAAAAATGCTGGGGGGGGGAAGGCAACTGCAAACAGAAACTGTTCAGGAACTTCACTGAGGTTTCTCATGTGTTCCTGGAGTGCATTACTTGGGTTTGAGTTGATACAATTATAAATATGCAGAAAACTGCAATGATCTGAATACTGGTGTCATAATCACTTACAAAACAAGTTGATCTTGTACCTCTTTAACAGAGTTAGATTCAGTAATTTCAAAGTCAATGTCATTGTGGGCAGTCTCTGGGTCTGAATATTGGTCTGTTACACACAATCAGTTCTCACTGGCTTGCATATACATGACTTCCATCTACATAGCTTCCATGGATCAGTTGTATTCTCAGGTCTCCTCATAATGGCAACTGTTAAAAATGATACTGCAAATATGACAGTCTTGTTCAGTGCTTAATATGCTGAATTCGCTTGCAAACATTTCATTTGAGATAAAAAAATCTGCATATGTGTGCAGATAATAATCATAATTTTGATGCATATTTGCTGTTCCTTTAAATCCTGTGTTAGTAACTATGATTGCAGTGTACCTTATTCAGCAAGTAAGTGTAAGTCATACTAGAATGTGCAAGTTCTCTCTTCATGGTATTTTTAAAAAATTATGCAAAAAAATCAGTAAATGAAAATTGTACCAGGAAGTATGAAAGTATTACACCTGTTAAATTAGCAAACAAGCATAATTTGGTTTACTATCTATCTTCCCATGAAAATGGACAGGATTGTTTTGAAGTAACAGTTTTGATTTGCACTGACCTTGTCAGTCATCTGAAGTTGTTGAGGAACAGTTTTAAAATAAGCTGCTTTGTGCATCAAATTTGTGTAATTCTGCCAGTTGATAGTTCTTTTCCAGGCATTGTGGATATTAATTCATTTCTTCTGAAATTTGAATTTCAGAATTCAGTGCAATTTGAAGCCTAAAATTTACTGCTTTAGATAGGTTTGTTTAAACCTGGTGTGACTGAATCCAGATCATATTCAGGTGAAGGAAGTGCTTTTAAGTCTGTTTTCTACTTCTGTAACAGTAGCATGTAAAGGAATTCTTCATTGTTGCCAAACTGCCTAGTGCTTTATTAGGAGATCTTAACTGAATGGTTAAGAACCAAAGGGCTAAAGTTAACAAATAGCCTTTATTACAGCCTTGACACTTAACTGACTTCACCAAAACACATTCTGATGTTTGTTTTCATCCCAGTGTGACTCTCCCAAATAGCAGTGGGCTTTCTTACCGTAGGACTTTCTTTTGCACCTGTTGTTGTAGTACTTGGAGTATCTCTCTGGTAGTTTACCTTGTAAATGTAAACATACCTTGTATGTTATTGGACAATGTACTGTACAAATTAGTGAGCTGCTCTGATAAAAACCAAATGTAAATGTGTGAAATTTTTGCTTTTTATAAAATAACTGCATTCAGGACAACATTCAGTCTTTTTTATATGCAGGACAACTCTACTATTGCTGTGGCAGCTCAACTTTATTATGAATCCACACTAAAGACTCAGAATTAAGAAAATATGACAGCTCTTGTTCTGAGACCAGCTTTGATGTGTGCAGACAAAAATTAGCCTTAAATTTTTTATGTGCTGTCTTGTGCCATAGCATAGCTGTTAGCTGAACTATTTAAATCGATTTGCAAATAGCTTTGAGAGTGCATGGAGCTTTTTAAAAATTCTTTTATGTATAGAGTGCGATGTTCATTTTTTTGGGGAGCTGACCTGTGCATTACACAAGCACAGTTTTACTGAAAGAGTTCGAATTCTTTTGGCTTACTTAAAATCCTAACTATGCATAGACCTAGTCAGTTCCTTGATTGCCTACTTTGTAGCTTAAGATAAAGTAAAGGTCTATTTTTATGCACAACTTGACACACTTGATATTCTTGTTTTCTTGGTATTTTACACTTCTAGCCACACTTAAAGGCTGGTGATTGTGTTAAATAACACTGACCGTTGATTTTGAGATATAAGTGATGTTACTCCAGTTGTAAATTCTACTTAAATCACAAGGAAGGAGATCATTGTAATGAAGTCCATGGTGACAGCTATGATTATTGGAACCATTTTTTCAAAAACTCAAGGCACAAGGGTAGAGGGCTCCTTTGGTAAAGTTTGACCTGCATCAGCTATTCTTTCCTTGCTTGGTGCCATAATCCTGTAGCATTTAAATACTTGGAAAAGTAACATGTGCTTAAGTATATATATCTTGAAAAGAAATTCTTGGTTTCAGGTATTGGTTTCAGGTATGTATCCCAAGTGAGGAAAAAAGGGAGTGAAAATTAAATATTGCTTACTGTGGAGGTAAATGATTGCTGTGTTTGACTTACGTAAAGCAATAGCAGCTCTTATAAAGTATGTTTAGTCTCAGGGCTATTTTTTGGTTTGTTCTAAAATACAATTTCCTGGAATTCAGAGTCTGAGACTGTTGAAAAACACTGAAGCTGAGCTTTTTGGGAAGAAGGAAACAAAGTCATATCCATTAACCTTTCCCTGCCTCAGGCCTAACTTCTTGTTGTTTATTGAGTTTAAGAGAATTCAGTGGTACCACAGTAATTCCTTGCTGAAGTATTATCTGTTCTTTCTCCCTGCCATCTCTGAAATGCTGACTGTTGTCTTCACAGAAACTCAGTGCCAATGTTGTCCATATTTCCTTTCTAAATGTTTCCTTGCTGAGCACTTGACAGCTTCTCCATCAAGCTGAGAGGGCAAAGGAGGATGCACAGGAAGTCACCAGAGACTTCCAGTTACAGAGATCATTGCTGCAGAGTGACTTCTTGGGTATCTTGATTTCCACTTGACTCATTGTGTGCATGCACACCTACAGTCTGCATAGGTCTGCTGCTTTTATCTGTATGGTTGGAGGCAAGACTGATATTTTTGAGAACCCTTTTTTTTTCCTATATACAGACTTGCAGAGCTGTTATCTTCCAGAACTGATGCACACTTACATGTATCTCCAAAGCAAAGCTTGTGTGTTGTTCTTACTTGTCCTCATGAGATTAATATAACCTGCAAAAAGGAAATAAAAGCACCAAAATACTTGAGAATATCAGGACTGTGCTTTCTCCATTTAATTCCATAGTTTGTGTGTGCCCTTCATCAGATGACTTAGACCTGAGCCAGGTTGATATATGTTAAACCAAAAATGTTTGCTCTTAGGGAAGGCAATAGGAGGTGTGCCCTTCATAACCTAGGGAGGTGAAAAGCACTGGGGGGACAATTGGTTTTACTGTGATCAAAGAGTTCTTATAGAATTGTTTTTCTGAATATGGGTATACAGGAAAACAAAGTGACCAATCACTGCAAGATGTACCTGTGTATTTTCTTGATGTGAGTTTGTGAGCATTCAGCAACTCTGAAAATCAGTTCTGTTCTTAGCGTTCTGTTTATACAAAGAATGACTTAGATGCTTTGTTTGGAAACTGTTACTTTGCACGTCAAGTGGGGAGAGAATTTTAGCTATTCCCAAGTGTTCTGTGAAATTCCAGTCCTGTACGCCAGCTGAACCAGTCTCTTTCTGAATGCTCCAAACATAAATGGAGTCCTGTTACTGCTTGCTTGGTTTCATTGCATGTCATCAGTAAATACGTAGGGTATGGTCTTTGTTTAACAATTCTTCACTGGGATTTGTATTTGACTACAGAGACTTCTGTAGTGTTGACAGGTCTATCTGAATAGTAGAAGAGGACTTGGCCTGATAACACTGCAAGTTAACATTTCTCGCACAAACTTCTTCTGAAACAACTCTCTTTGGAAAAATCTACTAAGCTAAAAAAAAGAAAGCAACCCCCGTCTGAACACATCATCCATTCTAATTGTCAATGTAATGATAGTTAAGAAGATAGCTTGGCTTCATTCTAAATTACTTTGTTTATTGAAATGTGCAATTTTTGAGGGTAGCAGTCAAGGGATGTTCAAAACTGCCCTTAGATTTGCCTTTGTATGAAATTGGCTGATATGTTTTCCTCTGTTACACTGTGATAACTTGTGGAGATGTTCTTGCTTATGTTGTACTGATAGGTTATTTGTTGCATGTAAAGCGATTTTTGTAAGCAAGAGGAATTCCAGGGATGTTCTGCAAAAAAGGGCCTATTCTGAGGTGATGTACACTGTTGTAAAACTGGAGCAGCTCAACTAATTTCAATGGAATTCTTGATTTACACTAGTCTTTTTGCTATGTGTAGTTATGCCAGTACAATTTTGCACAATGTTATTTGAATATTGCGTTCTGACTTGTGAACTGTTTCTACAGAAAACAGTGAAAATTTTACAAACTGCAATAGCGGAATGTTTTTGGCCTTTTTTTTGTTTTTGCCTAAAATAAAAAGTTGTCACTTTGAGCTACGAGCCAATCTTGGATTTATTTTTAGTAGCAAGGGTTTTTTGTGTTCTCTCAGTCTGAAGATTTGCCTGAGCCTTTACCCTGAGGGTAGTGGGCGTTTACTACAAATAAAATAAACACTTTCTAAACCCTTTTGGAAAAAATTCATCAGGATGGAGATTTTCATTTAATCCATGCCCTCATTCCTCCAGTGCACCCTGGAGAACAGTCCTGAAAATTCTGCCTTTCCCTGTCTTCATCTGCAGTAAATTTGGTCAGTTCCTGAGGACACTACAATTTCACTCTTAGGGAAAGGTGCCCAAAGTCCTGGATTTTGGAAACCGAAGGATTCACCATGTGTTCTCTTGGGAGTGAAGGTATGGGAACAGGACTGACGAAAAGCCCTGGATTCCTGTTGGTAGGTTCATTCTGCTGTTCAGTAGAATGCAGCTGCTAAAGCCTACTTGGGAGGCACTTAGGTTGAAATTGTCTTATGTTCTACATGTGTCTGTTTACTCAAAGCAAGCATCCTTCTTCATGAGCAGAATTTGGAGCCAAAAATCCTTTAAACTAGAAGTGGTGAACTAGATAAATTATTGGGTTTGGGGATTTTTTGCTAGCTCTTAAGTTTTGGTCTTAATTTGTTTAAAAGTCTTGGAGCAATTCCCCTTCTGGAAAAATCATTGTCAGCTATGTTTCATTCCAGAATGGAGAGGTAGATTTCTTCGAATCTTGAAGAATTGAAGGATTACTAGTGTGTACCCCTCAAGGCAGGGCTAGCTTCTGCTTTTCCAGTGGTGAAAAAGCTTGGGCCAATAGATGTGACATCAGAATCAACTTCTCACTGTTGTGCATTTCAAAGCCAGAGTCCATGGGTCAATTTGCACCTAACTAGGAAACCACCTGGCTGAAGTGTAAAAGAGAAATTCACAGCCGGTGAAGTCTGGAGTATTTGATGTTTTGTCACATTTTAGTCTTTTTTACCTGTTCAGTTGTCTGTGGATGTTTGCCTGTCTCCAGATGAACAGAATCTGATTCTTTATTTAATAGGCTGTGACCTCATTCTCCATGAAACTCTTTCTTCACCACTGATTAGAAATCTGGTATTTATGGTTTCGTGCATGTAAGGATGATTTTACAGTAAATATGTCTGGTGTTCAAAACATCTTCACACCTTGCATTACATATAGGTAAACTGCAAGAGACACTGAGAAGCTGATGAAGATCATCTATGAAGACAAAGAATGGAAAGAGCAACTCTGTGGTGAGCAATGACAGTTTTCCAATTCTTGATTCACTGTTTTCATTATGAGCAGTTATGTTCCTCAGTTAAATAGCTGCTCATTTTTTTTCCTTCACATTGTAAGGGATAACCAGTGCTAGGAGGATTTCTCAGGTATCTCAGTTTTTTCTTAGAGTTAGGTCTGACTGCATAGCAAATCACTATAGAAGTGGTAAGCTAAGGCTTCTTGTGTTTTATCATATTCCCTTGTCCTTTTGTCTCCTCCTGGCTCTCCACTCAGCATTTGGAAATTGTATAAGATAGTCATCCCACCCAAACTTCAAAGCTTTTGAAGTGCTACTGTCTAACACCATTTCATCTCTATACAGCATTTACAGAAGCACTGTTCTCTGCCAGGCATGTACTGGTTAAGTGCTGTGTACTGCAGGCATAAGTTAGAATAGGATGGAGGACATAATTTAGGTGAAGTTCTCCCACACTTGAAAGAGGCTGGATTCATCACCACTGCATATACCCTTTTTCAAGTCTTACTCCTGCCAAACAAGCCTGATCTGCCTCCTCCTGCACTGTCTGTTTACAGAACCCTGTTTCATATAACCTGGGCCATGGCCCTGTAGCTGACGCTTGTATTGACGTAGGAGCATGTCTGTGGTCAATAGCAATTTCACATTGTGGTGACTTTGCTTGCACTAAAGAAAATATTCAGTGATAGATTAAAACCTCATTACTGCAAGCAAAGTAGAACATTGTTCATTAATTCCTACACTTATGAGCATGGGTGTGTAACTGCTGTGATTAAGCTGTTGATTAAGAAACTGCACAGTTTGTTGTGGATGCCTTTTCCAACTACAGATGTGTAGCAGACCACTGTAAACACTGTTTCACTGTAAGCACTAATTTCACTGTTGATGGAAATGGCTGTTAGGGAGGTTTCTCGGTTTCCTGCCAGTGGGTGTCCACTGAAAGTAGCTGAACAGTGAGCACTGCCAGAATTAATCTGGCTGTGTGTGTCAGGCAGGCAGCAGGTAAGAATGTGTTCTCTTTGCCCTTCATCTTTCCAAATCGCTGAAGTTAATTACAGGTTAGGACAGAACTTGACCTACAACATCTTGTACTGGACAAATTAAGAATGAAGATACACCCTGGCCTAGCCCAAATCTTTTGTGGCTTTTGCAAGATTTTAATCATGTCTGAAAAATATTTTTCTATATACAGAAATCATAGAAGCACTGCTCAGCTGCAAGGTGTAGTCAGGTGCTGGAATAGATGCAGGTGTAGAATAGATGAAGGGCTACAGCAGAACTTGATATACAATTTGAGTTACTTCTCTCTTGAGATGAAGTTTTTGTTTATATTTCCTATTTAAATAGAGCAGTTTGATCTAGGATCGTTCTGGGTTGTTTTTTTTTAGATATTCTCAACCTTTTGTGAATTACAGATATCTAATTCCTTGTTAAGAGGTTGTTTCATAGCATGTTCTTGCAGTTTCAATGGAACAACGCCCTTTTCTCACACAGAAAATGTTCTTTTTGTCATGACTTTTGATTCAAGTTGTAAGCAATGTCCTCAGCCCATAAAGTTATCTTAAGGTTTCTGGGAGATGTTTGCTAAGTTCCAACAGATTTCTTAAAATAAAACTGCAGGGAGCTGTCCTTGCTCCAAGAGTAGGATGGATGGCAGCATTCTCCTGCAGGTGTGTAACAGCTGCCATCCCAAATCACCCATATGCATCCACACAATAAGCCCATGGAAAGCAGCAGGAGTCACCATACAGGTTGATTCTGATCTTCAGCTGTGATCTCTGGGCAGCATCAAATGCAGCTGCTCAGAAAGCATGTTTCACAAGTGTGTGTTCAGTTGCAATTCTTGTTTAAAGCTGTATTGCCTACATATCTGTTCTTTTCTTTCATAGCACTTTCAGTAGTTCCATAAATCTCTTTTTAGAGACACAACCCCAGTCAAAATAGCTTTTAAAACCCACTGCTATGCAGTCAGAAATGACAGGATCAGAAATGCAAGAGCAGCTGGAGTCTCTGTAAACTAAAGAAAAAAAAACTTCAAATTGTGTCTTGCACTGTAATTTTCCATGGCCTTGGGTTTGCTGAAACCCTCAAAGGGTTGATGCTGGTTTTGGTGCTGCAAGAAGTTAATTGCAAGTTAAGGCAGAGGCATCTCATGGGTGAATTCGTAAAAGGGCTACATCCTGGCCTAATCTGGATGGGTGTTTCTTTGGCAATATCAAGATTTCAACCACGCCTCTTTTTTTGGCATACTGTGTTTGTATTCTAACTGCAGTGGAAAGCACAGAAGCTGTGCTCAGTCTCACCTTTGTTGCCAAAGAAGGTCCTGGGAAATTGCAGATAGTCAGCAGAACAATTCTAAAGCTCTCAAAGTGCCCTGAGAAGTCGTGGATGCTCCATCTCCAGAAGTCAGATTGGATGGGGCTTTGAGCAACCTGGTCTAGTGAAATGTGTCCTTGCCCACTGCAGGGGGGTTGGAACAAGATGATATTTAAGGTCCCTTCCAACCAAAGCTGTTAAATGATTCTATGAACAACCAGAATTCATGGCTTTCTCAGGGTTGGGATATGATACCATCATCGCATCCACTTCTATGTCCCAAATACAGTTTTGCTGTCTCAGGTGTGAGTCGTAAGCATGTGATTTCCTTGAAGATGGAACAATTAAAAAGAATCCTTTGTATGCCCTGGAGTATTTTCCTGGAACTAGTATTTGCCTGGTAACCCCAGGGATTTTATTTTTAGAAAGCCTTGGGATAAAAAATAATTAGCTAGATCTAGTTCCACACCCCCCCCTTTTTATCCTCTGTGATGCATCACAAATCAAATCTTATCTGCGTTGAACCATACCAACTTAATAGGCTTTCAAACAGCTCCAAAATGTCCCAAACCCAAGGTGTTAGAGACTGATTTTTCTCTTAAAACTCATAGTAGGATCCTTTAATGCTGTTCTTCTTGGAACTTAAATGTCCACCATCGTGCCAGAGGATGGTATGTGTCTGTAGCAGGATGTTAAAAACTTTTTATAATAGTAAAATGAAATTAGTCAGTTTTAAAGACCACTGTAATAAAATACTGTCAATATTTGCTCATAGGATAACTATCTAAACATTAAGCAATTTATCTACTGAATATCCAGTGGCATCTGGGTTTGAAAGGAGATCCAGATCTGCAAAAATACTGAACTATGTTGATTCAGTTTTAATACTATTCTAAACAGCGAGAAAAAAAGATGGTTTTTGTTAAATACAATAAGACCTTTTAAAATAATAAAATATTTAAATTGATCCCAGGATGTATCTGTAGATAAACAAAAAGTAACTGAAGTATGTTCTTATCTCAACAAACTAGAAGTGCTGGCCCAACTTGAATTGATTGGTACATGCAGTGAAGTGGTAGATTGAGCTGCTTCACATGTTAAATGCAACTCAAAGAATGTTTCAGATCACCTAGAATTGGGGTCTTAATAAAGTACAAACTTGGTGTTTCTTACACAAAATGTTTCATAATCCAGTAGAACACACTCTGCTTGAACATTTTCTCCAGTCTTCAGCATGAGTTCCATTACATGAGACTGGGTACAGCCCGTGTCAAATACTGTGGGACAAGAGTGTTTATGCTACTTTTCTTCCTTCTCTTACTGTCACATTTTCTGGCAATAGTGGGACTTAAACCATGCAAAGTAAAGAACAAATTCTCTCCCTGAGCCAAGAGTGTAGTACTGCTTACATTGTAGTGTAGTGCTTTCACTGGGAAGTGCAAAATATGGTTGAACCCTGAAAGAGAGAAAAATGAATTTGTGGGAGCCTAAAAGATCAGTAGGACTAGAGGTCATATGTTGATTCATTTTTCCATTGCAAATTCAGATGTTACCACTTTTGCTAATAACTTTTTGGGAAGTAGTGAATTGGATGTCAGCTACAGGCTAAGATGCTATAAAATATGAGCTATTAGATTCAGTACAAGGCACAGGCTACCATGTGGTAACTCAGTTATTATAAATTAGTACTTATTCCAGTTGTTTGAATTTTGTCTTTCCTCTGAGCACCTTAAGGAAATAATGCCCCAGCAGATATTATTGACTGCATCAGCTATTATCCCTTTCTGATTTTATTGTAGTGCTGAACACTACATATTTTACATTTTAAAACATGCTTTGCAAGACCTGTGATTATTGTAAGAATTAGAGATGATCGTTATTACTCTTTTTTTTGGCTGGAATACTGATACAGATTTGAGGAACACTAGAACTGTATTTATTGCATACAAGACAATTGCACCTAAATTTTTAAATGATTTTTTTTTTCAGTGGATTTACTGGAAAGTCTACAAGAATTCAGTTTAATCTACTCAGTCCAAGCCTATGTCTGATTCTTACTATCTTTGTCTAGTAAGAGCAACTCAGATGAGTATTTTAAAATATATGTTTGAAGAGTGTGCATTCAAATTATAAAATTCTGAACCCGATACTTAAGAATGTATTTTCACTTTGCTGGCTGATCTCTTCAATGCTGAAGGAATCAGGACTTAGTAAGGGATCCAGATTCCCAGAATATTATCCTGATGTGTTGAGAATTGACTAATTGTATTCTTTCAATTTTCTAGTTGCCAAAACACAACAGAATTTTACTTCCTCCAGTTTTGTAGTTGTCTTCTCCTGCAAAACTTAGCAATGTGTAAAGTAGGACAGTGGGATGTAATGTCTTTATGTGTAAACTCATTCAGATAACTCTATCATAACCTACTTTCAAGATGAAAAATTAATTTCTATAAGTAGTGAAGATTTCATTTGGTTGCTGCTAGATTTCAACTGGCATTTCTTAAATGAGTGCATGTTCTCATTTGAAAGTCCAGGGTCTGCAGAAATTTTTTCATGCTTTGGAGTAACTGATTCTACAAGTGGCATAGAGCAAGCTTGTTGGCCACTATACAGAGAGCAGAGCAAAGCTTTTCCTCTCTGTAGCTGTACTGGGACTTTTAAAGCTGTAGCTGGTTTGATTCATCCTAACATTGTGTGTGGCTAATGTGCTAATTAGCCAGCTGTTCCCCTCTTTTGCAGGAGATTATCATGCACGTGCCTCTGACTGGGAAGCATTTGAGAATGTGTGCTACCATCTTGGTCTCGGTGACTCCTGGTCTTTCAGGCTGAAACACTCCTTCCTCCTTTTCCTCTTGAAGCACTTTGTGTGGAAAATATTAATGATGTTAACATGTTTCAGTACAGAACGGTTGGGTTTTTCAAACCATCTCAGATAGAGGAGAGGAATGGTAGTTTATATAGGATCATAGAATATCCAGAGTTGGAAGGGACTGCAAAGGTCACTGAGTCCAACTGCTGGCCCTGCACAGCACCATCCCCAAGAGTCACACCATGTGCCTGACAGCATTGTCCAAACGCTTCCTGAGCTCTGTCAGGCCTGGTACTGGGACCACTTCCCTGGGAAGCCTTTTCCAAACATCCCCTGGGTGAAGAACCTTTCCCTAATATCCAAGCTAAATCTCCCGTGGCACAACATCAGGCTGTTCTCTTGGGTCCTGTCACTGGTCACCACACAGAAGGGATCAGTGCTGCCCCTCCTCTTCCCCTCACAAGGAAGTTGTAATTGCAGTGAGGTCTTTCCTCAGCCTCCTCCTCTCCAGGCTGAACTGACCAAGTGACCTCAAAACAGTGATCCTTCTGCAGGTACTTCTAGGTGCTGTCTAGATGAGCCCTAGGTATATATTTAGGCTCATCTCATGGAAAAGCTGTTCCACCTACCCTCTCTTCTGAAGAATAATAGTAAGAAATGTCAAAAAGTAGTCTTGAGTGCAGGTGTTACCAGCAGTTTTTCTTGTGGTTTTTTTTTTTCCATTTTCTGGGCTTAAATCTGAGAATCATCAGGCTTGCTTATCTGCACATTATTTCTTCATTGTATTTCTATATTCTGAACTTCTGGAATAACTCCTGAAATAAAAGTAGGCCTGAGATTTTCAGTTCTTTTTCAGTTTTTTCAATACTGCCAGAAGGGCTGAAAATTAAAGCCAGGAGGCCAGAAGAATTTCTCAAATGTGTATGCATGGGTGGGTCAGCTCCATCATAATTTGTTAAATAACTATATAAAAGTTAGATGACAAAGTATTTGGAGTAGTATTGTTTAAAGGTTACATCATTCTTGCAAAAATGGGGTGTTGTATTTCAAAAAGATCCTTTAAAAAAGATAGAGACGTTTGACTTTGAATCTCCATTGTTTGTAATGTCCTCTTTCAGCATGAAAATATTTTCCGTTCCCATCAGTTTTGTCGGTTTTTTTATTTGGCAAACATGAATATTTTTCCTGAACTGTGAGTAGAATGCAAAATTGTTATTTTTGTTGGCTTGCAGACATTGTAGCTTCCCCTCCAATAAGACTGGCAGATTTATTTTTAGAGTTCTTGTACCAATACATCTTATACAGTTATTTAGTGAAAGTAGATTAGACAAGCCTAAAGAATAGGTTTAGTTTAGGCCTTGCTTGCAAGATTTGAGGGTGAGCTGTATGTGACAGAGAATAGGTTCTTTCTGTCTGTGAATATGCAATAAGTTTTACTCCATGGTTACACAGCTATCTGCTTAGTGCTCTTGGCTGTCTCCATCTTCCTCTAATCCAGCTCCAAAGGGACTGCTTCTGACATTCCAAACTGCTGAGCAGCTTTCCGACAGCTGCTATTGAAATCTGAATAAAAACAAAACTGTTTTCTTTGCCTTCCTCCCAAATGGGGATCAGGTGAAAACAGAGCCAATTTCTTGTGTGTGCCAACTCTACCCCAGTGCTGGGGTGGTCGCCTCTGATGTGCTTCAAGCACTGAGAGTTGGAGTTGCACTTTAGAGAGGATGCATAGGTTGTGGGCTTGCAGTTTTAAGGGCTGGAGATGTGAGCCCTGTGCACAGAGGGAACTGCTTGGCACTGTGGGTGAGGTGGTTCAAGATAAGCAGCAATCATTTGTGACCCCATCACCATGGTACTGGACCTTTAAACTCTAACATTCAATCTACAGGAAAACAATCTTAGGTGCGTAAAGTGTTTAACAATCTAAGTGTTAACTTTCCTGTTCCTGGTACTTCAGTTATCCAGGTAAAAGATTAGACATGCTGTAAAATGTGTGTTTAGAATGTGAAAAAGAAATTAAATTAAAGACTGCAAATTGAAGAAGATTATTAGAATTAGTCTTTTTTTAGTTGAGGGTTGTTTTATTTTTTCAAGAATTCTGGGAAGCAGCTATTTCCTTTCTAATGAAACATGTACAGAATGTTTATGATTCTTCTAGAGTGCAGTTTATTTTTTGTGCTTGTTGCTTACTGATATTTCTGGAAATGTCATCTTTCTTCTCTCCACATTCTTCACTGGGGTTGCTTAAGGGAGACTTCTGTAATGGCTAGGGAAAAGTCTTTCTTGAGAAAGAAAGAACGCATTGACCTATTGTTCCATCTCTCCAATCTATTGATTCTTCCAGTGCATGATGTGTAATGATGATGTTCTCTCAAGTTTCTGCTTGTAAAAATAATTTCAATAATGTGTTTAGAAACTCTTGCGGAAATTCTGGTTATACTTCATAACACTGGGACTGTTTGCATTTCCTCAGGAAGATGATAGTATGCCAAAATTTTGGTCACACTTAAGAAGATTCCATTTTCTAAGTTACAATGCTGTATAGCCATGTACTAATTTCATCGGATTTCTTAATTCCATAAAAATACTTTTATAGATGGAATTTTAATAAACAGTATGGCCAGAGAGATTTAAAAGAGGAAAAAGTGAGGGAGAAGGAGAATAAATGTTCAGCATTTCTGTATACATTGGCAAATGACCATGGGGAATGACCTTGAGTGTGCTGAATTCATCATTCTCCTTTTCTGAAACTTTGCATCTGTAAGAAAAGCCACTCTCTTAGTATAAAAGAAATTTGCCTCCTTGCAACAGAACGATACGGATGGGAGTCCACAGGCTGTTCAAGGGCTTTGGACATGAGCTGAGCTATTTCACAGAATCACAGAAAGGTTACTAAGGGAGGCAAAGAATTCACTGAACTAGTTTAAAGCTGGCTGCTATTTGCATTTTGTTTAACTGTCTGGTTCTACGGTATGTGCATCCCAAACAATTGGCTTCCTATTTGATTAACTTAAAAAAAAAAATTATCACATTTCAAGCTTGAAAAATACAATCCACTCTTATAGCCATTTCTTCATAAAGCTTCACATATTCTAAGATGGAAAAACTCACTACTGAGCATGCAGTTCTCATGTCCGAGTACTTTTGCATGTAGTTTTTGGATAGAAGGATAACTGGAATATTCAAGCGTGAATGAGCACAGAATGTATTTGCTTGGAGGAAGACAAGGAATTAGGGTTTATCCTTTCCTTGTGTTGCTTCCCAGAAGGCTCTGCAGAATTCTTAATATTTTATTTTTTAAGTTGAAAATAAGTTTTTAAATACTGAAGTTAGATTTGCTCTCTTTGATTGAAAAAGATGAGTAAACTGTGCAAGGCTGCAGTTTAGGAGAGGTCTTTTCCCCCCAGGCAGACAAAGGCATCAGGTCCATACCTACCATGGGAAGATGCACGCTCAGTCGTGGGGAATTGGCAAAGGCAGGTGAGCAGGAGGGTTCTGGATACAGCAGATACTTGATAGACTGACAGGGAGTGTGACAACAGGTACAGTGACTGCCTTAAAGCAGGTTCACCTTCTGGCCTGCGCCCCTTCAGCTTCTCAAACTCAGATTTGGTAACCCTTCCTTCCTTCCTTCCATCTGCATCTAAAGCTGTCAAGGCTGGAACATGCAAAGGCAAAGAGAGATCAGTCTCTGACTCTTACTATACAGTATACTACCTGCAACAGTTTCTGATTAGATTCTTTAAATTTAAAACAACTTAGAATACATCCCAGTCCTACAGATTTCTACTTTTACGACGTTTCTTGGGCTTGTATAATATGACACATCTATTCCACAAGCACTGATCATCTGTTGGAGAAAAATGTAGAAATACTGAATAGTAATTATAACTTCTTCACTTCCTAAAAGTGAAAACTGAGGAGTGAAGGTAATCTTTTACAGTAACCTAGCAGTAGATATGCAGTTTTGGCTTAGATCCATTTTATTTTGCAGAATCTTAACTGCACACTTTGCATATAATTACACTGTCTTCCTGCAGGAGAGTGTTTCAGTCAGAAAGAGGAAGAAGTTCTCCTTCACCCTTTTGTTTGCTCAGAAAAAGCACTTAAAAGAGTAACTGCTGGAGAGACAGAAGATGGAGGAGAGGCTTTTGGAAGGCAAGTGTCTACATGAGTAAGAAAGCTGTTGCAAGGTTTCTCGTATGGTGACTTCTTCATGGTGATAAGCACATCCTTCAGTTTTGATAACAAATATAGAGAACGGGGTCTTGTTCTCCAGGTGGGGAGGGGATTTGTCCAGTTCTATTTTGTTTCCTGAGCTCACCCTTGAGGTACAATAAATACCTCAGTATGTACTTCAACTACTGGTGACGTCTTTGCATCCACTCAAATCATGGTGAACTTCTTGGCAACCATAACTTCCTGCAGTGTAGACAGTATTTTAATGGATGAGTGAGTGTTTACTTTTGGAATTCTCCATTTTGCTTGCTCTTGTCAAGAATACAGCTTGTGGGATTCATCTTTCATCCATGGCTTTGCTTCTCTCTATTCTGTGCCAGAGGGCATCAGATATTGTAGTTTTATGGCAGAATGTTGGTAGTTCCTGCCAAAGGTGAAACAAAGGCCAACATGAATGTAAAAGAAGTAAAAAGAGTAAAAGTGAGCAGAATGTTTTGGAGAATTGTGGGAGAAGGGGACTGACTGTAACTACAAAACAATAAAAATTAAGACTTTAGTCTTCATGTTTTGCAGCATTCCCACACAGGCTGCCCCTCACTGCCTTTTTACCACATGGCAAGAACAATAATAAATGCTAAGCTAGAAGGTGGTACATAAAGTTTTTTTTCTGCCACTCTATACCCCAAAGTGTAAAAATACCAGAGATGCATGTTCCAGAAATGCAGCTCTGAATTTACAGCAATAACAGAAACCTGTTTGCCTTGTGAACAGCAGTGCATCAGAACACTGCAAATACCAACTTAGGCAATGCCAATTTTTTAAACTGGAATTCCCAGCATTCTGAATATAAATAGAAATAAAATGTCATACAGTAACAATGACTCCTCTGCTCTTGCCAACTCACAGTAGACAAATGGGGGAAGGATCTGTTTTTGATAGCAAGGTGTGTGTGTGTCTATCTTCCCAGCAGTTGCATTGAACTTCCCTTTAATCTGTTGCTGAAAATGTCCAAGAACAGCTGGAGTGTGTAACAACAGCTGTTGCTGCTTATTGAGCAGTGGGATCCCTCCCATGGAACGGCACAGGGCTTTGGCAAGTGTCAGCCTATGGGGCTGGAGTTTGGGATTTGGTGCATCTCTGGGTGGAGTTATGTTAGCAGTTGTTCTGACGTGCTTGTGCTGCCCAGTCTGAGCAGGAGAAGGATGTGTGCGAAAGACACAGAGCAGGCACGCAGCTTGAGCTGGGGAAGAGAGGGGCAGAGCTCCTGTTTAGCACCAGATCTTCAACACCTGCGAGTTGTACTTGACAGACATCAGAGTTTAGCAAAGTGGTTTTCTCTTTGAGTGTGAAATGGCTTCTGCTTTTGACACGTGTCCCTCCAAATACCTCTGCACCCTGTACTTACAATCATACCTCCAGCTGAATTAACAGCAGTGCATTCAACTGAGTGAATGGGGACTACTAAAAAAAATAAAATTGAAAACTTTGCCCTTGACAACCTGTCCGTTTTCCAGCTTCACTTGCATTGTGATCTGCCTGAGACATTGATAAGAGCCCTAGCTTATTTTCTTCCTCGGATATGGGTATAAAAAAAAGTAAGTGAAAAATAAAATGTCTGGCAATTCCAGTTTACTGACTACTTGTATCATGAGAACTCTGAGGGTGGCTGAATCACCGCATTGTTCCAACTGCTTAGGTGTGTTAGATGACCTTCAGTTTTTGACATTTGCAGTTAGATGTGGGGTACCTGGGGTTAGGGGAAGAGTGAATTAAAAACATAAGTCACTGCTGTACATATCAGACTTCATATGGAACTCTGGTGAAATTACAGGCATTGGGAAGAAAAAATGGTTAAGGGATATAAAGGCATGCTACAGAGGAAGATGAATGTGAATATTTTACCATTTTAGTAACATGGTGGGTTTTGCTGGGTTTCTACTAAAATGTCTTTACTTGAACTCTGGGATTTAAGAAGATGTTCCCAGTAATGTTTCCAGGAATTTTATAAAGGTAAATTTTCTGTTCTTGGAGGCTTACGGAAGCTTAGAAAAAAATTATATCATCTAAATAGATTTATATGTAAATTATAGTATATATCTAAATAATTCCCAAAATAACACAAAATGCAAAAAGTTAAAAATAAATGAAAAACCACTTGTGTCTATAAATTTATGTATATGTTTTTAAGAATTTTAAAAGAATTTTGAATGTTTAACACTTGAAATGCCCATTACAAACAGCAAGCAGCAGTTGGGAAGGCTATGCAGTTGTAATATCATTTTAAATATTAAAAAACCCATTTCAAACCCATTTCCCATAAATATTCTTAGTAGATCTGAAAAATACTGATTTTACTATCCCAAGATGGTTTTGGTGGGGTTTTTGGGGTTTTTTTTTTAAGGGTTAAGAGGTGAAGGTGCAGTGGAGGGGAAATTTCTTTTCCACAAAGTTTCCACTTTAGTAGTAATTTTTCACTGTATCATTTATAATGAATAACACATGAGCAATTACACATTATTATGCTGGCATTTAATTTTTTAATTGGAAAGACATAAAATCTTTTTTAATCCATAATTACTGTTTTTCAGTATAATGTGCTATTGAAGTTTTCAAGCATTATAAAATTCTTTCTTCATTACAATTACAGCTTTGGTAATAGGCCCTGCAAAGGATAATTAGAATTAATATTTAACAGAGGACTTTGTGTTCTCCTAGTTGTAAAAATGCAGCATTAATGTATCTTTTCATGAAATCTCAAACCTAATCTCTCAGCGGTCAATCCGAAGCAGTGACTGCCCTAGGAGACCATAAATGTTTTAATGTACCCTGATGTTATACACTATACAAATATATATCTAGAGAGAGAGATAGTAAATATCCCTAATGTTACCTATTCAGTACTTATTTAAATAATAAGAATTCTAAAAAGGAGAAAAGAAAGAAGAACCTGAAACTAGGATAAGCTTTTTGCTGTACATTGTACCATAAAGTCCCCATCAGTATTCCACTACTCAGTAGTAGATATCTGTACAGGCCATTTGAATGGAAGATCATTTTAAAAATAACACTTTTTAGAAGCAAATTGTTGATTTATTATTTTGTGGACATAATCAGTTAAACTAGTAATTATATAAGCATGTAAATAAGCAGTATGAATGTAAAACTAGAACATTTAAAATATAGAAGCATTCTGTTATCTCATAGGCATTCAAGCTTCCCAGCAACAAAAAGAACAGAAACAAGAGTTGAACTTAACTAGTGACAAGTGCTGAGAGCTGCTTGTAGACAGTTGATGAAGTGCAATCAAGACAAAAGTCACAGAAGAGTGGTGGTCCAAGCTCCCTGTGCCTCTCATCAAGGGTAATTATGAGCACAGGCACAGAGGGAGGATTAGCTCTTGGAGAAGGGGTGGTGGCTTCAGCCACAGGTGTGCAGATGTCTGACTGTGGGCAGTGGTGCTTCCCAGAGCCTGGCTGGTGGTGCAGGACTGGTGTCAGCAGCCCGGGCTGCTGCTTAATCCCTGGAACATCAGCTGTGCTTCCTTTTAACTCACCCCTGTCCTTCAGGTGCTTGGAATTCCTCTAAGGATGGGGGGAAAACGTAACAGCACGGGCATATGCAGAGTAAATGTAAATGACAAAAAGGTGTGTAAAAAGGCAAATACTGCCTGCTGCCAGGGCCCTGCTGTCACAGTGGAGTTAGAAATGTGTGTAGGAAGAGAAATACAGCAGCAATGCCTTAGGAACCCAGAGTGTCTGCTATATTGGAGCATTAACCTAAAGGTCTCTTTAAAAAGAGGAAGTCTTTAACCTTCTTGATCTTGATACTCCTATGAGGAATAAGAAACTAGATACTTTGCTTATAAAACATGGAGTGGGTAGCAAAATAAGAAGAGTAACTGGCAAGAAGATACTGCTGCAGAGGGAAACAAACCTTATGTTTCTCTCTAACTCTTTAAAATGGCAGCCCTATTAACAAACTGTTGTGTCATAAACCATAAAAAATAAATACAAAAGGATGGTAGGAAATGGCAAAAGCAATACCTGAGCTAGCTAAGTAAAATTATTACCTTCAAATATGTCAGCCAAGATATAAGAGATTACAATCCAGACATCCCAAAAGTGAAAATATTTTTCAGTTGCTGCACTAAGCTGCAGCAGGCTGAGAAAATATTAGAAATAGAGATTTCTTTCATTAAAACAGAACTTCTCTGGTATGAAGTATAATATTATTCTCAAGAATGATCTGGTCAGTTTGTCTCATAATCCTCTGTTTACATATAGCAAGCAATACCTATAGATACTGCAGAGGTTCAGAGTGGTGCAGGGTGGGACAGCTTAGAAACTGCTCTCCTTGCAAAGGTCATGGCTTCTTTATAACAGGACCGTTTGGACTTGCATGTTTAAATCACAGAAGCCTAGAGATTGGAAAACTGATATAGGGAAACCGTAGTCTCCTCCTCTTCGGTGAGTTCATGCCGGATTGTGTGGCGCCAGTACCATACTAAACATCTGTTGTTTTGATTCCTCTGTTTAAATAGATTGGATTAAAAGGGGAGAAAAACCATCATCTCCTCCCCCTCACCGTTCTGTCCAAAGCTTAGTTACTATGAAGACAAATCTTATTTATTTCCTGTCAGAAAAGGCTTCACTGACATGGAGTATTTGAATTTTTGGGAGGCTGGTTCTGACTCAGTTTTCAGCTACATTAAGATCTGATTATTGTAAATTACATGCAGGTAGGCTGCATGTAAGCTCCTCTGTAAATCTGTATTAATGCCATTGATTTGGATAGGCTTCATGGTATTAACTGACATGCTCTGGAATTACAGCAGGTGAACTGAAACCACGATCTGTTTAAATTTGTGCTGTTTACATCTAGGAAACACTTTGTGTAGTATTGTAGCTGCAGGAGAAAAGTAATGTTTTCTGAAAAGCAACAGAGAATATCCATTGAAGGTCTCTATATGCTCTTAAACCTAAAGGCAAAACATTATGATTGTTAAATCCATGATTCTTTCAAATGCTATGCTTATATCAAGAGGACCATTTGCATGTTGATGTAAGATGGAAACAAGATCTTTTGTGTAACACCAGGTAGTATTCTTGATCCCTACTCCAAGTATTAAAAACCTCCTGCCAGCAAATTTCAACACCTCATCCTATGCTCAGAGTCCACCAGAATAGCAAACTACCAATCCAAGACCTGAGAGATAGGATCGCTCCAATGTAACTCAGGGAAACTGTCAATTTTTGACCTTTTTTTTTTTTCTTTTAAGATCAGAAAGTTTTTTCAAATTTGCACAAACCTTTGCACACTTGGGCTAAAGCTGATGCAAAACCTGAGAGGAAAAGAATGGGAGAGATGGAAATTTGCACACTTGGGCTAAAGCTGATGCAAAACCTGAGAGGAAAAGAATGGGAGAGATGGAAAGTTCTGCTCTTTAAATTAGAAAACAAATCAGTGGCTTTAACAGGGGCTATTAGAAAACATGTTTATTGTGAATCGCAAGCATCACAGTACGAACGACACTTCCCACTAGTGCACACCCATGCCACACCTTTCAGACTTTGATTCTAAATCTGTGTTTTGAGCAGCTGGTTCTGGGTGTCCACCTCCATTGTTCAATCAGCAGCGTGCCTAAGGCTTGGAATCACCCAAATGAGGAATTTGTGTCACCCGGTAGCCTTCAATGCTGCAAGTACTTTAAAAAAGGAGAGTGTACCTTATTTGTTGTTCTCATCCTCCTGATCCCCAAACAAGTCCATATGACAAAGAATTCTCAGCCTGGCTGCCAGACTCTGTGGTAGCCCGTTTGGTTACTGCAGTGAGCTCAGATCAGCTAAGCTGTTCCAGCACATGTAAGTGTGTGCAGGGATGTGTGTGCAGATATGGTGGTGACACCACCAAGAGTGGAAAATAGCTTAATATTGTCTTTCTCTCTGGTGCTGAACAGCTTCAGAAAACAATAATGTCATTCTAAGACTTGATAACAACCTTTTGGCTTTTTAAATGATACAGGAGACTGAGGCTGCCCTTTTGAAAGTAACTAGTACTTGTTATTGGCAGGGAGAGTAATCCATTTTCATGTATTCATATTCTACCTATCAATTCATACTGACTCTGCTCATGGTCTGTATGTTTATCATTAATTTGACATCCAGCTCTGCATCAGATGTTACCACGTATTCATCTTCATTCTTTGGTGAATGTTTCAATTTCCAATATTTCTTCTGCACTTTGTCAGCTGGTTTTTTGACCTGTATTGAGAGCAGAAATCCATGAGAAACTTCTGGTTTGTGCATGTGTGTGTAACAGACTTGAATAGTTTTCAAGAGAGACAGTTGGGATAGAGAGACAGTTAAAGGAGAGGAATTAATTCACTGAGCATTTCCTGAAGGTTCTTCCAAGGGATTTCAGCTGTCTTTTACATGCAGTTTAGAACAGCTGTGGTGTGACTGAAGATCAGTACTTCCCTATTCTAAATTTATAGACCATAGACAGTAGGAAGTGTGATGAGGGGGACTCTTTTGGATAAGCAATATAGATTATTGGGATGTTTTGCTATAATCAGTTTATCATGTTTCTCCATACAGCTTTTTGTGAGTTCTGGTTTGCATCCAGAACATTTAAAGGTAATTTCAAACATTTAAAGAAATTTCTTTGCTTAAATTATACATTATAGGCTGAAAGTGTCAGTACTAATCTCAGAACGTTTAGTTCAATTTTAAACTTGTACCGAGATCCCCTGTTGGTCACAGGCTGCTAGTTGTCCAATAGATTGCAAAGACATGGAAACTCAACATTTTGAAGTTTCAAGTATGAATATTGAAATTGGTACAGAAACTTACATTTCTGTGGTTTAAGTTACGTTATCAGCATTCCTTACAGTACGTGTCTTGATTTGAATGGCTCAACAGACTCATCCAGATCAAGCAGCTGTCTTTCCTAGACCAGACTTAGCCAGCTTCTCACTGGCAGCTGAAAAGCCACTTATTTAATGCAATTTACAGGACGATTTAAATTGGTTTTCATGACCATTAATTTCAACCCAAGTTTTGCCTGTAACTTGAGATCTCTGCCAATGATCTTACATCAAACAAAAATGATGATTCAAACTTGGTTGGGCTTTCTTTGGCATAGAAATTGCAACGTGAGCTACTACAATGTCTTGTTAGTTAATGAAGTATCTGTGCAGGTCACTGTGGCCTTGTGCTTCTCAAATTCAAGCAGGGTGATAATCCATAAACTGTATTTACCCCTGGACTGGGGTGTGTGAGGGCCAGCTTGGCAGCCCCATTCTGACAGCGAGTAAAAATCTGAAGTGTGTTGACCTAGTTCTCATTAAGTTTTAATCTGATAAAACCTTTTGCCTTCCCCACAGCAAGGGAAAAGAGCACATACTGAAATTTCAGTGAGGTCATGGAACAGGTCAGCCTAAATCACATCCATCGCCTTTTCGGGATTTTTGTTTGGTTGTTGTTGTTTGCTTTTTTAAGACCCATATTTATCATCACAGAATTTTGGAGATAAGTTTGTACCCTCCATTAATTCAGTAATGAGAAAAACCTTAAAAATTCTGGAATTCTTCAAGTTATAGCCACATTTAAGTAACAAGTTGATAAGTTACAAGTTGATAATTACCAAGACTTAAATCAACTTAAAAGTCTAACAAAAGTATATTTTTCCTTTGGGGAATCTGTGCATGTGCCTATTTAGTGCTTTCTGTTGCAGAAATGTCAGAAAATGCAGGAGAAAACCTCGTATCTCGGGAGTTTTCATTAGACGTGTATTCCTTTCTCTGTGTTTCCTTCTATTCTCTGTGAAATAGTTTTGTTTCAGTTGTAGAAGTCACTTTAAGCATATGTGGTTAGATCTGTTTCCTAAGGTATGCATACTAAAATCTAGAGCAGTATGCTGAGTTTATCCTGGAAATTTATCAGCCTATACAAAACTAATTTAAACTTCAGTAAGTTTATCTTCACTAAGTTTAAACCTCAGCCTGGGCTCTGGACTGTGTGTTGGAAGGGACAGGCAGAGCAGCACTGGCTGGAGATCTGCATTGTTGGCCCAAACTCATATATCCACATTATCCACACACACCTGCCCAGGCTGTATGTCACTGCAACATTTACTGTTTCCTTCCCCCTTCCCTTGTTTTTAATTCAATCTCCTAGTTGAGAGAAGACCGAGATTAAAAAAATAAACCAAATGCCAACAAGAGAGGAAAAAAAGTGCTCTGCCAGGGCTGGCTGTAGGAAAGGGATGGCAACCATCCAGAAGCAAAGATGAAAGTCTCAAAGCAAGAAGAAAGCTGAAAGAACCAGCTGGATAAAAGGAAACACATGAACAGAAAATGCAAGTGTGACACTAAGCCAAGGACCAAGCAGGTGAACCCTTGTCTTAAACTAATGCTTTTAATGTGTGTCTTAATGCATGGTGGTGTTTGAACTCTATTTAGAGGCAGCACACGTGTGCTAGCGAACAGTTTATGCCAGGTGTCAGTGCAGAAGGAAAAGATAGAAACAGAACAATGTGTATTGCACAGCCTCTCAAAAACAAACCAACCCCCACCTCCCATCAATAAAAAAAACAAATGTAGGTCAATCCTGCAGTGGTAGATTATTGTCTTTATTCCCCTCCCTTGTAGTATCACTTTTATGTTTAAGCAAAACTAGCAATTAGTATGTAAAAATTCTTCACTGTTTTGTATTATGCTACTAGGGCACTGGGAATACGCAGAAATGTTTTTTAGGGGAGGAAAAAAGGTCATTTTTGTGAGTAGAGTCACCATCAGCACCTTGATTCTGGATTAGTGTGTTTATGATTCAGCTCTTCTGCAGTTTTAAAATCAACTCACATTGACCACGGTAATTTCACATGATCATATTAAACGAAAGGACTGCATATTTCAAAGGAAGGGCTCATTAAAACGTTTTGTTTAAGATTACAGATTATCCAAAGAACTGTCAGCCAAATGTAAAAAGTATTGGTTTCAGGCTAATTTATGGACGGTGATAATACAGATATATTCCAAAAATACGGTGTACTTACACTGCTATCACTTCATGGTAATATGGTTTATTTACTTCCTTCTTGGTCTGTTCTTTTGACACAGTACTTTTCCAAACAAGAGGAGGGTGTAAAAATGCTTCTGAACTGTGGTCCATCAAAACCTACCTCTTTAGATACATTCTGTGTATTTATTACAGGTGATAGTAGATCTAATGGATTCACGGTTTGAAACTGAAATAACTAATGCCAGCTGGGTTTTCTTAAGTCTAAATAATATTAGTCTAACATAAGCTGACACTTCAAGTGACATGATCTTTTCAAAAAGTGTTTTGTAAATCTTTCTGGGAAGGCAAGAAAACCGTATTAAGATTACTTATCTTGCATTCTTGAGTCTTTAGATACGTGCATGGAAGTTGTTGCAGTATTTCACTTGCAGAGCAAAGGGGTCAGAGATCCTTCCCCTGTCCTTTGCTATTTTCACCAGTTTCACTCTTTGATATTTCTTAAAACTCCTTACTCAGAACTATGTATTATATATATGGTCTGTGTATAGTAATATATAATATGTCTATATTATAAACCTGGAGGTCAGAGTTCTCACTCTTCAAAGAAAAATTATTGATTTAAGCATTTGATTTATTTGTGGTGTACAGGTCTTACATTGATTGAAAGCCAAGACATTGGTGAGGATATTCAAGTGTGGTTTCCACATAGTTTAAGTGTCCTGGTTTAACATCATATATATGTCACCGAACAAGCTGCAGGGATAGCTTTTTCATTTAAATGCTGAACTCAGAGCAAAACCACCAGCAGAGAAACTGAGCATGTTTGAATAGTGCTTATCCTCTACCAGGCTAAAAGCTACTGCAACTTTTTGTATCTATTCTTTCCAAGAACAAATTACTTCTTCTGCATTCTATTTGTGATCCACCACTTGTTTCTACACATCTGCTTTTAGGAACAAGACACCACATTAGTTGTACCGTAACACAGCAGGTACTGTGGTACAAGGCTGGCATTCTTATCTACAGCCCTAATTTATGAGCTACTAAAATATGGAGTATTTAATCTGCCAGTAAATCTGTCAAATTCCTCTATATCATGCTATTTACACTGCAAACATACCAAGCCTTCATCCTAGAAAGAAGCCTGAGTTCATTAATTAAGGACCAAATGGTAAGAACTGCCAACAGCCAGACTGAGGAGAGCTGAAATCTCATTTTTATCTGAAATTACACTCTAAACCAATGAACTGTTGATAAAAGCTTTATTTTTTTTTTTTTCCAAAATAATTTAGTCAGTGAGTAGTTTTTCTGTAAGTATCACCAAACAGTTTACTTCATATTAAAAGGGCTATACAAATAGTCATTTAAAAGATGTTAATTCAAAGCCATCAAAAAGGGAGGAAATGACCTTTGCTTTGTTTCACATTAATTCCATTTGGGCTTTGCTATTTTTCTGTGACAAATATGGATATAGGTTACCAATACAAAACCAGGAACAGCTCTCTGAGCAACAAACTCCTCCTTTCTTTGGAAGTTGATTGTGTTGAGATGCTTATAGAGAGCAACTGCTGCAAAAATATTTGTTTTTAAAAAAAAAAGTCTTCCGGCTGTTGACCTTCATGCCCCAACATCTGAGGCTGTAGCTGGGTATCTGTAGCAATACAGTTTGTTGTCTGCTCCTCCACTCAGTAACAACTGATGAGAGAAGGAAACTGGGATTAGTATCAGAACTAAGTAAATTAAGTACACAGAAGTCAAGGACTCAATTTTTCTTTCCTTTATAAAAAGTAGTAGTGAATAATGAACTGTTAACGCATGACTAAAACCCAGAATCAAAGTGCAGAAGCAACTTTGTCTCTTACTCTCCTCTTAAAATTAGAAGTGAAATTTTTGTAGGGAAGTTGCTGAAGCTTTTCCTGACTTTTACTGAGAACAGGGGCCACACTGAGAATCTTGAAGATTCACAGAATGGGTTTTTTTGGTAATTTAAAATGTGTGTGTACCACTACAGTAGCAGAACAGCTTGATATAGAGGATTATATAGATTCCCCCTTCTACATGTACTGACTGCCATGCCCCAGCTGTTCTTTCATGCTGCTGCTTTAGTCCCAATGGCAGACAACAGTACCTTGGAACATGTGCTTTCTGAGTAAGGTGCAGTGCTGTTCTTGTCTCTCCTTGTTTGGAACATCAGTATAATGCTCAGTTACTGCTACAGGGCTTCAGCTCCCCCCCTTGCCCTTTGCAGAGTGTGGGGACAGGCTGCAGTGCCCATGACACCACCCACACAGCACAACTACTACTGCCTGTTCTCTTCCAGCTTTAAGCATAAGGGAAAAACAGTCCATGACTGCTTTTAGCTCTATTCTTAAGCACCATGCAAATAAATTGAGTAAGTTGCTCTTCAGATTCTTACCCCTGCTTCTGTCCAGTCCACACACAAAACGTTGTCTTCATGAGCAGCCAAGTCGTACAGAGGAGCTTTGCAACTAGTGAAAAGCAGGTTTGAAGTTAGGTGAGCAATCACAGACAACAACTGGTCCCAGGAAGAAATGCTATCCCAATGCTATCAAACAGATGTGGTCAAGCAGTTATAAACACTTTGAGAGAGTACAGACATTGACCATCTGTGATGCCTCCTCTGCTTTCTCCAGAGCCAATCACATTAGTATTATCTTCTCCTACATCCCCAAAGAGAAAAGCTGCAACATTTTTCATCTGCTTGCAAAGTACTTTGAGACTGAAATTCAGTCAGTTGTTAGGAAGAGTTTGTTATAATTTCCTTCTTCCATGTGTAGATGCTGCTCAGACGTGTGTGTTTTCCAGCCCTCTGGTAGACTACAATTATTTTTCTCTTTCATTACATGGTTGACTTCCAAAACCTAGACGGTTTTCACAAATGCCACAGGGGTTTGCAGTGAATGTCTCTGACTACTTTTGCTGTTTCATGAGGGGTAGCTCAACGCTGTAAGCTTAACATGCCTTTGAACAGCAACAAACACAGGTTTATTTTACCTCCTTGTGTCCCAAAGCTTCACAATGTTGTCCAGAGAACCAGAGATCAGCTGATGCTCATGGGTAGGTGACCACTTCACAGATGTCACCCAGCCTGTGTGAGAAGTCAGAGACAGGAGAACCAAGGAGCCATCTGAATTGAAAGAGGAAAAAACACAGACATCAACAGATGCTGAAACCAGCACTTCTAAGATGTGTACAAAATCCAGTGTGATTGCAGTTCAAGTTAAGGGTTAAGTAAACTTAAAATAAAATGAACAAAAATGTAAGCCACACAAGTTCTGGGGAAGAAAAAAACCCAAAGAAACAAACCCAACCATACAAAACAGAAACCAACCCAAACCCCCTCAAAATGTATTTTCTTGTCACTGAACTTTCTTTTCAAAGACTATTTTTAAAGCAAACAAAAAAATGCTTTTATTAACAACATGTAATATGCTAACGAACTTTGGATTAGATTTAAAGAAGCTAAACAAGTAAACGTTATTTACTATCTGTGGCCTTCCAGTACCTGAACAGAGCCTACAAGAAAGATGTGTTCCAGGCCAGGCTGGGTGCGGCTCTGAGCAATCAGCTCCAGTGGAAGGAGTCCCTGCCCAGGGCAGGAGGATTGGAACTAGATGATCTTTAAGGTCCCTTCCAACCCAGACCATTCTATGAAATGTGTCTATAAAAATAAATCTGGTAGGCTCAGTCACAGTATCCACAGTTCCATCTGTTTATGATATATAGTACCATGTCCAAGTGACTACTATTTCACTTTAATGATTATCAGACCAGCTCAAGTCTGAACCTTACCAAAAAAAAATTCATTCTCCAACTGTATAGTCGAACATTCATTATTTAAGTTTAAAATAAAAGGAAAACCTAAGCCCAGTTAGATTTCTAAATTATTAGGTAAGAAATTAAAACAAGTCTTGCACTAGAACACAGAAAGTAGATGTAACCTTCGTATTTAACAGAAGCCCCCACATGTCTGGTTTCAAACAGAGGGACCAGAAAAGTTTGTGAGGTGTCTCTCAACAGGACAAAGTTCTGGTTTTGAAGAACATCTTTGAGACCATGCACGTTTTAGCTCACCTTTGCTGCGAGGATCCCATAGTCTGATATGTCTGTCAGTGCTCCCTGATGCAAGACGTCGACACAGGGGTGAGTAGGAGACAGAATTAAACACTTTGTTTCCTGTCTGTCAGTAAACATAATAATAACTCTAAGAGAGGAGCCACTATTTTACACAGCTTTTTTTTTTCTCTGAGCTGGACTTCAGCTGAATCTACAGAGTACAATGATCTCACCAAAGTTGATTTGAGATCTCCAGTCTCGGCATCCCAGAGTTTAATGGTGTGGTCCCATGAGGCGCTGCAAATTTCTTCAGCATCTGACCACAGCACAGAGGAGATGGCTTCTGTGTGGCCAGAGAGGGTTGCCAGGGGAGTCTAGAATTTAATGGTGACAGATTTGAGTTATCATCAAAAAATCTATTATAAAAACAAATGAAAATGTCTGATTATCCTGAGACATACCAGCAGAAGTTTTAAAGTCAACTTTAGTGAAGAGAAATTTTTCATTGTGGCTACACTTCTAAAGAAAAATCCTGGACAAACCTGGAGCTCATCTTACCCTTGTCAGTCCCAGCTGTTCAGTTTTCTGCTTTTTCCGTGGCCTGTTAGCTGCTTCTTCCATTTCATCCTCTTCGTCTGTAGGTACTGTGACAGAAGATAGGCAGACTTGAGCTAGAGGTTTTTGAATTCCATCTCCATGTAAGTAATTAAGCAAATTCCCATATTTATGGTGCCTACAGCCATCATACAGGTGGTAACCAGATCTGAAATTGTGTAATTAACCAAACCAGTAACTCAGTGAAGTGATGTATAGCCTTACAAACTCACATCTTACCTGCAGACCAGATCTTTAACATCTTATCCCAGGATCCACTGCAGAACTGTATGAACAGAAACATTTTGTTAAATGTTGATCCAGAGAGACCTTGGAAGAGAGACCTGCTTGAAAAACTAACCAATGGGTTATAACACACAAATAACAGTGCTGGGCTCCTAAGAAATCCCCTAAAAATGTTTGGCATACATCAAATTATTTTTCTTACTTCCTTTGTAGGAAAAATATCTATAAAATATCTATTTCCTTCAACACCAAAATTTTTTACTTTAACCTGTCTGATATTGAGTCAAGCTGGAAGCAATGCCTCCACCTTTGGTGGGAGTGCTCCTAACTGCTGAATTCCTGGGTGAAGGGAAAGAACCTCTTTACCACCTGCTTTTTCCAAGTATTCTGGAAATTTTTTTCCCACCAAAACTACTGCAAAAGTTGAGGTCAAATTTGAAAATAGTTCATTATAGCACAAAATTAGCATGCATTTAAAGTAAAATATACTTTAAAATTTTAAACTTGTTTTCCAAACGAAATGATTCTGTGATTTTATAGCTTAACATCAATGTAACCCTCCTAATTCTCAACAACCACTACTTATAACAAGACTGGAAAATTATCAGCGTGTCATAAAATCATGATGATGAATACCCATGCAGGGACAAGAAGAGGATTTTTGAGGTACAGGCTGATAAATCCCAAACCACAAAAGTTTCTTTCCAGGAGGAGTCACTCACTTTGGTTCTCGTACCATCTACAGCCACAGACTCGACACTGCCAGCGTGTCCCCTGCAGCAGTGAAGGGCTTTCACTTTGTTTTTCTCCACGTTCCACTCCCAGAGCAGGACAGTTTGGTCCATGGAAGCGCTGAGTAACAGGCACGATAAACTATCTGAGGTAGAAAAAAGTTACGCTCAACTCAGCTTTCCAAAGTCTTTATAAATAATTATTCTAATCATAGAAGAAATAGCAGACAAACAGAAACTTAGTTCTGTGTTTCAGGCTACATCATGTTACCCTGCAAGTACAATTAATGTAACTATATATATATAACAGTATTTGCTAATGGAGACTGCAAGGTCGATAAACAACCATCTTAAAGTAACTATATTCATTACTGTTAAAGGACTATTTTATGCACACCATGACTTCATTTCTTACAGCACTGGCAGAGATTGAAATAATTGCATTTAGATAATTAAATATTTGTGGTTAAGGAATGCTAACATTTCTCCCCCAGTACATCAAACTACTGCTATTCCCCTGCTACATATACTGACCTTGCTTCACCCATGCCACATCCTTCACTACTTCTGTATGCCCAGCTATTGTCATGATGGATTTTCCTTCCACAGACCAGATCCGAGCAGTCTGATCGTAGCAGCCAGTTAATATCCTACGGGGTACAGCATTTTAAGCACCATTGTCTTTAAGACCAACAAATATTTTTATGAAATAAAGCCTCAACCAGAAACTTGGAAAAATATTAGCACAATAGCTGTTAAAAAAAAATAGCTTGAAAGAGTAAAAAAATCTTTTTACTACAGACCCAAGCTTCATTAAAGCCTTGCAACTGGAAGGCCAGGAGTACAGGCCAGAAAGACAAGGAGTGAGAGTACTGCATGTTCTGGTAGGTGAGACCTGAGATCACTTATATAATTTATGTAAATTAAAACTTAATTTGCTGTTTATAGTATGTTGCCAGAGGTTCTCGAAGCATTTTCAAACCTTTGCTTAATATATGAACATTACCTAGTTGATTGGAAAATGAATGTGAAAACACAACAGAAAAAGACAATTATGACTCTTTGGGTTTTTTTAAGGAAAATCTCTGCAGAAAGGTATGCTATTCTGTTTGTTGCTAATGGGTGTCACACTGGAAGTCAAGGGTTTAAGCAAAAAAGAGAGATGAGGAAAACTTGCTTTCCTTTAAGAGAAAGGATACTAAACAGCATTTGTTTTGTTCATTTGTATAAGCAGTATTTCATGTTCAGTGTCTCTAGCTGTTTTCTACCTGTGTTAAAGTCACTGTCAGTGAACTGCTTACAAAAGCAAGTAGCTGACTGACTTGATAGGTTAAAAAAACCAGAAAAAGAAACAAAGAAAAGAGGAGAAAAAAACCCAGCCAAGGGATTATAAAAGAGAGAACACCACTCCATTTAGCACCATGGAGGAACACGAATAAGCAAGACAAAACTTAGAACTGGTTAAGTGTGGTACCATTCTGCAGTGGCTTGAACAGAACTGATCCAGTCATCATGGAAGATGCATTCTTCTGGCTGAGGGGCCATGTATTTCTCCACATACTCTATTTCCACCACTTCTTCCTGAGCTCACAGACAAAATACTTATTTAGTGATGTAGTATGGTTTTGTTTTTCTAATCAATAACAGTAATATTTAACTGTAGTGTGGGACAAATATACAAGTTTATTGAGCAAATGTCTTGGTATCCAAGTCCTTTGCCACATCAGTAGAACTAAAGTATTTAGACAAAAAGTGTGAATTATATTGCTTTCCATATTTTTATCAAATTACTACTAATAGCAAGCTGGAAGCAAAACCAAGTGATTTCTCTTCTTCCTCTTCTTCTGTACGTACTAATACAATACTGGTGTCTAAAACACATTGCAACATTTTCTAGAGGCAATATTAACCTTCCCCATTATTGCCCACCATAAGAGACAAAAATATTTTAGTGAAGAACTGAGTAAGACAAGAATTTCCCCTCTGAACTCTATACAGACAACAGATTGGATAATGACATTCCTTGCACGGCTCTGTCTCTAATCACTTCAGTTCATAATGGATTTAAAAATACAGGGAATTCTCCTGGGGAAAGTGGTCAGAAAAGAAATAAAAATGAGCAAGGAAATCTACCTAGCTGACAATGTAATACCTAAACCAGGTTGAAGTAAACTGGCTAAGTCTGTTCTACTGTCCTAGAAGGGGAGAAGCTGAGTATGACTTACTGTGGAAATATTTTCCATTTCCATGTGTGTGACCAGCGGCAGTCGCAAGAACTGGCCATTGATAAGAAAGTCAAATTCCACATACTTGTGATCCGCTGAAACAAATCAGGGAAAAAACAATGTTCAGGTGTCACTATTTATTTGGTACCATCATGAACAGCATCACTTTGAGACTGGTTCAGGAAAATGGAGCCAGGAAGAGGTTAAAAAAAGAACCAAAGAGAAACAACCCTCTCCAAAACAAAACCAAAATCCCAAAATAAATTACAACAAGAACCAAAAACTCAACCCCTTGCTTTCTTCTCCCAGTTTTAAGTGGGCAGCCCACTACTTCCACAGGATTATTTAAGTTAAGAGGAAGGAAAATTTGCTGTTGGGGTTCAAAGAGTTGTTTGCCTCTTATTGTATTTTCTCTGTAGCTATGTGTAGTCAAACCCCAGTGGTGCTTCCTGACTCTTCTGTATGGATCTTGCCACTTGTTACCACCAGCTAGAGCCCTGTATTTGTGGCAGCAGTAGGAAAATCCTGAGAATTTTTGGTTCATGTTTCTCCCTTTGTAATGGCATAAATGACAAAGGCCCCGCATTTTGGCAGAAGCACTGCACTGTGCAATAGTTTTCGATTCAAGATTGTCTGCAATTTCATGGGTCAAAAGCAACTTGCAAAAGTCTCAAGAAGTAGGGTATAATATCACTGACCCAGTTTCTTCCAGCAAATGGGATTTTCCAACAACATTGCCCAAGTGTCTTTCCCCAGATAATCTTTCAAGTCAGCCAGCCCATTTCAGCACTGACAGAATGGCTGAGGTTTTCTTAAAGGCTGTCACAAAAACCAAACCTTTGGTTCATTAATTCTTGTGCCAGGTTTTGGGAACGCTTCCATTCCCATTTGCTGTGGCAGCCTGGCCTGCGGCGCCGGGCACTCTCAGTACTCCAGCCTTCGGTGCATTTCTCCTGGGAATGTCCAGCAGCCCCGGTACCCGCCGCGTTTCAGACCAAGTTCCAGGAGCGCCTTGCTGTAGGCAAGCAGGCCAGAACAGCGGGGCAGGGCCGGCTCGGGCTGTCGCCGTCCCCGCCGAGGGCGTGCGGGCCCCGGGTGCCGCCCGGCTGTGACAGCCCGCGCGGGGCCGGGCCCGGCCT
>VZRQ01006359.1:337193-390708 GCA_013397975.1 Machaerirhynchus nigripectus | reverse complement strand
GAGCCGAGCCCAGGTGGAGTAACGCGCCTCCGGCATCTCCCCCCGGGCCGCCGCGTTCCGCCGCCCCGCCGCGGGGCTGTGGTGCCGAGGGGTGACGGGGGCGGGCTGAGGCGCCCTCCGCGCTCCTCAGGGCTGGGGCGCGGGCGGTGCGTTCCGGGGGTCCCTCGCAGGTGCTGGGGAGGCTCCTGTGCCTGCTCCTGAGCGCGGCCGCCCGCGCTGCCGGGCTGTGCCCGAGCGGGGCAGTGCCCCGTGTGGCGCCCAGGGTCGCTGGAGTGGTGGTCTGTGCTTGGAGTCACTCGGGTTGTGTTTCTCTGCATGTCAAGCGACACACCCACAATAAACTGCGTACTAGAAGTAATAAACCCAACGCGCGGTGGACTTTAAAATAAGCTGTAAGTGAGTTTGGTGTTTTGGGAGAAGGCTGCTTGCGTGAGGACCTGCTGTGTGCTTGCGTTGTGCATAATTTTTTTTTCCCACTTTTTTGACAGTCCTTCGTGGCCTCAGGGGAACAGCTGGGATTTCCCTGGGTGGTGACTCCGGTTTTGGTGACTCCGCTGTTGGGGCGGGCGGGTGTTGAATGTTGCTGTTTCGTGAGACTCTGAAATCTCATCTAATTTTTAAGCGTACTTCAAAGACCTAACATTGTTTGTCAGCGAAACTGACACAGGTGCACTTTCCAGTTATTAGTGTTGTCTAGAAAAAACTGACTTTGGAAACCTTTTAAGTGGGAGTGCCCAGATCTTCTGTGTATTCTTAACCGCATCTGCCTGCTCTTCCATGATAGAGATACGCTAAATCTCAAACCTGGTACAAGTTAACAAAGTTAATTGTAACTCCTTTACTGGAGAGTATCACTATGCCCTAATTTCCTCCCTGATATGTTTTACTGTAATTCATGCCCTTGTGAATTTGTGCCACTGTGAATGGTTGTGGAGAAATGCCCTCAGAGCAAGCTTTTTCAGAGAGTGTGTTTTGATAGTTGTAAGCTATGCAGTTATCTTAAATCTTCTTGTAAAACCTCTGAAACATTTCACAGAAAACCCAAAAGAGATTGATGATGAAGCATTCAACTGTGTGTATGTGCTAAGTATAACCAACACCCTGCATGGAGTGCTCATGATGGTTATCTGGTTTGCCTGTGCTAGCAGTTTCTGTGCCTGCTTGCTCTCTTTGTAGAGGTGAACCAAGGACAACAATAGCCATAGATTTCCCTTTATTTTGACGGAAGTTCTTCCCAAATGGAGTCAAGGTGAAGGAAGTAGTCCTGTGGCGTTAAAGTACACTAACCCATGAGTTGGAAATGGGCCCTGGAGTGCTGGACTCGGGAAGCAGCTGATAAAGTGGTTTGGTGGAGTTGTGTTAAGGCTAAAGCTGAGGCATAGAGAGCTGCCTGTGTGCTCAGAGGATGCAGCTCTTGCTCCCACTTTACAGTAACATTAAACTTCCAGATTTCTCCTTCAGCCTGCTGTTAAATGTATGATACAGCAGTGTTACAGTGGGAATTTTTGTGGAGCTCACTTAGTGTTTATGAAGAGATACTTAGGTGTTATTTGCACGTTCATGACAAAACATCCATATGTATACATAAATATACAGGATTTAACTCTCCTGTTTGGGGAATTGGCCAGCAATATTTTTATGACTATAAGATCTGTTAACTGTGTATGTACTTGTACACCTCTGTGGAAGCATATTCCTTTAAGACAAAAAATAATAATCTTTGTTTGTGGTTGCACACAAGCACTTAGGTTAATGAAACCTGGATGGTTAAACCATAAAATTGATTTTCCAAGTGATGTGTGTGCCAGTGGTTTGCCTGGGTTACAACAGTGATTAGACAAAATCATGGGGCAAAATTGTACCACGGGAATTATTCTAAACACAATTAGAAAACTTCAGGTATTTCTGGTCTGCTTATGAAAGGAAGCTGGATAAATATCACCGTGTATTTAGCCTACTGCTGGATTTCTTTCCCTGAGCTTTGTTATTAATCATTGTTAGATACAGGATGTTGGGCTGCTTGGGTCATTGGTCTGTCCCCATAGAGCTGTCCTTGTGTTCTGTTGTCGGGTTCCAGCATGCTCGGAGTACGTGTCATCAGTATCTCTGGAACGAACTCAGTTTATCTCAAAGAACTAAATGTGCTGCTTTCGCAAAACTGTAGTGTCTTCTTTACATCTTTGAACTGAGAGGAAATGGTTGAGTGATGATGAAATCTAGTTTTCTGGGTTTTTTTTTTTTATTTGCTGCTAAGATGCCTCAGACATTGTAGCTGAAACATCTTATAATTGTTCTCAGATCCAAAGCTCCAAAATACTTGGTAAACACGAGGTAACTTCATTTGGAACTTGGTCTGGAGTGTCATCACTTGAAAATTGAATGGAAAAATAAATCTGCTTTAGATTAAAGTATTAATACATTGAGCATATGAGCAGCTTAACTTCTCAGTGTTGTTTTTATCAGCAGGATGCTTTATTCATCTTCAAAAGCCAAGGAGATGTGGATTTACTTTGCCTGTGTCCTTTATACCTTTGCAAAGCGGAATAAATCTGTGCTTTAAGAGTTGTACAGTTCTTTTGAAGTTACTCTTTAGCCTGTTACAGTCTCCTTCCTAAAGCTGTAAACAGTTGAAATACCACAGCCAAGAAGGTCCATCTTGAGGAATTTACTTGCGTGGTGTGGTGAAGAAGATACAGCTGGTAGGAGTCATGTGCTAATGTAATGCAGCCTGTCTTTAAAATAAATACTGAAGGGAAAACTCCTGACCACCCTTCCCCCTCCTTCACCCCAAATGACAGGAATTAAGTTTTCTTCTATTCAGTTGGTATGTTATGTGTGCAGTCTAGTATATATATACTCTTGTTAGGTAGGGACCAAGTTAATTGTCGTTTTGTCCTGTTGCTTGTGAGTGTTTGGGATTGGTCTCTGCTTTAAAGGGTGTGCTGTGTGCATGAGAGCATTATCCTGTGGCTGTGGCAGTTCACTGTCCAATATTATCTGTCTGCCTGAAGGTTTGTAGTGGGCAACTGAGCATCTTGAAGCTTTCTTTAGGACAGGAGGTAGATCTCTGAAATGCCAGGAGCTCTGTCTTTTTGTCTTTCATTGCGTGATTAGTGCCAAATTTTGTTTCACTTACCTGGTGGTTTTTTCTGCCCAAAGCATACCACTGTAGACTAACAATAGTGATTTTATTTCATTTGTATGTTGTTTTATAAGCTTTTAAAACAAACTGATTTACTTCAAGATGTCTGCGTGACAGAGCTGCATAATGCAAATTCTGTCTGGTGATTGTGGAAGAAGGTGACTAATGTATTTATAAAGCACTGCTGGCATGTGCTTAAATATCAAGTGTTCTCTAGATGTGTGTGGTTGTTAGTTCAGTGCTTTTGGACATATTCAGATGAAAATGATGGGAGGATGTATGTGTGTTTTGTATCTGTGTATGCAATGACAAATCAAGAAAATTGTCTCATATAAAAGGCTAAGCTGTACTCCTGGAGCAACACACTGAAATTTTTTTGCAGTGAGTAATAAAGTGATAAGGAGGCAAGGATTTCTTGAGAACTTTGCTGTTATCTTGCAACAGCATTAAAACTTGTAACACTAAATTTGTAAGACCTAAAGACAACACCTCCAGCAATCTCTTGGCAGAAGGCTAAAATGAACTTTTATAACCTTTTCAGGTCACCTTGTAATGGAAGAAAGTGGAGCTGACCATGACATTGCTATGGAAGGATCTAACGATTTGTTCTTAGGGAGCTGTAATGCTACAGGAGAGTCAGAAGCAAATGATCAGGTTTTTCAGGTGAGGTACGACTGCTTTGTCCTTTTAGATGCTTCCTTTACATCCACTCTGATGAGTTTGAAATATGCTATTTCATCCGTGCAGGGGTCTTTTCTTGCCTTTAGAGTAATACGTCGTGTCTTTTAGGAATGTCCATCCTTCCCTTGGATTCCTGTGCCATTCAGTTTTGAACTGATACATATCCAGATGTTACATGTAATGACAACCTTCAGTAATAATGTCCTGTTACAGTGCAGAAGAAATGCATGTTTTATTTTGTTAACCCTTTAAAAAAAGAAGACTTTATGACATGCATTGGAGTAGGAGGGGTTCAGAACAGGTGAAAATGAGGTCACATTGCTTTGTGACCAAATGTGACTGAGTCCAGGGACACAGGATGTGTGTAGGTATTGGGGGAGAGGAGTCTTTCATGTATTTTTTATCAGATGTTGCCAGATATTTCTATTCAAGGAGATTTCTGTGCATGAATGCTCTTCTGCAGAATGTTCTTCCAACATAAAATGTCATTCAGGTAGTGATTTACTTGTGTGCTTATGGTGTCTGCACAATGTCTTTAACACAACAAGTGCCATTTGTTTGTTGCTGCTTTTCTGGTGTCATTCACAGTAGACAGTTTCAGCACAGAAGATTTATACCTGCAGAATTTTTGATGAGGTTATTTAGATCAAATCTGACTTTTATATAAAATTTAGCAACATTTTTCATCATTCTTTGATTTGCAGTGTATTAATTTTTGTTGCAAAAATATCAGAGTTGTTTGTGCAGTTGCTGCAAGAGATACAACAAATTGCAGCCCTTCTTGCACTGGCCAGGTGACAGCCTGACATGTTATTGTACACAGGGACTGCCTATTTTTCCATTATTTTTACATGCCTAATGTTTGTGTTGTCAGAGTTTCAACAAGACAAATGTTTGTGCCTATACACTTTAATTTAATGAAAATGGGATGTACTCTAAGACTTTGGTCCTGCAAACTTGATGAGGATAAGCTCTATTTTTTAAAGATTTTGAAGATCTGATTCTTGGCCTTGTGCTGTACCATTCTCAGCATTGAATTGGAGGTTGTGTTGCTTGTGTTTCTTTGGTGGTAAAGAATGTAAAAAGTGCTTAGAGATTTTTTTCTTCATAGCTGCATGCACGTGGAATAGTATCTAGGATTTCTTTTGAAGTCAAATTAAGTTGGTGAATATTCTACGGTTTTGTTTTTGGTATAAGTCTTCTCAGTTTCTGGGCAGACTTGAGATGTTTTAAAGTGATAAGTGGTTTTAGGGAGCAGATTTTGAGCAAAAGGGATTTTCTTTTGCCTTAGTAGAGAGACTTCATTCTAGGAAGCAGGAATATGAATACTTTTTCAGCACGGAAATGGAAAGCAACAGTAGAACTGCTAGTGTTAGCCTCTTGGTCAGAAGGACAGGAGTTCCCTCTGGGTATACTGTATAGCACACTGGTTTTAAATGTTCTTTTCTTTTTCTTGTTTGTTTGTTTTTGTTTTTTTCCTTCATAGAGGTTGCTACTCAAAGTACATTTTACTGTTTTTCCTCTGTGAAAGCAACTAACGTGCATGGATTCCAGGGATCCATTGTTTGGCCAGAGTGACTCTCCCACAGCCCTGCCCATCACAGTGCCCCTCTCGGGCAGTTCTCCACCACTGGCTGTGCCGGCGCAGCCACCCCAGCCACGGTCCCATTGTGCAGAGGAATTCCACCTGGCAGAGCAGCCCAGGCAGCCCCTCTGTGAGCTGCAGCCCCTCGGAGAGCCCAGTGCACCCGTGGTGAGTGTGTCTGCAGACAGGGCTGGGGCTGTGTTCATAGATGAGGGAGCTCTTTGAAGAATTCTCTTACGTGGTGCTTTGTTGTAGCAACAGCTGATTCAGACTTTATCTTTAGCAACAAGGTGGAACTTTTCAGTGGTACAGTTCATGCTCCAGTTGCCCTTCTTCAGGTAGGCAAATCCTGTCTGCAGCCATTACTAATTTTATTAAACAACAGCTGATGTCTTTTGTCAGTATCAAGCCTGGATGCTGTAGTGTGATAAGATCTTATACTTCTACTGCTGCTGCTCTCTCTATATTCCCTGGATAAGTATCTCTGTTTTTTTGGGGGGAAATTAGAACATTAGCAGTAAGCTAAGTCATTAAGTCTCACCTTTCCCGCAGCCCTCAAATAATTTTCTTAAAATGTTGCTTTGTAATTTGTAACATCTGTTTTGTAAAAAAAGTAACTCTCTCACCCAGAGTCCTTTGTAATTATGGGTAAATATATCACATGGAGTTGTTTAAGTTTTTCAGAGTCCCAGGTGATTTAATTTGTGGTTTTTTAAGTCCTGGAGCTTTTCTTCTCTCTGCTTTTGCATGAAATGCTGCCCATAGAGGTCAGTTTCTTAGAAGTAAAGGTTAAAATTTTTATGTTATGAGTATTCTGCTGGTCCATGAATGGGGTTACAGTGAGTCCAACTATGAATGGCTTTCAGGTGTTTTATAGCTTTAATAATAATGTTGTAAGTTTCAAGTAAATGTGTAATTCATTGTAGAATCAGGTAAGGTAGTGGGGTTTTTTCCTTTCCTTAATTAAAGGGCTATTTTAAAAGGGGAAAGTAATTTTAAGAAATTGACAATAAAGAGCCAGTTTTCTTATTATGTAAAATCAAGTAAATATACAGGCCCTAATTCTAAGCAAAATATTTCCTGCTCTGGTAATAATCAAACCCAGTCGTGCTGCATGATCACCATACAAACTAGTGCCATTCATGCTACTGTGTGACTGCCTTACAGATGATTGTTGCCAGCCAGTCAGAAGATGGACAGGTGCTGCATGTCATTCCTTCTGCCCAGCCAGGAGTGACCCAAGTGATTATTCCTCCAGGTCAGCTTCTGGATGTGACCGGCACCCAGGGTGAGTTTAACCTGTGGGGCTTGAGGGTTTGTGCTCCTGTGAGTAAGCACATCCTGCATGGTCTTTTTTAAGCACCTTGTTTCCTTTCCTTAAGTTTTAAGACAAAATACACACTTAATCTGCTTTCTGATTATGAATCTGGCGCCTCACACACCACATTTTCTGTTGGGCAAAAACCTTATGAAAGAAGAGCTATTATGCCCCCTTTCTGAAGGGTATGGGATGGGTTGATTGACATACCAAACACGGAGTTGTTTCTTGCCTTATTTACCATTAGTAAGGATATTTGTGCCATCAGCTGTCCTATCAGCTTCAGATTTTCAGTATTTGTTTACTTCATTGTGAACGAAGTAGTTAATTCCTGTAGGGCAGACAGGCCAGAAAAACATTAAACCTTCTGTTCCAGAGATGACTGGTGATGATGCATCTTTTGTGAAGCCAGGAATGAATCACTTAGGCAGAAATTCAGTTCCCAGTCAAGGAAAATGAGATGTAACTTTCCATTCATTGGAACATGTTCACTGTCACATTTTAAGCATGTGCTGAGATCCATAACTAGAAGCACAAATTTTAGGGTTTTCTCTAGAAAATGGACATACTGAAATCTGAAAGCATTGATTATTTATCTGTAATCCTTGCTGGATGGCAGAACACTGTGTACTAGTTTGCATTCACAGAGTAAGACTGAGAATGAGGTGGTCACATTTTGTTAAACTCTCGAATGTTTTTTAAGCTGTTTTTTCATTCTCTCTATACAATTCTCAAAATTTGAGCACTGGTTAAGTGTTCCTGTGGAATGATAGCTCACACTAAGACTAGAGTCCTGGTGCTGGGTGGATAGAAGAAAGATTTGGGATTCAAGCCATGATCTAGCCCTTTTCACTTAGCGTTGCAATATGGTTTCATGACCTTGCATTGAAAGGCTTGTTCCTACCCTAATGCTCAACCTTCCCTCCCTTTCCAGCTCTTGCAGGGGTAAGACCAGGTTTGGTTGCAGCAAAGTCTTACATTACCTTAAAGCCAACTGTGAGCCTTTAGTTACAAAACAATGGCTGCTACTCTTTGTAAGCACTAAGTTCCAACACTAAATAGTAGTTTTGCGTTTCCATTTTTCATTCAACATGGGGTTTGCTGTCATAGGATTCGAATACATGTTCTACAGCAGTGCTACGGGTGTCATTTGTGGGGGTTTTTTTGTTTGTTTTGTTTGGGGTTTTTTGTGACATACTGTGTGAAAGACTTTGTAGTTATTTGGTCTTTAAAAGACAGTTAGGAAGACTTGTCTGCACATGGTGGTAATGCATGGAATGGTGCAGACTTCAGAGTAGCCTCTAGTGTCTTAAGGGCACATCTCTGTAGGAGGAGCCAGTGCTTTGAGCCATAGTGGTGTTTATCTGAGTGCATGCTTATGAATCTTCTTATGGAGCCTTCTTGTGGATCCATTTCTGTACTGTGTCAATAGTTTACCACTCTCTCTGGATGAGGGAAGGAAGCTTTCAGAGTTGAAGGGCAAAAATCCCTCCTTTAAAGAGACCTCATGTGTTTATGTTGAGACCAAAATATTGAATGTCTGCTTTCACAGTTTTGCATTATGTTTTTGTTTAACTGTACACACAGGCTTCAATCTAAGAGCAATTTTTGGCTTGTGATTGCTCCCTATTACCAAGAAAGGCTAAAACATTTGTTCTAACAGCATGTCAGATTCAATTACAAGAGGCCTGTTTTTCTTGTTTAAGTGTTCTTTTCCAAGTACAAAGCAGTATCATTACCTCATTTTTTCTTATTTTAAAAGCAACCAGTATGTGACTTGCAGCTGAACAAAATACTTGTGCAATCCTGTATGGATTTCTGGAGGCAGAGTAATTTGCAAGTTGTTCTGATTATTTGCTTTGTTGTGGAAGGATTCATCAGCAGTAGCACAGTTATCAAAGTCCTTAAATGTAAGCAACCTTGTCAGGTATATCTGCATATGTGTGCCAGGAGTTTGAGCACTGATTCACAACTATTAGACTGCTTTATATCTATAAAACTTCTTTCCTATGTCAAAAGGCTTGCTTTGACAACACATGAAGTTTAATCATAGCTTGTTTTTCCCCATTCTATGTTCAGTTATTAACCAAGAAGTTGCTTTATTTTTGTAAAGATATTTCAGAAGAGAAGTGTGGTGATGGGAATCTGCAGGCTGTGGTGGTGGCTTCTATAGCAGACAGCGCAAGCAGTTACATTCTACATCCACAGGCATCTCTCACCGTATCGAAGAAAACAACCACCAGGTAGGTCAGGGATTAAAAGGATGAACAATCTGATCCACTGCTAGCACTGCCTTTTTTTCTTGCAGTTTGTTTTTGCAATGGTTATCACAAAACTGCCATGGAACAGAGGTTATGAACCCACAGTGTTAGTGAATGATGTGTAGCTTACTGTGTTTCCAGGCAGCTTTTGTGTGTGCCAGAGCAATAGAGGAAGCAGTTAAAGTACCTGTATTCCAGAGATACATTCTGATCACAGCAATAGGTGGGCATTAAAAGTAACACAATGCCAATTACTGAAATTACTTTAAACTGATACTGTTACTGCCTGCCAGGAGTTGAGAGTGACCCAGTGAAGGAAGTGCAGGGAAAGTTATGGTTTGAGGGAGTTTCTTGGATGAGTGTACTAAAACCTATACAAACCATGCTCCCACAAGAACAGTTACTTGTAGAGATGAATTTTTTAGATGGAGGTTTCAACAGTTGTCATTAACTGTGCGAGCCTAATCTTTGTTCTCTGGATAACTTCTTCAGTGTCCTTTGATAATATATGAGAAAGTTGCTGCTAATGGTGTGTGTTGGTGAAACACTGAGGCAGATGTATTAGCGACGTTTCCAAAGTTAGTTAGCTTGATATTCTTCACTTGATATCCACCCAAATCTCTCCCCATGCTAAGTGTTTATTACTGTATTAATTTCTGAATACTCTGGAATTCCTTTTTACTTTAAAAACCCCTCAAAACCTCAAGACAACCAAATAAAGCAACAGCAGCAATGAAAAATGACAACAACAACAAAAAACTCTCAAAGAAGACATTTGTCCTGTGGACTGCAAGCTGACTTTGCATTGGATTATGCACTTTAGAAAGCAAATAGTGGAAAAAAATCAGAGTAGTCTCAGTAAAACAGAAATTGCATGTATTCAAGAAGCATGTAAAACAAAGAGAAAAGTTTTTGAAAGGATGTTGTGAACACAGTCTGTATATGTCAGAAAAATAATCTTGGAAATGAGATATATTTGTATAGACAGGAGCTGATACACTTGTTTTGGAGTAATAAATAGTGAGTAAGCATTGTTTCTGCCCCAGTATTTAGGGAATGGAGAAACTAGGTAGGTACTTAAAATAGTTACTGGAACTGTTTTTCAGTAATTTAAAATCTATTAAAATGTACAGCATGTAACAGGTCTTCAATATTGGTTTTAATCTTTAGCATTTTACCATTATTTTGCATAAGAAAATTATGAAGACAATCATCTGGTCTATTTCACCATGTTTTGTCTATAGTTGTCAGGCAACAATACTAAGAATACTGAATGTTTGGAGGACCTGTCTGTAGAAAACAGTGGGGTTTTTAAATACTTTTATTCCCTCTAAATTATATTAGCAGTGAAATAAAATATGAAAAAAATTAACCACAGGATTTTAAGGCATGTTGATAAAATATCCAGTTTGATCATATGCTCTAGGGTTATACGTAATGCACTGATTTGATCTTACCTGAAGTTTAGACTAAATTGTTGCTTTTCTGAATGTCTGTATAGACTTCTATTATTTTCTTTTTCAGCGTAGTGGAAGATCATTTTCCCATCCCTCTTCAGCCATTGCCACTAAATACGCCTGCATGGGCGCGCCGTCTCAGGAACTGTGAGGTGGGCCACAAAGAATTCTGACCTGATGTTTTATCATCCAGCTCTAAGTTAATGATCCTGTTCTGTGAAGGGAATAATTCATAGCTATAGAAGTGTTCAAGCTTCCTGGTGTATAGTTCTGATACTGCTAGCACACTTAAACACATAAAATGCTGTGAAATCCCATTCTGACCATCACCAGCTCCTGAAGTAAAAAAGTGCTGCTGAAAACCTGATACCTTGTAGTGCTGGGAAGAGCCGTTGTGTGCCATGTTAGTTTGCTCTTGAACTACAGTGCAAACTTTGCTGACTTCTGCAACTGTTCATGTGGTTTGTGTTATCACATAGCAATCAGAATCCATGTGACTGGCCAGTGTCAAGTCTAAAACTTAATGCACCCTAATATCAATATTTTACTAAGGACCCCTATTCTAGATATTCTTGCTGATTTTGTTTTTTTTGGTCCCAGCAGGTTAGGTTACATGTGCTTGTTTTCTCTTTTGTGATGGCTTTTGACCTAAACAGAACTCTTCCTTTATCTGCATATTGTTAGATGTCTGCAGAACTGTCCTGATGACTAGGATCCTATCAGCAGCTAGAATGCACAATAAGTCACTTTAACAGGAAGGGAGGGGAGATGGGAAGTTTCTTGAGAGATCAGCTCAATCCCTTCCTCCTTCTACCAGACTCTTCCTGATAGATGTTTATTTTACTTTCTCTTAATACTTTTTAAAAGAAAGCTCATACTCCCTAGTGCCTAATCTCTTTAGATATCTCTACCACTTCTTTTTTTTTTCCTATTGGATTGGCCACTGATAACTAGAAGTTGCAGTTTGAGGGACCTAGAATTGAATTTCTTTCTGTATCTGCTTAGAAACAGTTTTTAAATTAAATATATTCATCTATTCCTTTTGTGTTATACCATTTATTTAATACAAATGGTGCCATCCACTCTTATATCCACTTAAATGTTAAGAGGTCAGAAAATTATTAGCATGAATTCTTCTATGGTGGAGATACCATTTTTATAGAATCAGTCTCTTAATTCAGTTGGCCAGTTAGTTGGTGAAGTTCCCTGTTTTTAGGAGTATGTGGTATATTCTTTCCTGTCTTAATATCGATGTGGTTTATCCGTATCGTTTATTATTGGTATCATATTATCAGAGGACTTATGATCTGCTTTGTCTATCTATTACAAGAAATTTCGCCTGCTGTGTTTAAAATTCACAGCAGCATTTATAGAAAAGTCCTTATTTTTAAAGAAAATGAAATAGAAATAATGTCTGTTTGAATGTGTTCTGAGGACAAAACATCTCCCTCTGCTGCTCAGCAGAGCTGTTGCCTGTATGCATGATATATGTAATCCTCCCTGATCCACTGGAGAGAGCTGGGATGTATGTGCCTTTTTTTGGGCACTGACTAGAGACACTGGGATTTTGGGGTGTCATTTATCTTTCAGGTGTCAAAATGTTTTGTTACTAGTAACAGAATTGAAGGGTCCTACTGGAATTTGGAGATCCAGTTTGGAGAGATGCCAGTAAATACATAAGCTCACAACTCTGCTCCTTCAGTTGTCTGCCAGAACTGAAACAAACTTAGAACAGTGTTGAGGTCCCTGTGACTCGCACAAGACGTCAGCAGGTGAAGCCACTGCACTCCAAAGGGAGTGACTCCTTTGACAGTTAGTACTGCAGGCAAACAGCAGTAAAAGCTGCAGTCATCCAAGTTACCACCAAGCTCTGCTTACACTTGCTGTGTCTGGACTGCAAAATGCCTCTGCTACCCTGCTGCTGTTAGATTCCTCGAGGAAAACTGCAGTCTTGGTGTGTACTTTAGGGTAAGCTTGTATGTACCTTTGCTGAGGCAGGGCCAGGGGAGAGAGAAGGAATTGCTCCTTTTTTTGGTTTGAACCTTGGTGCTAAAGGGCTGGAGAGTATGTGATTACTTCAAGGTAATTACATTGTTACAGAGTTAATTTTAAAACAGTTACTGTCAATAACCTATTTAGTTTTCAGTGGTCTGATCAGAATGCTTTTCCTGCATGTATCAGCATACTGAAATAAAATGTTACTGAAAACTGCATTAATTAACTCTACAAAATTAGGAATAAATTTATTTCTCTGAAGAAGATAGTCTCATTTGTCCATTTTTCCCCTACTTGTGAAGCTTGTAGAAAGCAGGACTCTTACATGCTTTATGGTTTTCTTCTCGTCCTCCTCCTCCTCTCCCACCAGTTTAGGGAAAATGATCTGACTTGTGCAAAAGTGAAGCCAGAATAGGAGAGAGCTCCTTAACTTTTGCCACTTTTCTGGCATGACAGTTTTATCAGTCTTCTCATCTCTCTAGAAAAAGGTCAAGGACCTATTTATGGTGACAAGTATAAGATATGGGAAAAAAACCCAGCTGGGTTGTGCAGTATTTATTACGTGCAGTGCTGCTGTAATCCCTCTTCTGAAGGACAGCATCCCAGGTGTCTGGAAAGAAAGAAGTTCTGGTACTTCTCAGGCAGCTTTGCTTCTCCTGAATTTTTCAGATCAAGTTTTGGACAGAAGTGTTACTTAGAACTTCTAGCTAAACAATTGCCAATGTCTCTTGCTCCCCACAGCCATGAGTGCAGCCTGTGCAGACTTGGTCAGCTGCTGCAGCAGTGCCTGCAGAGCAGTGAGCTCTGAGGTGTGAGCAGCTCGTGTCTCAGTGACTCACACGTGGTGCACACACAACCCTCTGTGTCTGGCCTTGCACTAGAAGCAGCACTGTGCTGGCCCAGTTCATTCACAAGACCTTCACTGGTTCTTTGTTGACTTTAGGTCTTGCTAACCACAGACATTCTGTTTTTCTTAGAAGAGTATGAGGCTGATTTTAAGCAGTTGCTGCTAAGGTATCTGTGTGATAATCTTGGAGAGACACTGTTGCTTCTTTTGCTGTCAGTATTATTTAAACATCTGGCTGTTCTGTCACTGGCAAAGGTGGCAAAATAAATCTATCAGATCTTAGTACTCATTCACCATGTGTTTGTCCCACAGATACACTGTAAGACTGAGCTGGCAAACCACTCTGGCTGTAACAGCTGGTTGGCCAGCCTGACCCTGAGCTGCACATGAACAGAAGCAAACATGGCATTCTGGGTTTGGATGGAAAGTTCTTCTCTGTCCCAGTAATTTTGTTGCTTGCTGGCTGGCCCTGGTAGACCAGCACTGAACCAGCTGTGATGGCACTGAGTAGCTGGGTGGCTACTTTGAGTCAAATTAGATGCAGTTTTTGTGGAGTTGCCCAGACATTAGCAAAGTTCATTGAGATCATCATCAGTTTGCACATGGCAAATCTGGTATAGTGTGTTGTGTAATGTTGAGAATCAAGAGTGCCTTGAAGGTTGGGAGGGATGCTGTGTGAGATATGCAATTCAAATTTAGTGCAGTAAGTAGGTGAAACAGTTACTGGTGGCATGGGCAGGTGCATTCTGCTCCAGCTCGGTGCAGTGTGTTTGTTGCAGTAGATGCAGAGACAATTATTAGTGATTCAGAGATTCTCTATGGCAGTCAAGTGAAAAACTTCATCTAATACTAACTTGTCTGGTCAGTGTCTGCAACTGAAGTGTGTGTTGGGGGTAAACCAGAGGAGTGAAGCTGTCCTCTGGAAATCAGAGTTGGCAGTGACTGTAACCTTTTCTGGGGTTCTTTGTGTTCTTAGGGTCTTGGATGGCTGATAAACTCCTGACCTCAGTGGGGACTGCTCTTGTGTTAGATCCTACAGTAAATCTCTTTATGAGGATACTACTGTGGGGACAAAAAACATGGAATGCAAAAATCTGGGCCTGTGTTCTCACCTTCCGGAGTCCCTGACTGCTTTTGTTTTCTTGTGTAATGTTCAGCAGTCAGGTGGGTGAATAATCCTATTATTTCCCATCCTTTCCATGCAGAGAATTGGGGACTCGTACCGTGGCTATTGTGTGAGCGAGACAGAGTTAGAGAGCGTTCTCACGCTACACAAGCAGCAAACACAAAGTGTGTGGGGGACGCGCCAGTCTCCAAGCCCAGCCAAACCTGCCACACGGTTGATGTGGAAATCTCAGTATGTCCCATATGATGGGATCCCCTTTGTCAACGCAGGTAACTAACTTTTATTTTAATAACTACTTTCAAAATTTCAACATCAGCTCCCAGCTGGCCATAAAGAAGAATCTTTACGTTGTTCCTTAGTTTTGTTAAGGTGAAGACACAAACATAAAAAAAGGAGCAGCTTGGACACTGCCGTGAGAGTCTGAAGAAGCTTGTTTCCTTTTTTATGTTTTGTTGTGATTATTTCCTTTTGTCCTTTAGAAATTAGCTAAGTACCATTTGATGGGGGTTCTTGTGATGAGGTCTTTAGGTGGAGGTCCCACCTGCTCTATTAGGACATGAAAGTTCTCATAAGGATAAGAACTTGTTTGATTATTCTTGCCTAAGTTGAAAATCTTTTGAAGAGTTTGTTCCACTGGAGTCAATCAACTATTTAAATTGCAACCTTTAAAGAAATAAATAAATTCAAACAGCCAAACAAACAAGATAAACATCAACAGACCTCAGCAGAGAGACTTTTAGTGTTTGGGTTTTCTTTGAAATGTACATGCATACTTCACAGCTTGGTAATTACATATTTAGCTCATGCAGTACATATGTGAAGTTACTAAGAGTTTAATTTGGATATAAAATGAACAGGCTTTAATTGCTACATAGAGAAAATGAGTGACAGGAATGTAGGTTATGTTTGAGGTTTCTTCTTTTTTTCCCTGAAAGTTACTGAAAAAGGGAAATGTTAGCACCAGTTTTAAAGCTTCAGCCATAACCTGTGAGATAAAAGAAAACTAAGAATAAAATCAAAGCAACATACCCCTTTTTTTCCCCAACAGGCATATGAGACATCTAGTTTCATCTAGATCATTTGGTATCTTATGGAAACACATTATGTTGCTGTTGTAATACTTCAGAAGTTTTTGGGTATATCACTTGTGGCATAGGCAGCTCCTTGCCTGCATACTGGAGTACACGAACTATAAATAAAAGATAACTAAATGTGATGTGGAAGAAATTTGGAAGATGTTCCTTTCTTGACCACTTTAATGCTTTGCTTGTCAATCCCTTTTGTTAGAGGTCTGACTAGAAGAAGTCACTTAATTTGAGTTCAGAGCAAAACAGTATTTATTTAAGTCTGTCTGGCTTTGTGTGGGTGTGCTGTGCTGAAACTGTGTTAACAGTTAAGATTTCTTAACTGCGAGGCTGAGCTTTTATGGGACAGCATGGTCTGAAGTGTTGATTTAAGCCAGGAGGCTGGAAATGGCTGCTGACCTTATCTTGTGGTTTGACCCCAGCTGGAAGTTACCACAGAGCTGCTCACTTATTCCTCCAGTGGGATGGGGGAGAGAATCAGAAGGGTAAACGTGAAAAAACGCATGCGTTGAGATAGGGACTTTTTAAAAGGTAAAGGAAAATACACACACACAAGCAAAGCAAAGTAAGGAATTCACTCACAACTTCCCATCTCCAGGACAGCAGGACACCATCACTTGTAATGGTTACTTGGGAAGACAAACACTCTAACTTTGAATGTCCCCCCTTCCTCCTGCTCCCTTGGCTCTATATGCTGCACATGATGCTGTATAGTATGACTATATGACTTTGGATTATGACTTTGGTCATTTTGGGTCAGCTGCCCCAGCTGTGTCCCCTCCCAGCTTCTTGTGTCCCTCAGCCTCCTCATTGGTGGGGTGGGGTGAGAGGCAGAAAAGACCTTGACCCTGTGTAAGCCCTGCTCTGCAGTAACTAAACATCCCTGTGTTATCAGCAGTTTCCAGCACCCATACAAAACACAGCCTCACACTGGCTGCTGTGGAGAAAGTTAAACTCTATCCCAACAGAAACCATCACACCTTTGATTTCAGCTGGGGATTTTCTCTGTTGTTTTGGGGGTTCTGCTTTTTATGTTTATTATCAGTATTGTGCTCTTTTGGTAACTTGCAAGACTTCTCATCTTGTAAAGTATTGGTGCTCACCAGGGCAAAGTCCAGTATTTTGCCTTCACATATGTTGCAGGAGTTCTGTGAGGTGTAGTAAGTTTGAGAAAGGGTTTAAAGTGCTCTGTGTTCTTACATGCTGGGAGAGAAGCATTTGCACTGTATTTGCTTGCTGTTTCTAATGGTTCTGTCTTCTGAAGAGTCCGATGGCAAACAGAAGTAACTGCTTCAGAACTCTCATCTCTTCTGTGGTTAGTATTTCACTGTAGTGAATTCAGTGATTGCTTGAACAGAGTGTATTACTTTCTGTTTCCAGGAAGCAGAGCCATTGTAATGGAGTGCCAATATGGGCCAAGGAGGAAAGGATTTCAGCCCAAAAAAGCTGGTGAGCAGGAAAGCACCTCTGGCCAGCTGTACAAAGCCACTTGTCCAGCAAGGTGAGAATTATCTATAAAGCTGTAAGAGTGACTGAGCATCCACAGAAAGCATTCTCTCTGTGACCTGTGACAGAGCACTGGTTTGGGGTGGTAGCTGATACTCACTGTAGCTCTTAGCTTTATCTCCTTGATAACTTGAGATTGATACTTACTTAGAGGTAAGGAGGAAATGCTGTCCTGTTTGACTGAATAAGGCTGAAATTTGATAGGTTGCCTGGATTCAAAGTAATAGTACATGACTAATAAAATACAAGTGGGATTCATTATCTACCTGAGCATTTGTGAGTTACTCTGGTGTTCTTTAGTGACTATTGCTGCTCCTAAAACTTTGTCATCTTATTTGTTGTTTCTTCTTCAGGTTTTTAATTGCACTGATATCAGTCAATCATCCTAGTTTAGCATGTGTCCTGTGTGCTGACGGAGTTACAGTTCTTCCTGTTCATTGGGGATTTTCTCCTCCTTCAACACTAATGGTTTTTTCCTCACCCTTGAGCATTCTCCTGGGTGCTTGTTCAGTTTTTACTGAGCTAAGAGTTGTGTTTGATGAATAGTTGCAGCTAGGTCTGTATGTGCTCAGTTCTGCATAGCTGGGTGAATTGCAGCCTGTTCACAATTGGCGTTGTGCTTTTATTATACTGAGGGATGAAGACTTTTGCTGAGGAGTAAAATCACTCTGGCTGAATGGCTTCCAGACCAGAACGGAAGTGTCTGTCTGCATCCATGCCTGTTAATGTATCCTTAAGAATTTTGCAGTTCTTTTAGAGACTCCTCACACCCTACATCACTCTGCTTCAACTATTTCCATATTAATGCCTGATATGAAGTAAGTGGGATTTTTGCCTTTCCCCTCCCAAGGCCAGAGTATACTGATGGAGAATTTTTTTTATTCCTCCTTGGAAGGATCTATATTAAAAAGGTTCGAAAGTTTCCAGAATACAGGGTTCCTACTGACCCTAAAATTGACAAGAAAATCATAAGAATGGAGCAGGAGAAAGCATTCAACATGCTGAAGAAGAACGTGATAGATGCTGGTGGTGTCCTCAGGTGAAACTTCCACTTTTTTCTTTATTTTCACAAATGAAGCAGAAAAGAGCATTATTTTACTTGGTCTTCTTTTTTCACTTAGTCAATTATTAATAGTAAAAAAATCCACAGTGTCATTAAGACTTCTGTGGCACTGAAGTATTAATTCAGTAAAAGTGTTAAGCACTAAGCTATGGACCTTCAGCAGGTGTTTCCATGCAGGGAATTGATAGAAATAGTTGTATTAATATGGGGTTTGATCTAGTTCATTTTGCATTGAAAGGTGTGAGAGGGCCCTGAGTTCTGAAAGACATCTTCTTGCTCAGGGGCTGTAAAAACTTATGTCACTCTGACTAGGTTGTTGGTAGTTGTCAAACTGTTCCCCCAAGACATTAATTTTTTTGCCTTTGTTTGGGAACTGTGTGTATAAACTCTCTCCTTCTTGTTAGGTGGTATGTACAGTTACCTACTCAGCAAGCCCACCAATATCATGAAATGGAAACTTCCTGCCTCCCTCCTTCACCCTCCCATTTTTCTGTGTCTTCTCCTGAGGAGGAGGAGGAAGTTGTTAGAGATGAGAACAGTACTCTGCCTTCTCGACTTCATCCTCAAGTGGCAGACAAGATCCGAGAACTGGTGTCTCAGGGAATAGAGCAGGTCTATGCAGTGAGGAAGCAGCTAAGGTACACAACTGTCTGCAATGCTCTCAGTCTATTGTGCCGTATCTACTTTTGCATTTGATTAATTTGGTTTGCAGCTAAAGAGCAGTGCTGATGCATTACTGAATCTATTTCCCAGGTGTCATGAGTCTGTTTCTCCCAGCCTTTGATATCTCTCCATCTCATTGTAGATAGCCACTAAGAGCTAAAAGAGTAAAGAGTACTCTTTAAAGTTACTTGAATAAATGGGGGTTTTAAATTCCAAACTCTGTAGCAGATGCACAAGGAACTGGCTCAGAAGATCATCTGGCTTGCTTTTGTCTTGTCATTGCAGCAAGGGGAGGGAGAAGGTAGCAGTGTCTCTTAACAGCGAGAAATAGCAGAATGTATTTAAATATGCTAATAAATGTCCTTTAATATATGACAGAAAGTATGTGGAAAGAGAATTATTCACGCCTGATGAAGTGCCAGAAAGACACAACCTGTCCTTCTTCCCCACTGTGAATGACATCAAGAACCACATTCATGAAGTGCAGAAGTCCCTAAGGAATGGAGAGATGGTATATAATTCAGAAAGTATCCCAGCAACGGTATGTTGGCCTTTGTGTATCTTCTTGATTTTTGGAGTTAAATACTGGAAATCTTAATTTTTACCATTTAGCTGTATTTCATCCAAAATTCTCTGTGACTTTATATTTCCAGCAGCAATATTTTCAGTGGAATCTCTGGCTGAGCAAGATTGGCTTGAATGTGAATAAAACCTTCTGACCTTATTCGGTATTTATCTCATCAGCATTAGATTGCTGTTAGTTGATTGACAAATTACACAGTACTAGCATTTCTTGATGACTGCATGAACTGGAAGCCATTGGTGCAGAAAAATTGTCTTGTGGCATAAAATTTTATTCATGGCTTTGTCACTGGCTGTGTTTTGAAGAAATTACTACTACTTTTGAGTAGCTGAAAAAATGGGAATCAAGGTGCAGGTGCAGTCTAAATTAGGACTTACAAAACATTTTAAATGTGTAAATAGTAATAAGTGCGCTTTATAGCAAGTGAAGTAAGCTTGGAGCTGAGTCTTCCAAATGCTCAGTAATTCTTAAATCTTGTTCCATAATTTTCTTCTGTGTATTGAGTAATAAAGGGTACACAGTGATTCTAGTTTTCCCAATTATGAGACTGACTTAAGAAATCGCTGATTTAAAATCAGCTTTGACAAAGAGTACTGCTAAATCATGCCGTGTCATCAGTCTTTTCCCTCTCCCTACACTGTTGTAGCCCAGGTGAGTGTGTGTTAGTTAGCCAAATGGTTTGACTATTTTCTATTTTAAAGTCATTAAACTGTCATAAGCAGATAAAGCAGATTAACCTTCCTGATACAGTGCATGTTTAAAAATATTTTACAGTAGTTTTTTTTGGTGAATCAAGAGCTCAAAAAATGCCTGACTATAAGAAAATAAGAAAGTGTAGTTTTAGACACATTTCCTGTCAGCCCTGTATTGAGCCTGTGTTCCTGTAGACACGCTTTCACCCTTTCTGAGAACTGAAATCTTTTTCCTTTCAGCTGCAATGGACCACAGACAGTGGGAATGTCCTCACAGAAACAGTGACTGTTGCATTTGCCTCACCACCTTCAGATGGTAGGACTGCATGTATGACCTGTCTGTCTCCAAATGTGTTTTATTAGCTATGTCACAGAAATTCACTTTCCTTTCAGGGAGGTTGCTGTCATGTCCTGTTGCTCAGGTGAACTGAAGAAGGATTATTTTGCTATAACTATTTTGGTTTACTTGTTTTTAACTATTTGACTCCATGTGTGGAAAAAATGTGCGTTGTCATGATGTTGTTGGCAGAAGTATTAAAATTATAAATTTGCCTTTTATTTAGCATCTCAAGGAACCAAAGATTTTAATGGGATGCTTATCTGGAAAGAACATTTTACCTTGGATGAGGGTGCTAATAACACCTGTTTAGAGAGAATTAAGGTGCTACTGAAGAGATACGTCTGTCAGGGACACAATACCCAGGATCCAACTGGGTACTTGAGTTCCCAGATGGCTTGTGCTTCACATATGCTTAAATGTCTTGCTGAAAGGGACCTCAGTGCACACTGAGACTCCTGCTTCTCACAAAGTCTTTGGCTTGATGAGTTCCAGTGCTAGGATCAGGCACCGAACAACAAACATTGTATTTCTGTTGTTGGATTTGAGAGCAGTCTTTTCCATTTTTCCTTGATGCTTAGAATAGAAATAGAAACACGGGTGTTAAGTGTCAGCAGGGCTGAGAGATGTGTTTCTTCAGTTCTTTGTGATGTAACTTCTTTATTAATGTGGCACCCAAGTATCATCTCTTCCCAGTGATTACTGAGCCACAAAGTGCTAAACTTCTTCCCAGTCAGTTGCAAAACTAGAGTGTAGATATGGTAGATTTCTATATAAACTTTTATGAATTCTTGGTCAAAGGACTGGTTTTTTTGAAGATGTTATGCTGTTTTTCCTTTATTGAAAGTGGGTTGTCACTACCATTACTTCAACTTCAAAACATGTACTAAGACAAAATACAGGTGTTTGTAACTAGATCTACTTGCTACCCACATAGTTACAATTACACATAGGCTGAGATGTTCTGTTGGATTATGGTGGCTGGTAATAAATTTGAAATTAGATTATTCTGCCCTTCCCACCCTTGTTTCAAGGATATTTTGTCTAGTGTGTTGCCAGAAGAACTTTTCTTCATGTTTGTAGATGCTTTCCCCATCCTTTGTTTAACAGGTTTGATGTGAAACTCATCAGAACTCTATCTGTGGCTTTTAGCAGGGATATGATTGAAGTGAGGTGGAAGAGCCTAACTGTTTGCACACGTTCAGATAATGCTGCAGACTTCGCAGATGTTTTTAATCTCAGTAGCAGAGCCAGCTGGTTTCCCCATTTAACTGAAACATGGTGGTGGGTACATTTTGTTCTAGACAGCTGACAGAGAAATCTACAGGGACCAAAGGGGCACTGCCACAGTTGTCATGTTCAGAATTTACTTGTGTGAACAGTTATCCTGTGGTTCTTGCCTGAAGAAGTCCTGATGGGTTTGTGTCCTTTTCCTCTTAGGTCAGGGAGTGACATGGGCCAATTGCTTATTTGTTGTGGCCGGAAATCTAAACCCCCAGAGGTTTGGCTCGCTGCATGAGTTCTCCTAAATGACTTGGTGAACCTGATTTATGTGAAACAGTTCCATATACCAGTGCATTTACTGTTTAAAACAAGTCCAGGGTTGGGCTCTGTTTTGTTTGGGATTTTTAAACTCTTATTTTGGCTGCTGCTGCAATGGATTAATTTGAACAGAAAAGCATTATGTATGCATGGTGCTTTTAGGGAAGAATTCCAGTGTTTACAACTGTGAGAGAACAAGAGGTTAGTTTTTAGACTCAGCTTGAACAGTGTCCCTCTTTTTTAAGGAAGTCTTGTTTTCTAGGAAAGAAGGAAATTTGCAATGTGAACAGACTTACTGTGCTTAAGTTTGCATGCCTATGTTAATATTGCCATTACTGTGTTTTTATGAAGAGACACAGAATAGTTGTGCCTTCAGCAGCTGTGATAGAGCTCAGCAGGGATGACTTTGGGTATGAACTGAGTGCTGGAGAACATTCAGAAAGAGACCAATTCTTGCTTTCTTTGTTTTGCATAGATAATTTTCTAAGACAAAGTAGCCTATCAAATGTGTAAACATCCGTCCAGTGACATACTGAATTTTACAGGAAGCAAAAGAATGGGATTTGTTTAGTTGTCTGCACATGTGAACCAGCTCAGTGAATATAAGCAGAAACTCTAATTGCAGCATGTCTCATCTCCCCTTACATGTGTGGGTATGTGTTTGTACACATTTCAACACATGTTTATAATTGTATTACAAAAAAGGAGCCTGACTTCCTAAAAATGAGCTGTCATTAATGTTTGTGAAGTGGTAGCAAGGGAAAACAACATTGACTTTCCAGACTTTCCTTTGTATACATATTTTTTTTTAATTTCAACTTGTCCCAAATGGAGACAACTTTACATTTAAGAAATCAGGCAATAACAGAACTTGTTTGTGCAGGACTCCCTATGTCCTTGTGATACAACTTTCTTTGTAGTGGGTAGAGGAGGAGTTGGACTATTACCTTTTTTTGTAGGGGTGTTGCTGTAGAATACACCCTAGGAGAGAACTGCTCTCTCTTCCTGCCTGTGAACATTCACATATGCATATGGGATCTCTGTATAGTATTAAAAAGGGTCTAAATATTTGAAGTACTTGTGTTCAAGAAGATTTATAGATTTATATGTATCTTCTGGTCAGTTACGATAGTTAAGAGTCGGCAGATCAGTATGTATGTTGAATAATCTACCTCCACTCAGACTGCTGGAAACTTTTTCTATGATTTTCTGATAGTGTTTTGCAATTGACTATTCTCAATTTTTTTGCATTCACCAAACTAATCTGCATTCACAGGACAAGTTCTTCTTTTACCTCCATAACAGTGAAACTGAGAAGTAAGAAGCTGAGCAATGTCTGCTTGTGTCTTCATAAACCTTAACCAAAATGTTCTGGGTGGCTCAGACAGGAAATGGAATGATCTCATGACAAATTTTCCTGCAGAAATTGCTACAAATGAATCTCAGTTTTCACAAACCTTCAGGAAATGAAGTCCATCATTCTTGCATTAAATAAGAATTTTGAGGATATGATGTAATCTGTAGGCTGAAAGACCTTCTGATAAATGGACTTTGGATGATATTGCATAGAAGTTATGCTAATTTCATAAGGGTGGGAACGGAGTGGTGAGACAGAAAATTTCCTGTGTAGGTTTTTATTTTGGAAGACAATCCTTTATTTTGATACCTGTCTGTTATTAAGCCCTTACTGAGGTATAGATATTGTCAAATTATTTACTGCTTTGCTAGAAATGTTTCAGCTTTTAAGTTATAACTAGAAATTCAAAGCACAGTGTAGGGTGCAATTACTTTGCTCTCAGGAACAAATTTACTGGTGCCTCTGGTTTTTGCTCTGTATAGATACATACAATCTTCCTGCAGTATTGTCTTTTTGTCATACCCAGTCTTCTTTCTTTAGCATCCAAGTTCTGCAAAGAGAACAGCATGTATATATGTGTCTTCTGGATATCTGTATTGAGATTGAAGGGAGTTTGTTTGGTTCACAGGGAAGGCTTTTACTAAACACAAGAGATTTGTCATAACTGTCTGCTTTCTCACTTCGGCACTGTAGGGAGCCCAGGAGGGGAGTCAGTCATCACCAAAGCAGAATCCAACCAGAGTGGGGAGTCCTTGATACCAGAAACAGCTCAGCTGTTGTCTTCACTCTCTTCACTTCAGCCCAAGATATTTGCACAACTTCAGGTACAGTCAAGTCATTTACAGACCATCAAACATGCTGTGCTGGAAGTGCTGAAGGCGAGCTGAGAACAGCAAGTTCCCTCTCAGCTTATCCCAGGCAGTAGTTGGGTAGCACGGACTTTGAAGTAGCTGTCAGCTCTTAGTCTGGTTGCTCTTGCACATCACATTTAGCATAGAGCTGTGGTGCAGGGGATCCCACTACCATCTTTGGACACTTTGAAGTTAGGGTCTCATGTGAAGGCAAAACCAAAAGGATAAAGGTAGTGGTTTTCTACCTCAAACCAAGTACCTATTCATATTCTGCATGGTCCAGTCATTTCATAACGAAAATGCTGCAAAACAGCGGGGAGATAAGACAGTCTTGTTTATTCCTTTTAAATCCTTCTCCAGCCTCTTAAGAAAATACCTTAAAATCCTGAAACTGCTCCTAGCTCAGAGCTGTAAACTTGCAGGTTGAAGGGCTGAAGAGGGAGGGATAAGAATGTCATGCTAAAAGAGCTTCTTCTAAAGCTCATCTCCCTTCAAAGCTGGCTCTCTTATCCTTCTTCCTTAACTACTTTGAAAAGCTGCCTTCATATTTCCTGAACCCTAATGGAATGCATGATCTTTTCCCTAGAAATACAGTCTGTAGTAAGATTCTGTCCTACTTGCTGTTTCCCTCTCTTTCTGAGGACAGCCTGGCTCCACCTCACACCATTTTATTTAAAGCAGTGTGCTTAGCTTATAATACCCATCTCTTGTGGGAATGGGCAGTACTGGGGAGTGATCTGAAGCTGAGTATCAATCCAAAAATAGAGCTTTATGGTCATAAGCAGTCTTCTAAATGCTGCTGGATTCCGTTGTCCTAATTGTTTTCAAGTACATTTTGAGCCTAGATTTGCTAGGATTGAGTGTTCAAAAGAGATAATGAATAGGAAGTCAGAGGCTATCTAGTTCAAAAAGATACAATACATGATGTTAAATGCAAACTCCTTCTCCTGTAAATACTGGTATGTTGGTACTTCTGCCTTCTCTTTCACAGGGATTACAGCTGCAGTCAACATTTACCTCAACAAACGGATCAACAGCCCTGATAGCTGTAAATAACCATTCCCCTCCCAGCCCTGCGAGTCTCCTGGATTCCCTAGGGACTGCAATAACCAGCCATTCTCTAGGACTTAGTCAGGGGCACAGTCTGCAAGCAGGTGCTGGCCTAACACAGCATAGTGCTGCTGTGCCTGCTTTTGGGACTCTGCCTGGCTCTGATCAGAGTCTGGTTGCCATGGGCCAGCTGGTACCAGCTGGAGGGGTGGATGACTCCAGAAGCCTGGAAGGAGGAGTCCATCAGATTCTCTTAGGAGATGTACAGACTATTCCAGTACAGATTGTGGACAGCCATCCAGCACTTAGTAAGTTGCAGTTTTCTCAATAATATGTAAATATAGAAAATACAGTGAATTTTGTTCTGTGTGTCTTGAAGGAAGGAGATAAATGTGTTGATAGTGGGGAACTCCAACACAGACTTCTTTCAGACAATTCTAATTAGTTTTTACTGTTGAAAAAAAAGGAAAAAAAATGACAAAAAAAAAGTGGCTAGTCAGTTTCTTTGACCAAATACCAACTTCTATGTTAAGCACAGTATTTTTGCCAGAAATCCTAATATTTAGCTATAATTATGTTCTTCAAAATTATTTTTTTAGGGAGAAATAAGAATAGAAAATAGCCGATATTGAATCTAGTTAGAACTCTTTGGAAAGAAATATGGGGGGTTTAAAGACTTCTTTGTTTACACAATCCCAGGAGATTTCTGAACATTTTCAGTAATGTTTTCATACTAATCTGTAGTCATCAATATGTTTTAGAAGTGATCAGATAAAGTTGTATGTAATTGCTGGGAATTTCAAACTAATGTTTGAAAACAGTTTTTAAAAAATAACACAATAAACACCATAAATAGCTTTATGTGAAAACAGAAGGCTCCTTAAAACCATTGCTGTCAAATATAAATACAGTCTTTGAGTTCTCAGCCATGGGACCTGATTAGAAATGGGTGCTTGCATTCTCATAGATTGATTTTTAATTCTTGACGAAGATGACCTATTAGATATGGAGCACATAGAAATCAGCACAATATGGTCTTTTACCTACCCAGAGTCTTAAACATTAGTGTGCAATGCTTTATTATTTCTATATTATCTTTTCATGTCATCTGTGACTTCTGAAAAGATGACTCTTGAGTAGTTCTGCAGGAAGATGTAGGTAAAGATGTTCTAGGTCATAGCTACACCTTCATAATGACATAGCAATAATTATCTTGATAAGTACCAATGACTTTTGCAGGTCAGCAAAACTTTATTCCTTTTTATTTCTTCATGTATTCTTATATTTTCATTTTCAGAATGTTACAGAATTTAGTATAAATTAAGGGTAGATGAGGAAATATACTGAAATTTATATGTGTTAAGGTAATAATGAATTATTTTGCTGTGATAGTATTGTCAAAGTTAAATTTAAGGCATTTTCTACTTGTACTCAAAAGTTTCTGTAACTGGTTGCTTTCTATTTTATAATTGAATTTGACCTTTCTCTTGAAAAATTCAGGTTTTTTTCAGGGTAAAAGAATTTTAGAGAACCTATCAAATGTTTAACCATTTGTTCAGTCTGGATGTTCGTGCCTCTCAAAAATTTTTGTATGTGACAAATATTGTAAGTGAATTTTTAAAGAAATGCTATTTTACTGAAAAAGAAGTGGCCAATTGTGCCTGAAGTGTAAGTCATTCTCTAAATCAGCGTGCTTTAGAGCTAATTTTTTCAGCAATAGCACCTCCATTTCTTAATTCCCCTTCAAAAAAAAAGCTCCTTGTAACAAAACCAAAAATTAAGATGGTAGCTTTATTTTTCCGTGGGAAAGAGGAAAGACATTTTGTGTGAAAGTGATTTTATATCTCTAAACATTTTATTGTTTTATTATAAATTGGTTTAAATATTGTTACTCGAGGGGGGCTTGCTGCAGTAAGTTCACGTCAGCTTGCATTGTCTTCGAGCACAGTAGGCGACATAAGAGGCTGACAAGTTAAAAAGCAGTAAACTTCATGTATGCCTTACCTATTAGCTTGAGTTCCTGAAACATTTTTCTTTTAAATGCACAGTTACTGGGGCTGAAGCACTGTCAGTGGCGTTTGAACTTCAATGTTTGATTTTTGTTTTTGTTTTTAAGCTGAAGAAAATACAGAGGGTGTTGTTACCTGTGTGAGCCAAGTTAAACAAGAAACAAGAGAAAAAGCATTGTCTGTGGAGACAGATAAAATCAGAGACTGCCACAGTTCCTCACCATAGTTCCTCGCCTTCGCCTGTGAAGCCTGGAAGATTTTTCAAATAGGAGAACTCTAAATGTCTTGGAAGGAAAGGCAGGTGCTCTCAAAGTACTGCCATTCTTTTTTAATTGTATTATGACATTCAGACTAAGCATATTTTAGAGTCGTTCTGACAGACACCTGTTTTGGTTTGACTGATGTGGCTCACTGCCAACTCCAAGTCATTCAGTTGCCCCGTGGAACACCACCTCTCTCTTCTGTTTCAAGTTTTGTGCAATTTGGATTCTATCCAAATGGCCCATTTTGTTCATTGTTTCTGAAGGTCTTCCACAATTTAATTCCTTAGCTTTAGAATGTGGATCACAATGCTGGGTTTGCATTTTCTCCTTGAGACCCTTGACTCTTACTGCACTACAGAGCCCATAGAATCTGTCAGTTCCAAGATCACAGAATCCAACCGCAAAGTGGATCAGTATGGTAATGGTTTTGTGACAAAAGGAAGGTCCAGGATCCTAAACTTCAAAGTGATAAAGGACATGGATGCTTAAGAAAATGCAACTTTGACCTGATCATAATGTTAATGGTATGAAGATCAAGGAAAGGAGAAAGGTGAGGTTGCCAGGTGAACATAAGGTTGTATGATAAAGAGAAGTATGTGAGTTGTAACAGTGAGTGTTTTTGACTTTGACATCTTTTAACTTAAGTTGTAGCTTTATAATGAGGTTCGCTGATTCATGCAGCCTTCCTTTGCAGCTGGTCCTCACAAGTAAATGCAGGAGTCTTTCTCATGGAAAATGATTGATGCTGCCATTTCAGCTTATCTACCTCTTGCCTTGTGCACTTAAAGCTATCAGCTCAGACAAATGTGATTTAACCTGCTGCTGTTTGTGCTGTAGGGCTTATGGATACCTTTCCTAACAAAGAGAAGCCCAAGAAAACAAAGGAAGTAATCAAAGCAATATATCCAAGTGTGCTGTCACCATAACATTCAGAAAACAAACTCATCTTTTTCAAAAGTGACATATTCTAAGACTAATTTGGTCCATACAATTAAAATAATTACCAGGAATCTTTAGAAAATTGAATGTGATAAAAATTATCGTTTAGCAATATTTATGTCAAAGCCATAATAAGTGACAAGCACTGAGCTGTGTAATGTGTCACAGACATTTCTTCAAGAAAAAAAAAATGCACCTACAAATAGCTTGGAATCAATTTAAAGCTGTAAATGAAATGAAACTGATGCCAACATAGATACCAAGTTAAGCAATTGCATTGTTTGCTTCAGATGTTGAATTCCTAGAGCAACATTCGGAGTGGTTTGTATACAGCAATAGAACCCTTTCTGTTATTAGCTCCTACTAAGTGGTTGAGAGCTTGATTATAAAGTTAGGGTTTTTTCCCTGCATGCTGTAGAAGATTCAGTGTGAGGACTTTGCTCTTTTTCAGACTTGAAAAAAACCAACCAAACAAAGAACCCCAGGAAAATTATTAGTTCGTTTATGTAGAGAAGATTAAGTGTTGTGAATATTATGTGAACCAGAATATTAACATTGTTAAATTGTTACATTTAACTTACATTCAAGCACTCACAAACATCTTCTAAATAGTGGCCATTTAAAATTATTTTTTCATTATCTTTTGAGTATTTAAAGCTAAAACTTTCAGAAGTCTTACATTAAACTTGTGTTCCAAATGCCCTTATGTGCAACATCTGTTAGTTAGGTCCTGTATCTTAATCTTAACATATGTTAACTTCTCTGAGGTTGACTAACATTGTAAACACTATTTGTTTAAAGCTAATGGTTTTGGGTTAGCTCCCATTAGAATTTTCCACCACGATCATGCTCTTATTAAATAAGAGCCAGTATTTTATCATGCAAGTGTGTAAAAAAATCTCCAGTTTTTTGGAGCCTCTCATATTTGGTATCTACACTGACTTGTTTTGTGGTGTACTTTACTCATTTCTGGCTAGGAAAAATCCCCCAAGACTCACCTGTGGGGGGTTTTTTATTTGGTTGGGGTTTTTTGTTTTGTTGTATTTGTTTGTTCATTGTTTTTTTGGTAGGATTTTTTGCTAATTGTTAAAATATCTCCCAAATGGATGTTCTCTGCTGCAGTCTTAGTTCTGAAGCACTCAGCCAGCAGCCCCCTTCTTTTTTCCAGCTCAAAAACTGCATACCAAAATGGGTACCTCCTTCCAGTCTGCTGTATTCAATAATCCATCACCATCAGTTTTTCTTAAAGTTTAAACTAGTGCATCCCAAACTATATTCTCCTTCCCTATATTGCTCTTTTTTTTTCCTCATTGTTGAGAATGCTTCTTTTCAAAAGAATAAATTACAGTAAAATATTACCAGCAAGAGGTTATTTCAGTTTTAGTTCTCTTCAAAGCAGATAATTGTGATTGGAGTAAATGTTTAGGGAAAGACAAGTTACATTTCCATCAGTTCTTGCTTAGTTCCCTCATTAACACTTCTGGTTTTTAACACTGTTCTTTCCACCGTGAGCTACAGTCCCATCCTGTGCTGAACAGTATTTCTGATGGTATTTCTGTTTTTGACCTAGTGTGCACAGCTGGAGAAAACACTCTTGTAGTCCATCTTGAATTGCAGGCTCTGAAATGAATTTTGTATTCTATCCTGATTTGTATGGTACTCTGAAAACAATAGAAGAAAAAGTTGGAAGAACTTTAAAGAAGCAATAAAGAATTAGTTGTTTTTAAAAGCTGGGGATTAGACTTGGAATTCTGTTTATTGAAAAATTTCTTTTAAATTATTCTTCAGCCAATACTCACATTTTTGTCCTCAGTTTTCTTCATTTTCACAGAACTTCAGTTCTTTGTCTTCCAAGTACATATTTTGGTTTATTAGTGTGTTGTTTATTTAATTTAGTGTAGTATTTCTTTTTCAAAGAGTATGTTCACATTTGTTTTGTGCATGCTGCTAAAGGAGGAACACGAGCTCATCCCCCATGTCCAGTCTCTATATTTGATTTAATGCCTTTGTTCACTAATATCCCCCTAAATTCTACAGAGAAGACTGTTATGTATATGAAAAAAATCAGAAGGAAATGCTACCACTTTTGATGGTTAAAGTTGTTTAAATAGAATACTCAAGGCTGATTTTTCAGTGTAAGCTGTGTAGCTTGATGCAAAGTAGTTGGTTATTACTTTGTGTTGGAATTGTAGATGTTATTCTGATGTTTATTTTGCTTCCTTGTGGTTGTTGGGTGCAAGCACTTATTTGCAAACCTAGAATTCCTGACCTTCAACAGTACTGTAAATGAACAACTGATTCTCCAGTTATCCTTGTTGTTGGTTGTCTGTAAGAGTGCTTGGTTGCTTTACAAGCAGAGCTGTGCTTCTGTATGTGCATGCAAAAATAACCTTTTGGTAAAATGTAGAGAAGGTGTAAAAATGTATTCATCCATAGCTCTCGTTCAAGGCTGGAGGCCTCTTGGATGGAAACCAGTACTGGTAATGAGTGCTTTTTGTGGTACAAAATTACTGCAGTTTCTACAAAATTTAGAGGCACAAATGTCTGTATATGTATATGTATATATATTTTTTTTTTCTATAGTAACTTAATGTATAATATTCCTATTCAAATGTAAACTACTTGTTCTTTTTAAGTAATGGTCTATTTTGTGGTTATGGGGGGTCATGGGGAGAAATGCAAGAGCTCCTTCAGGGCAGTGGATTTTAGGGATGATGGAGAACAAGTAGGATAACTCCAGGGGGACCAGGTGGAAGAAGTTCCTGAAAAGCAAGGATCCTGCTGGAAGGGCTGATGGGGACTGTGCTGGGAGATGGGGGGGTGCTTTGGGGTTGAGAGCCCAAAGGCTTAGTGCAGTTCCCGAGTGTATCCATCTGTGCAGTTCCCGAGTCTGTCTCTATGCCAGTAGTGGATTGTGTGAGTTCATGGTAGGAATTTAAAGGTATGGAAGAAAAGGGAAGCCTGTCCTGCCCTTCAAAACAAAAAAACGCTGGAGTTTTGGTGAGTACCGGAGGCAGATAAATGACTCCCCATAGTCTGAGGTGCCCATTCTTAGCTTCTAATATGAAGAAGAAACTCCTCTTGGAGCTTTAGCCCAGGGCCATAGACTTTTTCTTTACCTATTGCCAAGGAAAACAAACCTTTTCTTCCCAACTGAATTAACTTGCTTCTCTCCTCATCCCACTGACTGCAGCTCAGTATCTGCCCAAATGTCTCTTTCTTCACACTTACTAAGGCTTCCACAGAAATGCCATGCCCTCAGGCCCTCCAGTTCTCAATGTGTCACTGTTGGACTGTTGGAGGAGCTGCTGAGTTCACTGCACAGGTAAACACTGGTGAGCTTTGCCCCGTCAGTTTTTCTCCCTCTTTACCCATTATCATAAGTACATATGTTCCTTTAAATTGCATTAAGTTTTTTTACTTGCTTGCTTAGGGGTTTATCATCATTACTGGGATGAATATGAAGGAGCCCCATTTCACAGACTGTTTACATTCACAGCAATGGAAAAGATTTGATCAAACGAGGAAGGGACAGTTTCTGCCAGCTGTTAGGGCTGGCCTCTTTCATACCACTTGAATTTCTGATTCTGGCCGTGGATAGTAGTTGCCTCTTAAGTTGACTGTCTGTTGGCAAATGTACAATTTTCTCCCTTAAGCCTATTCAAGCAGATACATTCTCAGATGTTTAGGTAGGAAGAATCTGTTCCATTAGGGATATAAAGTGTGATATAGCTGAGGATGGTGCTGGGAAAAGTTACTGCTCTTTATGGGTCTCTGATGAGAAAATCGTCTTTGATCTGCCCTGCCTTTCTGAAGAAAGCTTTCATAGGAATAGACTTCAGAGCCTATCCCATCAGTAACAATTATCTCCTCCCAGCAACAGTGCACCTCATTAATGAATGAAACAAGCCTTGTGTAAAACAGGTGGTGTTGATTTTTTAGGTCAGAAGCTATCCAGCTGGTCTATCCAACAACAGCAACTGAGGTATGATCTGGGGGGAGAAGGAGGGGAGAGAAAATAACAGGAGTGTATGTGCATGCTTTTTTTTTTCCAATATAAGCTCTTACATCTTAGTATTCCATTCCATTTCTGATGCACATGACAAATGACATGTTTATTTTCTGAAGGGATTTGGTGTGTTTTCTGGAGAGTCTTTGAAGTAGTGATCCTAAATAGTATTGCTGTATTATACAAAGTACTAGTGCACGTTTGTCATCTAGGACCCCATCCTGTTCTTGTACAGAAGGGGTTTTAGAAGCATGGAAAGCTTTATGAGGACAAGTACTGAGTGCCCTTGTCCTAAGGACTCTTCCCAGACAGGAAAATAGGAGCTGTGGGAGTAATTCTCATCAGTAGTCTATTAGCCTTTGCTAGATAGAAGAAATCTTGCAATAAGCATGTATATGATAGCCTCTTTATGCACGTTACCTTTGGATACTTAATAGTTTTAAAATACATATGCATACATATATATAAATATATGTACCTCAAAATCAAATGGAGACAGGACTATAATTGTTTGCATGTAGTTCTTTAATACAGTTGTAATTACACTTAGCTGTGGTTAAATGATGCAGATATTTTAGGGCACATGTAATCAGATCTTTTAATGTGGATAATTGGAATTCATGTTTTTACTGCAACCATCTTTCGCTCTCTGCAGCACAGCTCAGTTGGTCATTTGGCATGTACTGGCTTCTGTTAATGACATTCTGCCTGTTTAAACAAGAGCATGCTGTTCTAAACAAATTAAATTTCTCACTCTTCCTGATCTTTTTTCTAATAGGGATTGATAAGGCTCATAATTAAAATCTGTTTGTAGTATAGTGCTTTCATAAGAGTTGATTTCTGGGTCCTCACTAGGAAGGAACTAGAGAGCAAAAGCTTACATGCTATTGGATCTGCCATTTGGACATTTTGCTAATGTACTTGGATTTCTATAGCAGGACAGCGTCAATACAGCATAAACTGTCACTAACACTGTTAAAATTTCAACTCCATCCCTTGGTCAAATGTTGACAGTTCAGCCGCTCCAGGAAAGATCATAGGAATGCTTCTGCTCTTTGGAGAAGAGTCTCTGTCTGTAGATATTATTTAAAATGTAATTAGGTATGGCAATCAAACGGCAGTAGGAGAGCCAGAAACAGAGGGGGGTGTGTTGGCAGATCAGTGAGAGAGGGAGAAGTTCAGCCCCAGTGTCCTTGTGCCAGATTAACATTCTCTGTGCTAATCCTGAAAGCACCCTTGAGAAACAGTGGTTGTGTGCTGACATAGCTGTTCTTTCTGCTTGCCCACTCAAGAAGTTCTACAAGCCTGCAAGGGACATGGAGAGCATGAAGGTGTGTAAGATTTTATGAGAGGACCTGCAGGAATGAAACGGAGGAGATTAAAGTTTGATTACATGACTTCTATGTAATGCATTTTCTTTGGTGGGAGGAAGAGGATTTTCCAATAGAGAACAAAAGTAAATCTTCCTTTTCAGAATATTAGTATTACTGCTGACTCTCTCTGACCTGCTTGACAAGATGCCTAGTGTTTGGACAGATCTCAATGTTTTTATGGGTGTATCCCAAAATGTTAATGAATTCTAATTGATACATTGCCATATTTGCATGTCATACTGAAACTGTAGGCCAGTGGCACCTCCTGATCATTTTGTCTGTGTGCATTTTCTTAAAGTAAATGAAAGCTTGTTTTATAAAGAAACAGTAGAGAGCTTTTATCCAGAGTCCTTTCAGAGATATACTTTTACAGAGTAAGCTTTAACTTACTAATGTTGTATATTTCTAACCCTTTAATAACCTAAAATAACCAAAGCCTTTTCAATTTTTTTTTCTTTTTATCCAGAACATGAAGCATTCCAATCTACCCCTCAAAACCACCATGCTCAGAGCCTGAAAGGTTTGGCACTTTTCTTCCTTTGTAGGTGATCTTCCCTCTGTGCTGTAAATTCCTGTGTTCTTGCATATAACACCAGAATCCATAGTTAAGACCTATCCCATCATGTGAGGACACTTCTTCATTTGCACCATCTACCTGGTCACTTTGACAGCATGTCAGTAACAGTATCTGCAAACCATAGATTGTTTATTAACTGTATCACATCAGTTCTACATGTGGCGAATTTTCATTGTGCATGGAATTTGCATTGGTTTAGTGGAACCAGTGGTGTCAAAAATGGTCAAGTCTCGTTAACTGAGAGCCTTCTGTTGTGAATTTCATCTTAATCTGAGCTCTGTCTGAGCTAGGGACAAATTCTGAGGCTATGCCCCTGTGTTCTGCAGTACTTGTTGAGCAGAAGAAAAACCTTCCAGCTTGCAAGAACAACTTCATTTGTGTTCGTACCTGGTGCAAAGCTGTTCATATTAATCTCTTGAAGGATGGCTCATGGAATTCTGCTTTCCAGCTTAAGGGAAGATAAAGTCTCTGTGTATGAAAACTTGATGGACAATGTACACAGAGAGTTGGGAGCACCTAGAACAGTCACCCTCAAGCATGCTAATTTAGGAATAGGAGCTGGTAGAAGGAATAATCAACTGAAGAATATAATGGTAAAAGTAGGCGTTTTTACTCCTTAATAGCACTGCCCTTACACAATACTTTTTCTTAAACATGTTTCTTGACAAACACTGGTCAGCAGTGAGAAGAAAACAAATCTCAATTTCTCCCCAACTTACAGTTTAACAGTGCTTCTGCAAATTAATCACAAGTTTGGCCTAAAAAATCTATCCTAGATCTAAGTTCAGTTTTGCTTTGTCAGGTCACTGGTAAGTTACATAAACTTAACTTTTTTTGTAGCTATTTCTCTTAAAGCTAAAATTAAATGTGAGAGAGAATTGGAAATTATTTGTTTCTTCCATGACACTCTTCAGTTTTCTGAAGTGTGCAGGTGTTTCCTCCTTGTCTTCCACTTTTATCTCTTAGTTCACTATGTATTGGCTGTTTTCTCAGGATCACTTACCTCTGAGAGTACTCCAGATAACTGTCAAGAGAGCAGAGAACAGCAGAGGAAGAGAAGTTTGCAAAAAGCTGCTTGCAGGAGATAGAAAGCTCTCGAAGTTACAGCTCAAGATTGCAATTTCTTGTGGCTGAAATGGCTCACTTTAGATGGTAACTGATTTTTTAATATACTACTTTTAAATTGTTGATTTTGTTACTATTTATGCTGTGAGCTCACATCTAATAAAAGCTAGAATGGTAATGGTGTATGTTTGCTTTTATCTTCAGTGCACTAGTTATCTTCTGAATGCAAACTGGTCAGACAACTCCATGTTTTTGGCTGTTGACAAAGCTGTTATCACATCTGAGGTGTTCTGTACATGGAAGGAGATGGAGGAAGTGGGAACCTTCTTGACCTTACTTCTACTGAGAACAGATGATCTGTGGAAAGAGGGCTTTACCAGTTTAAAATCAATACCCTCACAATAATTTAGTGGGTGTACAGGTTTTTCATGTTAGGTGCTAGTGTATGTCTAACTTTGTACATAATACAAGCCATAAAATTACCCCTCACTGGCCTAGCCATATTTTTTGTTGCCTTGTACCACTGTACCCTTGCTGATCGCTTTTTGGGAGTGGGGAAATTCTTTTAATATGTTCTCATTTTCCACTTTTCTGCCTTTCTCCTGTTGCCTCTTTCTCATACCCAGAGCAGCACAGAAACAAATTCCATATTTTAAATAACTTCTCTATCCTCAGTTTCTCATGTTTTGGAGTTTAATTTCCTCCCTGCTTTATTGTGCTGGATTTCTTACATGACTGAAATGTAAGATATCATTATGTTTTGCTTAAGGAGTGAGAAATACTGGGGTGAGCTCCCCTGCCCCCTTCACTCCACAAGTCCTCAGAGGAAGCACCTGCCACAGGTTCTGCTCCTGCACCTGCATCTCCACACAGGCCAGCACAACTGCAGAACTGTGCTGATGGGAACAGTGTCTTGCACTTTGTGTACCAGCACATTATCAGTACAAAGTTACTGGTGTGAATCCACATCAGTCTGTGGGTCTGCCCCATTGTGTCCCCACAAATGACTCTTTGGGCACAACTTGAAAGAGAGCACAGGGGACAGTCAGGAAGTTCCTAATGTCCAGCTTTGAGTTTGTACTTCTGTATTGAGTTCAGGTGCCCTGGTGTGGGTGGCCCTGTGCAGGACACAGCTGGTTCCAGGCAGCTCTGCAACGGACCCACCACGGGACACAGCTGAGCACATCGGTGACGCTGGGGGCAGCTCTGTGGAGGTGTCTGTAAGAAAGGGCAAAATGCTCTGGCAGAGAGGAGTGGGGAAGAAGCTGAAACAGTCCTCTGAGCACCAAGGTCAGAGAAGGAGAGGGAGGAATTGTTTCAGGTGCTGGAGCAGGTGTTTTCCCTGCAGACCACAGAGGATCACATGCCAGAGCAGGTGCAGATTTTCCTGAAGGAACTGCAGTCCATGGGGAGGAGCCATGCCAGAACAGGCTTTTGCTGAAGGACTGCAGCCTGTGGAGAGGACCCGTTATGGAGCAATAGAAAGAAGCTGTTGCAGACTGACTGCAAGCCCCATATTCCACTTTGCCCTGTGCTGCTTTGGACAAGGGGAGACAGAGAAGTTGGGGGTTCAGAGTGTGAAGCTGAGTCTGAGGAAAGAAGGCAACATGAATCAAATGTGCTTATTTAATTTGCGTTTGTTTCTCAGTGATTTAATCTGTTTTAATTGGCTATAAATTAAATAAGTTTTCCTCATATTGATTCAAATATTGAAATTTACATCTGGATGCAAGTCATGGTGGAAAATCCTGATTTCTGTTTGATCACTGCAAGTCACTATTGCCTTTAATTTTTAAGTAAGAAAAAAAATTGATCAAGTTTTAATTTTTAGGAATTCATTCTGTGTATAGAAATAGTGTACCTTGTCTGAATCAGGAGTTGCATTTCTGGATGTATTCTGGTTAGGCCTTTCAAGTTCAGCTTACTCACCTCTGCACTGGAGTAGATCTCAGCTGGAGAATTAACTCAGGAACATGTCTAATCCATTACATTTCAGCTAGAAAAGAATACCAGCCATATTTTTACAGGTTTGAGCACAGGAGAATCATTCTGAGGCAAGGATGCTGTAGCAGTAGATTCTATTTTGGTAAAGCTGTTCTTACAGGTGTTAAGGGTGTGGCATCTTCCCAGTGTTACATCTAGCAGTGCTTCAGAATGGGGCAAAGTTTGTGGTGAGTGGCATCTTTAGTGAAAGTTCCGTTAACTTTGGGAGAAGAAATAAGCAGAGTTTGGGAATGAGATTTATATTCTTGTGCTTTTCAGAGATTATTTTCCTGAATAAGATGGCAGATTCCTTTGGAGGGTAAGCTTTATATGTATGTTCTTATACCACCTTTGGAAAATACCTGGCACTGGACACCAAGGGTGTCTAGACAGGGTACTAGGTGACATGACACGCTTACTGGTTTATACTGGGGGCTCTGTTTGGAATACAAAATTGATGGATAGCTTCCTAACATGAGTTAAATTAATCTTTTTTTTCCTTCCCCTCTCTTCACATTTCACTATAAGGGAAGAGTCTCTGCTGAAAGGAACATGGTGAATTGTTAGTTGTTCATAAAACTGTTTATGACCAGTTGGATGAAAAGGACTTCTTTATAGTGAATTAGATGAGCTTCAGAAAGAATTGCACTGTTATTCTTCTAACTTCATCAAGTAATTTCTTCCAATGATATCACTCACTATTCATTATTGTCTTACTGTTTATTTGCTGTATAATTTGTTCATTAAGCTTTTCTGGCCATGTCAAGGCCATAGAAATAATACATATGGCAATTCTCTTTTCTTTTGAAGTTTTATAAAAGGGAAAGGAATTCCTAATTTTGCATTTAGCCACCAGCTCCTCTGGAAAAGTCTGTGATTATCTGTGTTCCATAACTACCAAAATATCTCTTGTTCTGAAGTACTCCATCAACTTGTGATTTTTCCTTGGATCAGGCAAAGTGAATCTGACATCTTTAAAAAAAAAATGCAGACTATACTGGAACCAAATTTAGCATCTTTAGGAGCTGTGACCTAGGGTTCATCGGTTGCAATTGTAAAAAGATTGACGTTTTCATAGTGAAATGTTTTTATTCATCTAGTTTAATCTATGAACAGAAGTGTCTCCATTCCTCTTATTTCAGACTTCTGAACTCCTTTGCAGAATGAGAGATCACTAGTGAGATTAGCTAATAACTGCAAAAATGGAAAAGTTTCACTGTGGACAGGTGCTAACAAAATGTACCATAAAGTCAGCCAGCAAATAATTAACATTAGTAAGGTAAGATCTTCCAGAGATTAACCCCAGGCTAATGCGTTTGGTGGTACACTGATGTTTATTCTGCTCTTGCAAACAAAATCAATGTTTATGAGCCATTCCAGAAAGAACTGGGAAATAAAGCACTTTGTAAAATGCCAGCCTGTAGTGGTTTTGGTTTCTGTTGGCTTTGTCAAGCTTTTACTTGGTGTTCATTCCTTTGTGTATCCAGTGTAGGGCTCTTTTATCTGATCTCTTACATAGAGTGAGTTAAACTAAGTAAATAGTTAATACTTAGAGGATAAGACACAAGTATTTCATGGCAAGATATGATATGTCCTATATTTTCTAACAAATAGTAAAAGTTGAATATTCTTGATAACTATCAGAAGACATTTGAGAGAGACTTCACATTCTGTATTTACTCTTTTTATCTGTGTTTTGGAATTCACTAATTACCATTTCTTTGAGAGTTGTCAGCAGTTGTTAGCAATTAAATTACTATTTTGAAATGGACTGTAGGTTCCTGACTGCAGCTAAAATGGTTTCAAGTAGGGAAACCACGACTGTATTTGATTTTGAATGGCCAGAATTTCCAAAAAGAAGAGACACTGGAGCCACCTCTGCACTCAGAGAAACATTACTTTTTGGGCATAATGTTACAAAGATCAACAAGGTTTGCAGATAAGTTTGACTGGCATCATAGCCAAATATAATATGGTGTGAGGCAGTGATGCTTCCTGCTCTGTTATGAGATGCCTAGAATACTTTGTATTCATTATTCAGTGTCTTGCTGCTGACATACCAGTAAGATGATAAAAAGAAAAGAGTCCATGATAAATGTTTCGTTTAAACCCAGAAACAGAGGCAACAGCTGGCATGTTTAAAATTTTACACTGGTAAGTGTCTTGAGATATTTGAGGAGTAAAAAATTGTTGGTTTGGTTTTTTTCCTCTCTCTATAGCATTGTCTGGTAACAAAAGATAATATGTTAAGCTTATTTGAAGAGTTTTCTAGGATCCAGGATCAGGTAGTGCTAATAATATTAGAGATTGGTAATAGTGCCATTTGGGTGCTTTTTTCAGATTTCCAAATGCTGACACCTAATTTCACCAGGGAATTTTTGTCAGTACATTCCAGTGGCATGATGTCTCCACTATGTTGGAGTAGTATTGTTTACTAACTTAGAAAAAATTTTCTTTCCCATTGCTTAGGTGATTTACAGAAAGGTTAGTAGAGTCAGCTGTCTAGATAAATCCTAGTCTTCTGGAGATGGAATTATTTAAGGCTGCTGAGAAGGCAAAGCTGGCATAATATGGTGAGTATGGACGTTTTGAGGAATCAGGGGAACAATTTTTTGATGTTACCATTGTTGAAGCATAGCATTCACTAAGTCTGTTACCTGAAGCAGAACTTCCTTTGCACAGGTCAGCCAGAGTTTACTATCCTTGCCCACAGAGTAAGAACTGAACTAGGTTATTGACTATTTGACCAGCACTGATTCAAATTCCTTCTTGCTGTTTTAGAATGAATGGTTAACTTTTGACTACATGAGAAGTGCAGTTTCACAACCAAGTACTTCAGCTCTCTTCTTGGTGACAATGAGATGTGTCACAAATTTCTAAAAGAGAAGCAGTGGAAAATACTGATGAAAGATCGAGGAAAGTCTGTACCACAAAGAAAATGTGCACCAAAATGAATTCTTCCTTTTGAGAAGCCCATAGAATGTGTTCTTAAATCCTGGAGCATGAGCCAAGATGGCACTGTGGACCTGAGCATATGCTATCACAAACCTCTGAAACCCTCTCAGCAGCACACACAAATTTGTTCCTGTTCACCCCAAGCTAGAAAAGAAGTCTCTAGTTAGGCCACATAGTTAATTTTTCGTGTCATTTTACTGCATCCCAGTTTAAATGGGTTGCTTGAGAAAGCAGTCTAAAAACAATTATGCAGTCAGAAGTTGAAGCTCCATTTTTTAAAAGTAGAAGCTGAAAAAATGAATCTGTAGTTCCTGTTTTCCATTAGAAGGGAGACAAAGGGAAATAATATTTACCGACTATTGCTACCTAGTGTAATAGGTAGTAGTCTGATTAATTTGTGCCAGAAAGGAGTGCTCATATTGACTTAAACCACTGTGACAAAAAATAACATTCTTTGGGGATTTTTGTTTTATTTTTAAATTTTCTATCCATATTTATGTGAACTGATGTTTTAATATATTGTGTGAGGAAAGCAGGCAATTTTTTGATTTTGTCGTGGTGGGTTCTCATTGCTAATGCACATCTTGACATTCTTATCCACATTTATAACATTATCACTTTTACAGGGACAAGCAGTGTCAGACAGGAGTAGAGAATTAGCACAGAGTGGGGCATCCAAAGTATTTCTGCTGGCTTTTATCAGATTTTTGTTTGAGCGGCAGTAGGTAACTGACAATAATAATTAAGAGTCCACTCTTTCCTTGGAAGGTCTTTGCCCTGCTGAAAATTTTCTGTCATCTATAGGATCAAGCAGAAGAGATAGGCTGAGGGTGCTGCTGTTTGGAAAACAATAGCTGCAGAGTTACTGAGTGTTGGCAAGGGACACAGCCACCATCCCTATATCCAGCAATTTAGAGAACAAGGAATGAAATAGAAGATAGATGTGAGGCCTGTTTTCCTTCTGGGTGTTACCATGTTAGATCAAAAGATTTCTAGGGGAATTAATGAGCAGCGCTGCAATAGAAAGCAGAGGTTGGTGATGGCATCTGGTTGGACTCCACTAAGTCATCCAGCTACTTCTGTAGCATTGGAAGTGAGAAGATACTTTCCCAGTCCTCCTTCAGGCTGTTTGGAAGGAATATGTTCTATCCCAGGCTATCCATTCCATAGTTCTTGACTTTGGGAGGGATGATGCCAGTTAGGCCAACAGGTTATGAGAAGAGATGGATGTTGGATAAGTGCCCCCTGCTCAGACAACAAACATTAGTGGCTGTTCTTGTAAATGTTGCCAGTTCTTTCTGCAGCAGGTTTCCCTGTACACATCAAGAGATGGCAAATTTAGGAAGTAACTCTACTTCTGAAGGCTGCTAACCCCCTGAGATTTGTGTGTGTGTGTAGCCTCATGCAGTGCACACACACCCACATGTAACTACGTCATAATTGGTTAATAGTAACTGCTACAAACAACTGGGCAGAAAGCTGCTTTCAGTCACCCTGTGAAAAGCAAATGGCTTATTTTCATGTGACAGCTCATGAGGCAAGAGCCTTAGAAACTGTTTATAGAATGTACAGCAGCTTGACAAAGACAGTGATTAAAAAATTTGTATTTCCTGAAGTGTAAGGTGGTTTGCTTGCGTGTTAAAAGAATTTTAAACATTTAGCATGGCTGTTACCATGTATTGCTACTTCTGTGCTGAGCAGTCACTGAAGTCTACATTATAATTACATACTCAGAAATTTGATTTTTTTTTACCTTTGATTAGAGAATACAGTCTCCAAGCTGTTTTCAAGCTGGCATTATAGGAGAATTAGAGGGTTTATTCTAATTAGATATTGAAATTTAAGAAATGTAATAAAATCACTAGCAGCTGTAATCAATGACAGTCTTCAGTGAATTGTAAAGTCAAACTCTTGGGAAGGGTCTGGATGGTTTGTGAATCATTAGCGACTGCTTTCTTCAGCTGACATCAAAAATCGTTTTCAGCTTGTATTAGCCAGCATCCAGGCATTGCTTTGTTCTGCAAACAGGTCGAGAGAGAGGGATTGCAGTGGGGAGGCCCCTGCAATCATAGACAGGAGGTCTATGAGGTGGTGCATGTAAGACATCAGAAAACATAGCACTGAATGAAGGGAGAGCCAGTGCCAAAGTTCTAAATGTAGATGAGCACTAAGCAATTACCAACATTATTAGGTACCACTTCTGGAACATCAGCACTAATAGATGTGTGCTTATCTCAGCCTGGCCTGACCTGGTTTTCCACAAATGCTGGTTTCCCTGCACTTCACCCTTTGTGCCTTTTCCCCCTGCCCTGGGCAGTAGGGAGGTGTGGCAGAGGGTGCAGTGTTCCTGCTCAGCACAATGCTGTTCTTTTCCCAAAAACAGCCACAACAGATCTGTTTTGTGTGTGTGGGTCACTGGGACTGTCTGGCCACAACATGAGTGCATGAAGTTAAAGCATCTCAGACTATATGAAGTCCTGGACTTTCATTCTGCTACTTATTCTGCAACTTGCAGTGTGAAATGAAGTCTGTGGTCCTCTCAGCAAGACTGGACCAGTTTGGATTTATCAGAGAGAGAGATTCTTCTTGCATTAACAGCCTCTTCAAAACTGAAGCCTTGTAGTGAATTTAATTAGGTGCTTGATCTTTCTGAATATTGATAGTACTGATGGACATGTGATATATATCAAGGACAAGACTTGAATGTCACAGACAGGACAGCAGACACTAGTGCAGAGTCATTGGGAATGTCACAAACAACTGAAATCTGCAGTGCCTGCCTGGACTACAGAGTTGTGGCTTTCTTCTGAACATGGGAGAAGGAGCTCTCTTAACTACTGAGCACTCGTGTAAAGGTTGGTGTTGCTTCTGTGTACTAGTTTGGCTTGCAGCTTTGGCCAGCAACTATGTATAGCAGCAAATCCATTTGACCTTTCCTCTCTTGTCAGGAGTTTTGCCTCACTCTGACATTCTTTGCTCCCTCTGTGTTTTGAGAGAATTGCTGTGCCATAGAGAGAGGCTTCCTGGGCCCCGGGCACAACAAAAACACTGTAGTTAGCGGAGCAGAGACATACAGGCTTTTAGCATGTTTGTGCTTGTCACCTCTAAAACCACTCCCAAATGCCACCAAAAAAGATGTTGGCTACATTTCCTCTTCTTTCCCTGGGTCTGGGAAAGGAAAATTGCCAACACACTCTGGAAGATTTAAACCATAGTCCATAGATGCCTTTCTCACTCACATAATTTACTCAAGGAACATTTAGGTACTCCTGGGGAAGGGGAGCTCTAACACCACTGAAATAATCCTGTTTTGCTCCAAAATGCTATAAAATGGAAGTAATGACTAGAGAACCTCTAAATGCCCAACCTGAATATTGTGGTGTGAGGTACTCTAAAGGATTAGTTCATCCACTTATTATCCAAGTTCATTCTCTTTTCTCTTTTTATTTCCTTTCTGGTGACAATGATCGTTTAAGCAATTAGCACATCTTCAAGGCCAGAATCATCATCTTGCCAGTTTGTATTGCTCTCCTGTGAAAGCTGAGAACTAGAGTGGACTTGTACAATCTGTACCTGTATTTCATGGATTCGGATGTAAACTAAGATCCTGCCTTTTCCTGTCCTGTGAGTGTGTTTGCCTCATCATTCTTAGGGTGAGAGTGTTTAGCTATATGCACATAAATAACTTAAAGGATTTTGGTTTGGTGTTTGTTTTTTTGTTTTTGTCAAAAAAGAGTCAGACTTCCTTCATCTTATTGGTATTTCCTTATATTTGCTCTCTGTTCCTTTAGGATGACAAAGGTACCAACTGCATTAATCCTTTTGGATGCTAGAGGGAGCCCATGGCTTGAGCAGTCAGAGTGAATCATGATACCTTGTACAAATCTTGAGGAAACACAGATGGAAAGTAAAGTGCTATTGATGACTGTAATGCACCTTTTTCCATCACTGGCAAAATTAGAAGGGCTGAATGCATCTGCTTAGGAAATGACACATGGCTTTCAGAGACACTCAGATAATGAAATGCTGTAGGTGCAATTTCTTCTGTATCTGAGCACCTCTCTGTTGTGACTGGATTTATCGTCCCAGCTTGCTCTGAGGAAATAACTTGTCTCTCGTATCCCTGTGAATACACAGGAACTGTAACACAGGGAGCACTCGTGTTACTAGGTGTGTGCATATATATATAGATATATATATACACACAAAGTAGTATTCCAAGCAAAATTTTCCTAAGCACCCAGGAAGTGACTTGAAAATGCAAGGTAACATGAAACTATTGTCTGACTCTTTTACCATATCCTCGTTGTTCTGCACTAGGAATCTGTCACGGTAACAATGCAGTTGACAGCACAATAAGAACCAGAATTTGGAGTCTTTGGAGGCTGAAATACAGCCACATTTGAACTGACCTAGCTTAAATATGTTAGTTCACCTTGCATAATCAGAGCAAATTTTAATTTACATTACATCTATTTCTTCATTCACAGTTCTTGACATGTGGACCTCTAATCCTAATGAGCACCACCTCTATCCTGTTTAGTTATATTTCAACAAATCCTTATTCCTTCAGAAATAACTCAGCTGTCACTCTAATGCTTAGTGAGGTTACTTTAAGTGTCAGGGCAACAGCAAATGGACAATCCTACTGCTCCAGTGCCTGAGGCAAAGCAAGCTTACTTGCTGTGCAGAGCTTTGGCAAGCTGGGCTTGGCATTTGTGCCTGGGCAGCTCTGCCCGGGAGAGGGCAGGGGTGCCATGGGGGGGGAAATGTAATATATTGGATAGGAAGGTCCATATAGACAGGTGGATATAAGATATGACACAAAATAATCATTCAAATGCAAGTCACAGAACTTCAGTGGAATATTGCTGCCAGAAGCATGCTGTCCTGCTGGATACCTGTCCTGTTAAGGAAGCCAGACAAGGGGGCTCAAGATGGGAAGGCAGTACAATGGCATTGACTTCATAGATACATATGCAAAAGTACTACAGTTTTCCCAGCATTAAGTGTTGATTTACAGCTCAGTCTGATTTGTGGAATAGAAAATACTTCAGCCCTCTTCACGGTATACTCAGATACAGAGTGCCTGAGTTTTTCTCCTTGATATCTTGTGACACAGTTGCATAAAGCTTGATTGCTTGGGCTTTACTATTACAGGATGCAGTAAGTACTAAAAACAGCTGTTAGTCCCTTATAGGTGACACTGTAGAGATGCCTCTGCCCAAGGCAAACTTATGTTCCTTTATCACCTAAGAGGTTCATCTGCATGAACACCAACACATCATTTTTATTTACTTGGATTCCCTGTTAATTCTATCAGTCTTTTCCCCTTCTTTTTATTTGTGCCCTAGCTTTAGAAGTTAAAATGAAAAAGGCTGAGACTATTATAACACATACTATTGAGGTTGACCATATTCTTGGATGTACTTTGAACATGAGTACCATGATGGATAGATGGAGTAAAGAGGATTTTAGGTTTCAGGATAGTATTTGTATAGCAGTTTTAGCTATGGGAAAATTATACCTGTGGGCCACATTTAGAGTCTTAAGAGCTCTGGTCCTCATACAGAGAGAAAAAGAGCCCTGAAGCTGCTCTAACTTCCATGTAACTGCAGCTGCATCTAAAAGGCTAAAACATCAACCAGAGTTCTCTGCTCTGCTCTGCTACTTGCTAATTAAATTAGCATTAAGATGAAGACTCACTGTAGAGGAGTGCAGAGGCAGACACTGAAGGTCTGTCTGTAACTTCTTAGGAGAAAATAAAAGCAACTTTCTAGCAGCAACAATTACAAGCAGTCAGTTGTTATAGAGGGTTTTTTTAAGGTAGAGTCAAGAGATTATATTTGTGAAAGCTTTGGCATCTCAGACTTTTTCTAAATGGGATCTGGGTCAGGGCTCTCTATCCAAACCTTTCCAGGGGAATTGGGGTGGAAGTTATTGCAGTATAACATCTGTTCACTTATCTCACTCCAGTTTCAGTATTTCCTTCCCACAGCATTTGCATCCCAGCAAGGAGCTCACATAGGCTGTATCCACACTGAATGCAAGCAGTGTCTTGTGAGACATCCCTGAACTGCCTGGAGGCTCCACACGGTTGTGCTGCTACGCAGACGGACTGGCCCAGGCTCTGGGTGCAGGATGGCTGCTCACAGGGCTCCACAGGTAGGTGAGTGAAGTGTTACACAGCACTGAGGTGTCAGTGTTCCTCCCAGTCCCAAAGCTGGCAGGATTGGTGCTGGATAGGGGAATCTCTGCACTGAGCTGCCTCCTGTGGTATAGATACTCCTCTCCTCTGCTATATTAAAGACCTCATAGGGTGAATGAGCAATGTCCTGACACGAGAATAAGGTCAATGCCTATGACTGGGAAGCTGGAGAAATCATGGACTGCACCAAAACAGGCCACAAAAGGCCAAGACACTGTGTGGGACCAGGACAAGGAGAGAGATGGGCCTGGAGTAAAGGCAGGCAGGTAGAGTTCATAGGTAAAGCAGAGCAAAAGACGTGTCAGGAAATGAGAATGCTGAACATTCAGCTGCATCCCTTAAGGCTGCCTACACCTCCGTAAGATGGGGAGGCTAAACACGGTGCAGGAATACAGAAGCCCGTCCTGCTCAGGACAGGAGTTCATGAACAACTTGATTTCTCAGCCCCTATCAATGTAGAGTTTAAGTGTTCTCAAATGCATCCCTGCAGCAGCATTCCCCTCTCTGGACAGGGAAATGGAGATGTGGAGACTAAAGCAGCTTGCTTAAACTCACACAGGAAGCCCATGGCCAACCAGAGGAGTAAGAGCAGAAAGTCACCACCCTAATTGCCAGTAAACCTTTCCAAATGGGGCTGCATGGACAGGCAAAAATGTCACATGGTCGCTACTGTCCCCCCTGTTCTAGTGGGCCCTTGGTCTACCAGGCTGCTGAGTGAGCACTTCTCTGTACCACTCCTGTTGTCCAGGAGAATGGCCTGCAGGAATGAAAAGGAGGTGCAGGAAACACCAGTTGAGGGCATTAGAGGGACAGGTTTTTGCTACGCTAGCAGAACAAGACCTGTTTAGTAGAGAAAGAAGAGCTCCAAGGGTACACAGACAAAGCAGGGAAGTTGCATTGAACTAAACCAGGATGCACTTGCAGAGATTAATAGCTGCTTCCTGTCCCATATAATATGTCTTTCTCCTTGCAAACATACACAAAGGATTTTCTGGAAGCGCATACTTTACTCCTCCTTACTCCAGTCCAGTTTCCCCTGGGTTTCAAGACACAGGTGCAATTGAATAAATGGCTCAAGTCTATATTAAATGAGATGAAACACAATTTGAGGCACAATCCAGAACTACACAGCCAATGAAGGCCTTTTCACTGTTTTAATAGGATTCAGATCAGATCCCAGTTAGATAGTTTATTTAAAGTGTAACAGGATAACAGCAGTAGAGTGAAGTAGAACGACCTGGACGGATACACTTACACTCATTGTCTGTTAGCTTCAAATGATAGCAGAATTAATAATAATTAAAATAAATAAAGGGGGAAGGTGGTGAGAGAGTATCTCTGTACTAAACTATAGGGGTTAAAGAGCAAGTCTAAATAGAACTGGCTTGATGAGATCTGATGTAGTCATTCCCTGCTCGCTGCAGGAACTAGACCTGAGGGGGAATAAGTTGGGCACAGACTTGCAGACAAGATGGTGGCTCTTAGACAGAACTTTGCTTCCAAGACCTTACTTGCTGAGTTTCCATCTCTTTTGTACCTGATGCCTCACCTTCAGCTGTCCTAGTCTGGCTGAAGTTCTAAGAAATAGATTCACCAGTCTCTCATTGCCCATCCTGTCTCTGTCACTGGGAGATAAGATACTCTGAGCTCTCCTCCTTTCTAAAGGACCATCTCATTTCAGTCTGCCATGCACAAGCTGCTTACTAAGCTTTCCTTCATGTGGGGTCTCAAAATTCCCCTTTCTCATGACAAATCTCTGCCTTGACCATCCCTTCTTTACATGCTGCAATTACTTTTTTTGTGGTATCCATATCTTCCAAGCCATAAACCAACTTCTTTTTCACCTTTCTATTCATTTCCCCTTGCTTTGGATATCAGTGAGATTTCAGTCTTCCCTTCTGAGTCGCTGCTTTGTTTTTGTTCAAATATTGTCTTCATTTGCAACAAAGCTGGCAGTATTACCTGCTAGCGGCAAAGAAGAAGAACTTTTAAAGACACTTATAAAGCAAAGCCCAATCCAGAGGCCAGGTCCTGTGCTACTAGTAATCATTGCTTTATGCGTGTTTAATAATTATTCTTTTAAGAAGAAAAAAAAAGAATATAAACAAACTGATTAATACAAAGAATGAAATGCTGAAAACAGGATGGATTTTCTGTATCAGGAGTGTGATCCTGAGGTGTGATTCAAAAGAGGGAGAAGGAATACCAGTGATCTTGATACACTGAAATAAGATTCTGGAGAAAGAACTGTATCGACTTCCTAGCTCTGTCATAGCAAGAATGACCTCAGGTATAATTTAATTTCACTGAGGCTTAGCTCTCTGTGTGTAAAGGGTGATTGCTTTTTCTTTGACTTGCAAGATTGTTCTGAGATATTTTGATCCTACAGAGATGGTGTTCAGAGGAACACCTCCGAAAAGTTTCTTTTGTTAGAAGAGATGCAGTTACTGGTGAAATGTTGAAAAGGCCAAAATCTTGAAAATTTCAAAACTACCAAGCCCTGAGGAAACAAGGGTAAAATCCTTCGTGGAGGCACTTTCTTCAAACCAGAGTCATGTGGTTTAAGAAGTGAAGAGTCTGTCTCCACATATCTTTCTTCCTCTGCTTGTGATAAACTTTTAGCACAAGGTCATTTGCCTAAGTGGAGAGGACTGGGTGGGTGCCTATGCAGAGAATTTTGTCATTCCATACCTCAGCTGAATGAAATAATTTATCCTAACAAAAGAGGCACAGCAGTGAGGTTCCCAAGACTACTGCCCTGCACACATACATGCACAAAGGCACTGGTTTGTCTCTGCAGTCCATGGACTGGTTGTACCATACAAGCATCTATTTGAAGGTGAGGTAGAATAGCACAGTGTCCATAGCTTGGCTTCAGTAAAAGACCTTCCCAAGTATTGCAGGAATAATTTCCTTTTATTTTTCTTGAGATTCCTCACTGGCTAAAAATTAGTCTAGCAGTTCTCAACCTTGTATCCACAACACCTTGGAAAAGGCTGTATCGTTCATTAGTCGTATCTGTGTGTACCATTACAGTTCACTCTTTCAGTGCAGTCTTTTGCAGAGACCTCCTGAGACTTCTTGGCCCCATTTCACTGTTTTAGTGACCAGCATGCATCTGACCCTGTAATACTGCAAATTGCCTCAAAAATTGGCCCCTTACAGCTGGTGGTTAAAGATGGAGGCAGTTTAGGAGCCCTCAGAAGAATTTTAGCTGCATGCTAATGAAAGTGGCTCTGAAGAATGTCAGGATAGAGGTTCCTACTTGCTTTTGCTTCAGTCCATCTCTTCATCACCAGAGAACTGCCCGCAGCCAGAAGGTAGGAGACATTGGTCCGTACTAAATCCCAGCCTGCCTTCTCTGGCAGTGTGGGAAGGGGAGGCTGCTCCAGTCCTGCCTTCCCAGCAGCATCTCCCAGTCACAGCTGCTGGATAATGGACAGCAACCCCAGGTTTTGCTGCGAGAACTTAATCTGCACTGTCGTCCCTCATTACTGCCACTCAGTGCCGTCATGTCCAGCCATGAAGGGTCACAAGATGACATGAGAGAGGTCGGGCAGGGGGTGTACAAAAGGGTCTGGCAAGCATCGGGAAATACGGAAAGGCTAAAAAGAGAACAGCTACCCAAACGATGCTCCAAGCGGCTCGGTGGGGATGGGGCTGAATGCGGCTGGGTTCACACTAAGTTTTCCCGAAGGTCACTCTGCAATATGGTAACTCCCAGCCCGGCTGTCATTGCCCATAAAGGCAGCTCTCCTCACAGTGCGGGGGTGGGGAAGGGAAGGAGGTTTGTTTAGAAGCATTAGTGCGCCCCTCCCCCGGCCCCATTAGTGGCCCTTATTAAACCAACACAGACAAAGAGCAAAGATGTCCTCGTTAATGGAGAGTCTTCGATAATTACTCTGCTCTGCCGCTTCTTTTGGGGCCTGAATAGCCTTTGAATAATGTTTCTCTTGCTGTGGTTGCAGACAATACCCTCGCAGACTGCTTTAAGCGGTGCCAATCCCATTAGCAGAAGAATAGCAGAGCTTTCTGGTTGTGTGGGTGTGTGTGCTCACGGGAGGACAGCGGGCTCGCAGTGGGAACAGACTAGGCTGCCCACTGCGTCGCTCGCCTCTCCTGCCTTCCAGGGCCCAAGGAAGCAAAGCAGGCAAGTGCTGGGCGAAACTCCATCTCGGAAACCATCTCCCTATTTAGGCAGCCCCCGTGCCAGGGGGCTTGTGAGAGCCGTGTTGCTGCTCACTGCAGGAGCGCAGAGGCGGGCATGTCTGCTCACCAGAAGGGAAGGGAAGAGCTGGGACTGGAGTGCCTCCAGCCTTTCCTCATCTTCCCCAGGCACAGCTCTCTTCACGCCCACACAAAATTCCAAAGGGGATAGAGGCCAAATAATCCCCAAAATCAGAATCAGGCAGCGCTGCTGCTTTGCTATACAGATGAGACACTCATCCATCTGCATACAGTTGATTACAGAGCATGAAAATGGTTATACTACCCAGTTTTGGGAGGGTTAATTTTGTGCTGCACACCCCAAGCAGGAAGCTAATTAGTGTGTTCAGTGGGTAGCTATCAGCCAAACTTGGAAGAGTTGGGATAATTCTACCTGAGCGTTTCTCTTTGATCTCGCCTTCTGCATGATAAGTGAAAATAGTGTATAGCCGGGCTGGCTGTGGTGTTTAATTTAATCATCTGATGATATTTATTTTCACAAACATGAACTCAAGCAACAATTATCAGAAAGGCTTCATCTTGTGCTGAACGTTCCAGTTAATGGCCTTGCTTTGAGGAAATAGCTTCTATGTAGGGAGTCAGTAATTAAAACGTGCGAAAAAAGGCCACTTTTTCAGAGGCAGTGGAAGACGGTGGGTCTAATACTCAGCTGGTATGAGCTGTCAAAGTCGGTCAATAGCCACAATAAATGGGCACTGCTCCTTCCACATTATGCCAGCAAAGGATATGCCCAGAGGGTTGTTGAGAGTTTCCCAGTTTGAAAAAGATGTTTGGATTCTTGTCAGCAGGAGCCAAACTTAGGAATACACGGTGCAGCGATCTGGTCTTCGAAAGATCTGTTTCTGCAGTGCTCATGGAAGATGTTCAGGTTGAAGGAGCCCTGCAAACTGTCCCACAAGGAAAGCAGCTACGTTAAGTTTCTAGTATTACTAAAGAGAGCCATTTTTTTTCCCTCTTTCAACACAGTGTTAACTCTCTAGTCTTGCAGAACCATAATCTAAAAACTAAGGAAAAACTGACATTTGACACATTCCAAGTAGCAGCAAGATGAGTTCCTTTACGTCTTTGTCATGTGGACAAATAAGGTACAATTCTTTTACTCATACAGGTAACCACCATATGGCTCCATGCACAGTTCAGTGCTGGGCCATGTGCTGATGGTTGGTGAGTGATGGGGGACAAAACTGGAAGTCAAGCTATGTGGGAGGTTCTGATAGATAGCCACCACCGTGTCTTTAACCAGTATATCATACTGGAAACAGTAATTGTGATTCCATGTTGGGGGACAATGATATGCTTAAACAATGAAAATTGCAAAATCTGGAGCTTGCATTCTGAAAGATATATATAGTAATAACAATAAAAAACATTTCAAAGATTCCTATTTCTTCAGAACTGAGAGTGTTATTCTGCAGCTTTGAAAGATAATGTTGATAATTGTGAGGTTTTTTTTCCTTTCTCCATTGGCACACAGACTACAGGAAGGAAAGTCTCTACGAGAGGAATCAGAAGCAAGGAAGAGATGGATTTTTGTATAGTGCACACTGCCTGTCTGCTCTTCTCCCCTGACAGGTAATGCACCAGCACGCCCTGTGCACAATTTGGTTGGGCCCGGAAGGGAAACTTTTCATTTGTAACTGGAAGAGAGGCAATGTTCTGAAACTTTGGCAGACACAGGAGTCTTAGAGAGTCTCTTTCCTTCTGAGGAGCCCAAGAGATAAATGTCTTAGTACCATTTGAGAAAAGGCTGTCTGGTGATAAATAACATGGCAGGTAATGATACTGCCTTGTCCTTTGTGGGATCTTGGTGCATACAGCTGAATTGAATAAAAAGATCAATCCTTGACTGTTAGCCAGTGAAGAAGCCATTCATCTTTGGGAGCAGGACTTGGAATGTATGGTGGTCTAGTAATGTATTATTTTTGAAGGCCAAAATAAATTAATTTTCATCCAGATTAACTGGTATTTTTTGTGCCAAAGGCTCTCGTTTATTCTTGCTGTCACTGAAGTGAGATAACCTATACAAATACCAACTTCGTTAATTGTGCCAGTTGCATTTTGCAGTATACACTAAATGGCTGATGTGTGAGGAGATGGAATGCTACTGGTGGAAGCTGACCTAACACTTGCCTTTTGCTGTGGATTGTGAATCCTCTTTATGGATTGAATTCAGCACCACATGTTCGTGTGGTTCCACTTCAGCACTAACCTGATCTCTGCTGCTCAGCACAGCACCACCGACTCCCCTGGGGAGCAGCCAGCGAGACACCACCACGCCCGTGACTTGTGCATGATGCTCCTCAGAGGTGGGCTGTGAACGGACGTCAGAACTCAGGTGCATCCCTAATACAGACGTGGCTATTTCTTGCCATGAGGTTATTTTTACAGGACCAGTATTGCCAGGTGGGTTGCTGTGCTACCTGAAAGAAGCCATTTGTAATTGTCTTGTAACTCTTTGTTTTCCTTGGGTTACAGGTTCTGCTCGAGATCCTTTTGCTGCCCTGTGGCGATATGGATTCATGCACCACGCTGCTCCGTGCAGCCTTCGTGCCTAGGTAAGCGAGCTTGCGCTTGGGACTGTTAAAATCCGGTTAGGAGTTTGCGTTTCCCATCTCTCCTGAAGTCAAGTGCCAGCCCCCTGAGAATCTCAGCCGTTTTAAACTTGGAAAGGTGCAACTTTACCCTTGATGTTCATACAGGAAAACCTGTGGTTTTTCTATTGCTGTGTTTTTAAGGGAAGTGAGACTGGCGGGTTGCCGGGACGGG
>VZRQ01006359.1:317065-337037 GCA_013397975.1 Machaerirhynchus nigripectus | reverse complement strand
GAGGCTCCCCAGCCCCTCCGGGGCGGGCGGCCGGGCCGGGCTTCCCGCAGCCTTCGCCGCGCTGCCTGCCCGCCCGAGCGTACGGGGCTGAGTGCGAGGGCCCGGGCGCGGCCGCGTTTGCATTTATAGCACAAACTCGCCTGTAGTCATGTGCCCGTCTGGAAGGACACGTTCCCCTCTGCATAAAAAGGCCCCGTGCTTTTGTTTTCCTCACCCGGCTCACGGTCTCTGCAGGAATTTGGGTGCTCCCCGAGTCAGACTCCAGTATGTGTAGGCACAGGGTGCTGACATCCCTCTGTATTTTAATAGCCCAGAGTATGACATAATGCCGTGGTCTTCTTACCTTGCAGTAAAATTGCTTATTTTAAGGAGCATGCACCAAGATGCAGACTGTGGAATTATACCTTCTGGAATCAAATAGGCCTGACAAGAGAGTCTCTGTTATGTGGGAATGGATGTATGCTAGCTGGAGTATCAGCAGAAATGCTAGGGTCACTGGCAGTGCGAGGTAAGATAAGGGAAGAAACTCGAGTGTACGTTTGTGTAGGACATCGTGACTTGATCTGATCTTTTCTGCAAATACGCACAAATGGCCCTCATCCCACAAAGCTTTACAGACAAATCTCATTTTCAATACTGCATGCCCTACTAAGTGGCTACAAAAAGTCACAATATGTAAGAATAAGAAGGCATCTGAATCTTAGTGGGTCCAATGCCCATACACTTTAAGCAACAATAGTTTTCATCTTGCCACTTTTACTTCTTATTTATCCAAAATTAATGAATTAAATTTAGGAATTAAAAAAATCAGAAATCTAAAAGTGAAACAGAGCACTGTATAGTGGAATGAAAGTTCTTATCAGTCTATAGTAGCTAGATACATCGTTCTGTCAGGACCTTATCAGACTGAAGCCGGGTTATGTGTTAGCATTTCAATATCATCAGAAGCTTGAGGTTTCTACAGGGCTTCTGCTGCGATTTTCTGTAATGAAGATGTAGTTCATTTTAGAACAGAGCAAACACTTGTGCTGAGTAGTCACCCAGCTCTGTAGTGGTACCTGTGGTTACAGCCTCCCACAGGGTCAGCTGTTGTGGCAGGGCTGCCAGGACCTGAGCACTTGGGTTGCTGTGGTCGGCTGCCGAACTTCAGAATTACTTGGATCATTGCTTCTTTTCCTTCTGCCAGTTTATGTGACAAACTACTGTGGTCCCGGCTGTTTGAAAAACAAGAGAAGAGCTTATTTTGAGGGCTGAAATGAGGTTGTTATTAAGCACTGTATTTCCATCAATGTCAGCATGCAGCCACTAACAGTTATGGGAAATCCATGTCTCACTGTAGAATGGCTTGTACTGTCCCAGCTGATTCTTTGGGTACCACAGCTGCAGAGAGGAGTTAGCTCCAGTTCAGGGCTACTAGTAGATCAGGGCTACCCAGAAAGCTGTGTGCAGTACAGATTTGGATGTCAAGTGTATTTTCTTATTGCTGTGCCGGGATCTCAGGGAAGAAATGGTCTCTTGTGTTCTTGTGGGAGATGCTGTGTTTCTTACCTTCTTTTGGGCCTCTGGGGCCATGCAAGCTGTTATTCCCAGCTGTGCTTTTTACTTCTGTTCACAGCTCAACAAGGACAAACTGAAAAGTCTTAATTTCTGAACTTAAAAAAAAAAAGAGGCATTTAAGGACTGACTGTCTTTCCTCTTCAGTCTAGTCGAAGGAAATGTGGAGTGAGGAGATATTTATAAAATTTCAGGTTGCATTAAATAGAATTTTTTTTTTAAAGAAAAGTTTTATTTCACCTGACATACACAAAGTTGCTCCACATCCTAGCAGGAGCCAAGCTGCTCCATAGAGGCAGATAAAATTAAAAATATTAGACTGAGTCATGTTGTTTGTTGTTTCCTGCTTGTCTAGTTCAATCATGTTTCCTCCTGTACTGGAAGAGTCTGTATCGCCCCTCTTGGATACCCTGTTCCCTGACAATTTCTGTACTCTGTGCTGAATTCAGGAGGTGACAGGCTGTTCTGTGATGTCTGTGCCTGGCAGAACAGGCAGTGTTCTTGTAGACAAGGACAGCATGTAAAATCCAGGTTATACAACTTCAGACGAAACTGGACTATAAGCACAGAAACCATTCACTCCCTTGGGTTGTTATTTGAGGGTTCGTGTGTGTTTAAGACCACAGATCCATGTCTCGGGCCAAATCACTGTACTGCTTTGTTCTTTTTGTCCCTGTGGATTTTGTGAGGTCAGGCAGCCACCAGGCAGCATGCAGAGGGGAGTGGTCTGGATTCCAGTCTGATGTGACCTAAGAAAGTGCCCACGTGCTGATGGATTTGGCTGGCTGCAGCCTGGGCTGTGTCACCACCAGCTACTACCCTGGGGTCAGTCTGCTTAGTTTTTTCTTCCTTTACTTGCTAAAGGTCCTTCATCCTTCTTCCCAGTCCAGCTGCTGAGATTTTAAATGGTTACTCATCCCCAGGAAGTGATACAGCCCTTCATTACTTGGTGGTGCTCCCAGCCGGGAGGGATGTGTGTCAGATGGCTGCAAGGCAAACGAGTCAGCGATAAAGATCTTGGGAGAGCTGTCCAGCAGTCAGTTTCTGGAAAATAAATCCTTCTGGTGGTCTGTCTTCCTCCACTCCTGGGTGCTCCTCAGCCTCCAGCCCCGCTTTGTTCTGGTGCAGGCTGTTGTGCTCTTTGCAGCTTAGTGTTTCTTGTGTTTTAATCCGTTTCCAAATGACAGTTAAAATTAAAGATAATGTATACTGTGCACACTGTTTATTGTGCATTGCTGTGTGCTCATCACTGGATGAGCTGTTCTGGAGCTGTGATGGGTTAGTTCTCCACACGGGGAGGGTGCCTGGGGAGATTCCTTGTTAGAGGCATTGGGTGAGATCAGCAGCCGGGTAAAATCTGTGCTTCACAGAGCCAGACTCATGTGTCCTTGCTAAGGGTCTGCTTCCCCTCAGAGAACATGGCTTTCTTCTTCCTACCTGGTTTCACTTCTTTCTTCAGTTCATCTTCTCAGTTGTTCATTTTTGTTCTGTTTTCTGTAGAGTAGAAGAGATCTCCGCTATTTTTTAGCTTGACTGTAATTAGGCCCCAGGTTAATTGCAGCTGTTCCTGTTGTTTGCCTCTCCCTGGGTCTAGCAGACAGGATGTGGGAGCTCTTCTTCATTGATAAATGTTGGCTGTTAATTTCATCCTTAAGGGCAATGAGACTGGCAAACAGAAGGTTTGCAACACGGAGATAGTTATGCTTACGTTCAGCTACCCTCCCTTGACCCTATAGCCAAACATTCCTGACCAGGAAGTCTCTTTCTCCAGTTTCTGTGAGTTTTTCCTGAATATTGCCAGTGGGTTTGTGCAGGAATATCAGTCAAAAGGCATTTTTGTGAGACACTTTATAGTTGGGATACTCTGAAAAATTTAACCTATGAATTTCTCAGTTTGTCTGTTGGGGAAAGAGGCCTTTGGAAAGGGGCTTTAAAAATGTGATCTAAGGACAATTGCCCAGGTGATGTTGAACCAACCATTGACTATCATATGGCAACCTTTTGAAACTGTGATCCCCTGTACATTAAAAGTTCCTTGTAGTTTTCTCTTCTTTGTAAGGCACTGTTAATTTCCTCCAGCCATTGAAATGGTCAATTTAACAAGCTTGTGTGCTCTGTCTCACTTGATGTACACAGCAGTAGGTCATCTGGGGTTTTGGAATCCCTTGGGAAAACGCTTGCCTTGTGCCATGGGAACAAAATACAGCCGGGATCCAGGAGAATGTGATAGCTTGCACAGGGACAATGTCCCAGCTGATGCTCGCTCTGTACACTTGTCCCTCATGAAATTTCTCCTTATCACTTGCCTCTCCAACATGATGTGACAGGCAAGCAGGAGTGCAGCCTTCAGTTGCTGTTCAGAGAAGTGGCCACTGCATTGCCTGGGGTTCGTAACCACTCGGAGTGGAAGTGTTTTGAACCAGGACTGCTCTTTGATTACATCTGGATGGCACACAGTGCAACAGTTCTGACTGGGGATGCTGCATGCTGAGGCTTCATCCACAGCAGCTATGATACTGTGCCTCTGTACAGCTGAGGGAGAGGGGGCTCTGCCTGGCAGAGACCAAGATGCCATCATGCTTTGAAGGAGCTTTTGGGCAGAACAAGATGGAGAGTGTTTCCTGGGTAGGCCTTGCTATACTGCAAATAAAGAAAGCATCATCTGTTGTCTGGTTGCAGCAGGGGGTGCTGGAAAGCAGGCACTCCATAATGCCTGTCACTGTCAGCTCTTCAGCTCCTTGTGCCAGCACTCTGTGCCAGTGATGTGCAGAACTGCATAGGCAGTGGTAGAGGCTGTGTGTGTGACAGCCATCTGTGCATCCTTGTTCTCTTGTCTGCCCACTCAGGTGTGCCCACCTGACAAATACAGCTCCACTTCTTAACTATTAGGTAGCACCTAAGTCATCAGCTTCATAGCTTTTTTCAGGGATTCTGCACAGCAGAGCCTGGTTTGCAGAGATTGTCATTGACCTAAGTGTGTCCTGTTTAGATTCAGGGCAATAGTTGTCTGATGTGACCCACAAAGCAGGTCAGAAATCCTTGCAGCAGCAAAACCTGTAGGTTGTGATTGTTTGAGGTACCACTGGAACACATTTAGGTCACAGTCTGAAGTTGCTCAGACTGACAGGTAGAAGAGCTCAATAGGTGCTTAGCTGCTCCAGCCCCAGTGGATTGTATTCAAAGAGAGAGTGCATCCACCTCTTCTTCAGATGACCTGTTGTTCAGGTTTGTCACAGCCCATAAACTGGACTATAGTGGTCCCGGCCTGCAGCATAACACAGATAAAAGTCCCTGAGGCTGCTTGAATATGCTCTGCTACCCAATTGTTACCCAACTGAAAGAATCATTTTCTGTTTGCCTTCTTGTCCTTGGAGTTTCAGTCCACAGTTGTAGTGCAGTGTGAGATAAGAAGAGCTGGTTCCCACAGCAGGTTCCTGTGTGTTGAGAAGAGGATAGGGCAAGCTCTGCAGTGCCTGAGGCACCCCTGCTCTCTGTTTGCCTACAGGTAGCTTGTAAAACTCTTGTGCTCTTGAGATAAAATTCTCAGAAACCCAAATCTTTGCCAGGAATTTGAGCCCAAGAGTCATTAAGAATCAATGAGACTTGAGGTACTTCTAATATTACCTGTCTTTTGCTACCTTTTACTGACTGAGAGCTCCTATAATTTATGCATTTTCTCATGAACATCATTGATTGTGGGTGCCTGTTGTGGTAGTACATGTCACCTGCAAGATTACTTTCTACCCTTGCATTTTCTGTGCTTTTTAAAATCTGCTGTGCAATGCTTGGGTATTTTCCATGACCCATGAGTATCCAGAAGACATATCAGGAAGTTAAATGCTCTCTTCCAGTATGTTCCTTGACATTTGTCATACATGATTTTTCTCCGCTGTCAGACTGTGCTGTCACCTAAGTCCATGTGGCTTCTCCAAGGGAGGTAATCTTTACTAAACTGAACTTCAGTGTCTCATGTGCTGTGACCATCCTTGCTGTTTACCTCAGCCATGTGAGTAATGGGGCCACTTTAAACTTGAGATAGTAAAGACTTTACTCATATTGTAAGTGCACATTAATTACCTGACTGCTGCATGTTCATGCTGGGCAGATATACAGAAAACTGTTTTTCTGCTGCTGCAATTCCTGTGTCCAGCAGTTTTTGCTGAGTACAATGCAGCATGTTCCTTCATCTTCTTTTCAGTACGACTAGTTCCCAGGGGCCTGGATGAGCACAAATCCATGTTTAGAGTTGCCCATAGCTACATCGATGTCTTTAATAGTTTGGGCTTATGCTTCTTTCTTCCTCTCGAAATCACTGCCTTAGACTGAATGTCTTTGGAAAATTTAAGGTGTTTCAAGAAGCAATACATAAGGCAATACATTTTATAGTAACTTAAAAGGAATTTAACTTATCCCATTGTTTGCCTTTTTTACCCTTCACATGAAGGAAGTGATTTTCCCTGCTTTCCCTCCTGTAGGAGATTCTGGTGAAACTGTTTACTGCCATGTCAGAGTTTGCTTTCATTTGGCTCCAAATCCATGCAGACATCTGAATTAAATTTTTGTTGAGTGCCACTGTCAGAAAGTGCCTAATTGTATTTATGGAGGATACGTAATTGCAGGATCCCAGTGCTAGTGGGAATTACTGTCACAACTCTTTTGGTGGTGTAGGAAAGGATGAGGCTGCCACCACTGACGTCACCTTTCACATCTTTATTGAGGAGGGCAAACAGACTAGTTGGGAAGGTATGATTGCTGCCGTTTGTGAACCATGTGATACAGGGGCCTGTCATCTTGTCATGACTGTGATTCAGCAGCCTACGGGATATGAGGTCAGTTTGTAGTTTGGCATCACCACACTTGGCTGGGTGGCGCTGGATAGCTCCAGTCTCACAGGATCCAGAGAAACGTTCAGCCGCTTGAAGCCTCTGGCATTTAAAAATGAACTTGTTAAATGTAAGTGTCAATTTTTATCCCTTGCTTTCCACCTTTCCTAGTGACTTAAAATAAAGAACAGAGCAACATTGTGTCTGCTACCACCAGAATGCTGCAGTGGTGTGTCACTCCCTTCTGGAGTGATTGCCACTCCAGTTGAGTGAGGGAGTGTAAGGCTGCATTCTCTGCCCATCCCTATGAGGCAGCATCTTTCAGTGGACCAGGCTGTAGCCTTCACTGCAGGCCTATGGTTATGTTAGTGGTAGTTTTGTTCAAATGAATTCCTGTTGCAGTTTGCAACCTCAAAATACCATTCTTGCTTTAAAAATTTGCCACAGAAGGATGTAGAATAAGTGGACAGGTTGCACCACATTATGTCCCTTAGGCTGTTCCTTGAGCTCCCAAGCTCTGCAGTACCAGGGAACAGAACACTGTTCTGAGGCTGTTGGCAGGAACGAGCTTCAAGAGTAAACTCCATGCTGTATTAAGCTGACAATGCAGATGTGCCCAGGCTGACTTAATTTCCCACTGCTGTCAACAGGCAGAGTTGCACAGCTTTGCAAAGAGTCTGCTGCCATACTGTTCTGATGTGAATAACTCCAGGTCTGTTTTGCTCAGCCCTCTGGTTGTGGTTTTGTCTCTACCTTCAGTGTCTTACTCTATGTTCACTTGTTGAAGCTGATCCTACCCTGGTTCACTGTGAGACTAGCAAAGTGAATCCTTGCAAAGACTTACGGGGAGAAAGATCTCAGTGTAAAGGCTTGATGTTCCAGAGTTGTGTATGTGATTAGTTACTGCTTTTGAAAGTTACTTAGTTGGAGTGCCTTTGTGGAGATCATAGTCTGAGCTGCAGATCTATTAGGAGGGAGGGGGAGGTGCTGCTTTTGGGCACAACTGTGTCGTGGCTGGCTGCAACTGAAGCAGGGGTGGGAGGAAGCCACTGGGGGATTGTGGAGGGGATTGGTTTGTGCTACAGAATTCTGTGCCCCCTTCTTAGGAGGCTGCTAGCCACCTTTCTCTCTACCTCTGGCTTGCTATAGTAAAGGGTGCCTATTTAGGCAGCTTTCCTAATAGAAGTTAGGCTCATAGACTGTTCTGGATTTTAAAAACCCCACTTTAAATAGAAGCATTATCTGGTTTTGATGCTGTTTAATAGGTGTTTTTTCCTGCTAAGGGTAAATCTTCATGGGTCCTGGTAGCATTTCATTAGCATTTACAAGCTAATGAGCTGCTAATTATCGGCCCAGCCCAGGCTAATTAGTTTTGTTAAGAGTGTATTAATCTACGCAAAGTTCTGAGCTAATGCAGCTTTGCTGCTTCTAGGATTTGAGCTGATGTGTTCAAAACTCTGACTTTAAGCTGTTCTGCGTGTACACACTCTGGTACTATGATTTGACTTAGGAGACATGAGGGCTGTTCTCCTGGCAGTACAAATGCCCAGTCTCCAGGTCGCAGGAACTTGCAGACATTTGACAGGTTCCCCCATTTAAACATACCTACCACACACTTCCTTTCAGCATGGCAGCACTGTGGATGGAGCTTCAAGAGTGAGAAGCTGTACGTCAGCAGACTGGGTGTGACAAAAGTCAGCAACGGGACACCCGCTTACTGCACCACAGGGAATAGAAACTCTCCTTTCCTCCTCACAGGTGTAATCTCAGGTGGTCAATACAGCTCTCAATAGTTCTAGCCTTAAATCTCCTTGCTGGTCTTATGTTTTGCCCAGTTAGTCAGGAGTTTGGAAGTAAAGATCTGCGGATTTGCGATGGTGCAGGATATGGTATATTTTTTGCTGGTAGGATGCAATGTCTCTCTGGGGCTTAGATTGCTACATGGCTTCACTTAGGTTCACGGTGATATTCTGGAAAGAAATGATTGGAAAGAATTAGTGCAGTGCTCTGCAGCAGCCTTGCAACAGTGATTTTTTTGGCAAATGTCACAGTTCATGCAGAGGGGTAAGCAAAGTAGCTGCTGTAAAACTCATGTTGGTCTCCATAAAATTAGGGGTTCAAGTAATCTAGGACAAAAATGCAAACTATTTGAGGCTGGTTAGCCTATTTTATGACCCTGTAGTTTATCAACTTTTTCTTAAAGCCCTAAGGGAAACTGTATGAAGCATTCCTTAGGTGGCTTCCTCTCCATACAGCTTTCTAAAGCTTGATTAATAAATGGCATCACTTGGGTTTTCTGTCATCTGGTGCCTCATCCTGCTCTCTGCAGCTTTCGATTCAAAAAGTGATTATACACAGAGTTCATACAGAGTGAGCAACAGAAACCACAAAGGATTTCTTCACACACAATAATATTGGTGCCAGTTGAAGGAGAAAGTTAAATGAAGGGGACTATGACTGTGGAAGGAGTAATGTGATTAAACATATTTACCCGGGAAGAGACTCTTACTGACGTGATGTTATGTGTTTCTTTACAGGTACTCTTCATCACTATGAGCTTGTTTCATACAGGGGATATAGCCCACTTGATCAGTGGGTGTTAGGTCTTCCCTCTGAAGACAAACTGAGTTGGTTACTTCCTACCACTATGGTTTGGGGTTGGTGACTGTATTTGCCCACCACATCTAAGTTAATGGTGTGCCAAGGACAGATGTGAAGCAGGTCTTTGTCTCAATATTGATGTGGTATCTTCTTAACACTTTGCAACGCCTTGAGCCTGCAGCAGCACAGGATATGGAGGCTCTTGAAGTGGATGACATTAGCCCTGCCTTGGAAGTGACTGAAGACTTTTTCAATACTTTTGATACTAAGCTTGAAAAGATTGTGCAGCCCTCTGAGGTGTATGGTGTACAGGAGGTCCCTGAACTGGTTGGGCATGAGGTATTTGATCAGATAACAGAGAGCAGGAACCTGAGGAACGTCAGCTCCTTAGCCAAAAGTAGCCTCATCTGGGATCACTGCAAAAATGGCCTCTTGGAAACCAAAGCTCAGACAGCGTTCCCTGCCAAAGACCAACGCGTGGTGCAGAGGGGAACTGCTGCTGACAACCTTGCTTGGGCAGGGGAAGGGGAGACCACGGCTTTTAGTATCTTCAAGATCTGCCAGCGGCGGAGAGATAGGCCTCGCTCAGTGAATGACATCCTGGTGCAGAATGAGGAAGCCTCCATGTTCAAACCAGGACACAACAGGTCACGCTCTGATATCAGCCATGTAAACTGGGGAGTGGTCTTCACAGACACCTCCCTGCAGCAGCCACCTGCACCTGGTCAGGACAATAACTGTGCTCTGCTCTCCTACCTGGCATTAACCAAGGGAGAGGACATCCAAGGAAACACAGGTTTGTGCTGGTGCTTTGTTTCTGTTTATATGAGGGGTTTCCCATTTGGTTTTAATATTTGTCTTGAAAGAGGAGCTGGATGCTAAAGCCGCAAAAATACCACCCAAAACCCAACTGTGAGGTAACTCTTAAAAGGAGAGAAATCAGTATGGCTCTCTTGTCTTTGATGTGGCTCTGTGTGTTTGCCTCCCTAAGGATCATTTTTTAAACTTGATTTCTGTTCTTTTTATGGTTTAAAAAACTAAGCTTGTTTTACTTTTTGCTTCTATCTTGTTCAGTTTGACTCAAGAAAAAAATAATTTATTTGCTGTTTATTTCTGATAATTTCCTTGAATGATTTTCCCAAACTTAAAAAAAGCTTTGAATGCTAAAGCTATTGGGAGAATGGCAAATCTAAACAAAAGCAGTTTTCATAAAGTGAAAGAGCGGCCGTTAAAAAGAGGGCGTACAGAGCTTTACTGTGAGGCCTGAGAGCTCTGGTCTTTCTCTAAGTAATGCTGACTGTTCAGTCCATAAACAATTGACAGAAACTAAAGCACTCAATTTGTCAATATTGAGGCATCCCTGCCAGCTTTGTGTGGGTTACAGGAAGTGTTGTTATCAGATTGAGGCAGGCGTCTCCAGTGAGCTGTATGAAGCAGTGTTTCAGCAAGTGATACTTTTTCCTTTTCCTTTCCTAAGCGCTGCACTGGAAGAAGTTGTGCTCGGGGCTTTGGAAACACTGACCCAGTGTCTCCATCTCCATGATTTATCTTATTGTCTCCATATTTTATTTTATGGTAGATGCCAGGAGTGGACTGGACACTTACGGAGAAGAAAAGCAGCTAGTGCCACAAAGGTTTTTATAATCTAAATAAAGGCAGGGCTTAACTAAAAGTCAAGAGCTTGTGAAAGTGGGCATTGATGCATATGGTGGATTAACTCCAGTTATGAATAGGTGGCCTGATAAGGGTTAAAACAAACTTTTTGTGTTGGGTTTTCCAGGTAAGTCAGCTATATTGGAACATGAAAAGCAGGTGCCTAAGTGTGTTTGGGGAGATGTGTGCGTGTATAAATATATATAACATGTAAGTATGTATAAGTGTATATATAGGTACAAATGTGTAGGTTATTGCATTACATTGTGTCATAGTTGCTGTATCCTAAAGAAGGGTGTTCTTGGTTGACAAAGGCAAGCATACCTGCTGTTATTTTTGTTTAGGCAGGTATATTGCTTCTTGCAGAGTGGGGTCTCTGTTCTATATCCTTTTTGTGGAAAGGACACAGAACAGAAATGCATCCACAAGTCTGGAGATAGAGCTCTTCGTTTTTGTCAGCTGTGTCCTGGACATCTCCTCGGTTTGACTTGATGTGTAACAACTTCATATGCCCACGGAAACTCCATTAAAATGTAACCATTGAACATCTGTACATATCCCTGATAGTGTTTTAAGCTTAATCTGTGATTCTGTGTGTGATACAAAATTCCCACGGACCCACTTCTTGAGGTTGTCAGTGCTTGCTGTGTGCCCTCCAAGAGCCTTTCTGTATGTAATATTTGAAGGCAGGGGTACCTTCTTTGAGGAAGGAGAGCTTCTGTGCTCTGAAAATACACCTTTTTAACCTGTTTCCTTTACCTGTTCTGTTCAGCTGCTGTGCAGGTTTTACAAGGTTGCCATGCTATTTCTTCCCTCTGTGTTTACAAGACAGCCTCACAAAGAGTTTGCTGTTACTGTGAGCTGAGCTGAAAAGAGAAGCACAAAAGCAAGAAAGTAGGTTTTGCAGATGTGTGTATCTGTGACTACTAATTATTCTTCAGAAATTATTGAAGAATGTATTTTGAGGTTGGGTAAAACCTCCTGCAGTGGTTGAATGGGTCATAGTGGCTGCAGCTTTAGGAGACATCCCTTTTCAGGGTTTTAATCCAAATTAAATGAATGCTATGAGATACTGAGAGGACCTTCAGCAACTCCTGTCAGTCCTCACTGCAGTAAAGGACTTCCCTCTGGAGCCTGCAGAGGTCTCCCAGTCCTCCAAAGCTGTCCCAGTTACTGCATAGATGAACTTTTTTTTTCCTTACCTTCATAGTATACCCATTACTATGAGCTTATCTGTTCCTGCTGCTTGCTTTTTTATAGAATTATAGAATCATTTAGGTTGGAAAGAGTTTTAAGATTATCTACTCCAACTGTTAACCCAGCACAGCCAATTCCACCACTAAACCGTAATACAAATAAAATGACACTGGATCCTTTCCATGTAGTGAGAAAGAAAAGGATCTGAAAAGAAGCTGTGCCTTTTGGGGCTGTATTTTCTTAGGCCTGCTGGTAAAACAGCTCATGTGCTAGAAATAAACCCTGTTTGTGCTATGGGGCATAAGTGGGAAGCAGAGCTAGCAAATACAGACGTTGTAAGCAAATTCAAGGCAGGCTCTTGTATTTCTGGACTTGTGGCCTGGCAGACCAAGAGAGAATACTGCTTCTGTAATATACAGTGAAGGCTGGCTTGGATTTTTGAAACACGGTGTTTTAAACACAGCACGGCTTGATAGTCATGTGGATGTTATCATTCAAACACTGCCACTCCTGGCAGTGTGGGTGCTATAGTACTTTTTCCAGGTAGCTGTTTTGTTTGCCTGCTGTGCCTGTGAGCTTGGAGAAAGAACTCTAGAGCTGTCACTGTGTTGAGCACCTGCACACTGACAAACTGAAAGATACATATCTGCAGAGCCAGGTGGGAAGAAAAGACTATTTTTGAGTAGGGAGATAGTGTACATTGTGCATCTGAGGCAGAGTTTGTTGCTGATCTAGCAAATCCTACCAAGAAGGTGACCAGCCCATCCCATTTTGAGAGCATTTTAGGTCCCAAACATGGTTTGTAAAAATGCTCAGTTTTGTAAAAATCAGAGAGGAAAACTATTAACAAAAACTCTGTAACTTACACTCATCACTTACTAAGCATTAGAGAATTCAGAGAGGAGTGCCCCCTCAAGACGCAAACTCCTCATAAACCAGGAATCTCTGCTTCTGCTCTTTTCCAGGTTACTTGGAATGACTTTTGTCAGAAATGCTTCGGTGGCGGAAAACAGAGCAAGTTTTCCTGCCGTGCCAGCTGAGAAGCAATTGCAGTCAGTCGTACCAGAGCATGTATCTTCTGGACATGCTGACACATTTGGCCTCTCTCTCCAGGGGTGCAGGTTGCACCAGCTGCCCCCAGGTGTGGCGAGTGGTAGGTGGGTGCTAGGCTGTCCTGGTTTTAGTGCTCTGTGCAGGGTTCCTAGCTGGGATGAGTGGGCAGTTCCCAAGAGAGAGGAGAGATGCTGGGGAAGATATTACTCTGTCCCCAGCTGCTGAGTCTCTCTTTGTTTTCCTCTGCCTTTTTCCACCTCTTTCCTTAAAATTATAACTCCAAATGGCTGAGATGTGGACCATTTACTGTGATTATTTACTTTTTTTTTTACTCTTCTTCAATTTACTCTGCCTGTCTCCATAAGGTAGAAAAGAGATGCAGTTTCTGTTTGGAAGGTGGATAGAGAGATGGTACCATTTGCTCTCTAAGTAAAAAGGTATTATCTGGCACACTGCTCATGGAGGAGATAACGGAGCAGAGCTGTAAGGTGTGTGTGTATGTGTAGCATATGGATTCAGCCTGCCTCTGCCAGCATCTATTGCCCTGACCTAAACAATACGAGGCATTTGAATGTTAATCAAGGTGGCTGCTGGTTCTGACCCAGTTAGAGTGAGAGCCATTGGAGCCAATTTCACAGAGCTTGAAGGGAAGGAGTGGGGTGAAGGAGGAAGAGGGGGGTGCCTCTGTGAAAGACAGGGAGAGATAGCCTTTCTCTAGCTCAACAAAAGACAAGCAAACCCGTGTGCAGATGAAGGAGGGGTGGCTGGGGGAAGGTTATGAGTTGTCTTATTATGGAGAAGCTTGAACTGTCATCTGTACTTGATGGAAGCGAGAGAGATTGCAGTTGGAGCTGCAGAAGCGCTACCTCCCTGATTGGATTAATAGAAAGGGAAGATGACTCTAGAATGGCTGTCCATTATCTGCACTACAAAGGGATTAGTCTGGGTTTCAGAGAAATTAATGGCTTTTGAGTTAGCACAGAAATACTAATGAATGTCAGGGCCAGAGATGTATGGTGAACAAAATTAGTTCTCTTTTAGTGTGTCCATGTGTGTGCATATCTGTCCATTTGGGCTATCAAAGTGTGCTTTTTCTCTACCATTTTGGATTATAGATTAGTCTTTCAGTTTTCATATTTAGCTGAAATACTCTCGAGTAGTTAATTGATATGCAAGGTATAGTTGTACTGACCTTTTTAGACCTAGTGCTAAAATAGCGATTTTTAAAATTGTTGTTATGGTTTTAGCCATATCTGCAGGAAATCTTTGTAGATGGAGTGCTTTGAGCATGGTGTTAAAAGCAGGCTCCATTCTGAGTATGTGGGTGAGTGGGGAAGCTGAGGCTGAGCAGTCAAGGCAAAACCTAAGTGCCTCTTTTTTGTTAGTGTGGCTGCAAGGTAGCATCCTTCCCCCATTTTTAACCCCCATGAGATTTCTATACTGACATTAAGTATATCAAACAATTAATTTTCATGTATGTTCATTAAGTTTAACGGGAGCTGGTCTGCTTAATCCTTTTAAATCCTTAAAAGCTGGTCTTTGCTGAAGAACTGGCAAAAGCCTTTACAGTGCTGCTATTCTGATTCTTTCTCCTGCCCATAGAAGACACTGAGAATTAGCTACAGGAATACTTCCAGCCCAGTCCTTCCAGGGCAGGAGCATCTTCTTAGAATGAAGGTTACAGCCCAAGGTTGCACCAGTTGGTATCAGAAGCCCCTGGACAGTAACTAAATTCCTCAAACTGTCAAGATTCCCTGACTCTCTTTGTGCTCCAGGAGGACAGACAGACTCACCCCTTAGCCAGCAGTGGTGAGAGCAGTTTGTTAAGCAGTCTTGGCTGTATTAGCTGGGAAGCCCAGTACAGATGGGGATGGTAGTTTCTATACAGGCCTGTTTTTTTTTTCCAAGCTTCATCCACTCTAGATGTTTCTGTTCTCTTAGCTCTGTGTCGAAGACATCCTCAGTATACTCAGAGATGGTGTCTAAAGCTTGTTAGAGTGTGGCCTGTGAACATGAGTGTAAATGGTTAAGCTGAGATGCTGAAAATGTTTTATGCCTCCAGCTATCCCTGTTTCAAAGGCTGTCAGCTCCAGGGCAGAAATCTCGAGTAGAGCAGCTCTTGTATTGCTGTGGTCTGTAATGCTGTGTGTTAAGGTCAATTGATGCTGATTTTGTTGTGACCTAATTATGCTGGGCAGTGGATGAGGAGCTGTTTCCAGGTGGCTACCTTGCTCTTGTGCCAAGAATATCAGACTCCAAGGGAGATGGACCATCAGAGGCAGAGACCTTTACTTGTGTCTGCTAATTCTGTCCCTGTAAGTCAAGACCCATCACAGGTACCCTTACTGGAAAGGTGAAGTAGAACTCAGATGGGAGTAAGAGTTTGTTCCTCAGGCCTGGGTTGTTTTGGTTACAGTTGGTATTACGGTGTAACGGTGAATGCCTCTGGATTTATGCAGGGACCAACAAAAATTGCATAGAGCCACATGCCTATCCCAAGGTGAAAATATGATACTTGCCTGTGTTGGCTGAAGGGGTGCAAATCAGATTGGAACAAATTTTGCACAGAAACCTTTTTTAAAACTCAGAAATGCTTTAATTCCTTTTAAATTTGCACCACTTTAGTGCCTGGAGTGACTTCTGTGGATGAAGAAAATTCCCCTTGACTTTGCCTTGGGCTGGGGTTTGTGGAAAGGTCTGCTCCAAAGCACCTGAAATGCTGAGACACTCAGGTGTATGTGTTTGAATCTCTCTGGGCAGCCTCTTACTTTTCATTTTTGGTCATGTCTGCTACTCCTGAGCCTGATTGTCATAAATCAGCAAAACTCCAGAGTAAACAGAGCTGCACAAAATGTTCTGGTCCCAGGTCATGCTGAAATACGGTAAGAAACTGCTGTGTTGGGCACAGTTCTGCATTCCCCGGGTCAGTCTGTTCACAGTCCAGGTGCCAGGTGCTGTACCCAGGTGCTGTCAGGAGGGCTGTTCCAGCCGGTTCCAGCAGCCCCTCCACAGGACATAGCTGTGCCCATCAGCCACAGGTGGGACCTCTTTGGCAGAGCACATCTCAGAAAAGGCACAGCACTGACAGCTGTGTCAAGAGCAGCTGAGGGTCAGAGGATGAGAAAGTGCTCCAGCCCCCGGGGAGAACATGGTAGAGCAGGATCTCCCTGCAGCCCCATGTGGGATCTCATACTTGAATGTGGAGGTTTCCTGAAGGAACTATGGCCATGGAGAGGTCATGCAGGGGCATGTTTAACCTGAAGGACTGCAGGACTGCAGCCCCTGGAGAGGACCATGCTGAAGCAGGGGAAAGGTTTGAAAAGGAAGGAGCAGCAGAGAGGAGCTGACCAGATACCACTATTCCCTTTTCCTTTGAGCTGCTTAAAATGGGGGAGACAGAGGTGGTGTATGTGAAAACATGAAGTTGAGCCTGGGAAGGAACAGGAAAGAGAGGGTAAGGAGTTTTAGGTTGTATGTGTTTCTCACTGTCAAAATTTATTTTAGCTGGCAATAGATTACTTGATAGTCCACTTCTGGACTAGGTTCTGAGAGACTTGCAGTGTTTTGTTGCTCTGTCACTGTTGTCCTGGATGCCTCAGCAAAATTGCTTTGTTTCTCTGTCCCTCTGTTTCTTTGTTCCCTTTTTTTAAAGTGTTTTGGTACCTCTGGGTAAAAAAGTGCTGTTCTCAGTGGCTCAAATGTAGAGTTAGTGCTTGTGTTGATAATTATAACCTACTAGATGAAGACTCTCTGTGATCCTACCCTCAGATATGCTCTGTATGGGTTGGAGAGATGTAGAAGCCAGAATGATGCAGTAATTTGAGACAATTAAAGAAAAATAATTAATCGTAATATTCTCATTTTGTTTCCTCCAGAACACAAGACAGTGTTCCCAAATCTCCTGAAGAAGGGATACTTGGAAGTTAGAAGAGACAATGACAGCTACTGGCAAACCTGTTACGCTGAGCTCTCCCAGTACAAACTGTACCTGTATTGCTTGGACAGCAGTGGCAACCAGACTCTTCCCACCGTGTATCCACTCATGCGTTTTCAAAGGGTCACTGTTACTGGTGGCGTTGAAACCAAGGTGGTGGACACTGTGCTGTCAGACAGCTCACAGCTACAGCTGAAGGCAGAGTCCTCGTGGGAGACTTTGGACTGGGGACAGAAACTTTGGGAAGCAGTGCGTGCTTCTGTACCTGCTTTTACAAGACAGCAGGAGAAACTGGAGAATGTGCCAAAGCCTGAAAATAACAGTGACCTTTCTCAAACCAATGGATTATTAGAGAAGCCTATGGAGCTCTTCCTGTCCATGAATTTGACTGAAAACACTAAAGAGTACCAAAATATTCTCAAATCAGGGACTCTTTACAGGTTAACTGTCCAGAATAACTGGAAGGCATTTACTTTTGTCTTGAACAGGTCCTATCTCATGGCATTCCAACCTGGTAGGCTTGATGAAGATCCCCTGCTGAGCTACAATGTCGATGTGTGCCTGTCAGTCCAGACAGATACTCAGGATGACTGTGACTCTTGCTTTCAGGTCATTTTTCCCCAAGATGTGCTGCGCCTGCGTGCAGAAACCCGTCAGAGGGCCCAGGAGTGGATGGAGGCACTGAAAGCAGCAGCCAATGCTACTCGAAGTTTGACTCAAAACCCACAGGTCACACTTAGGAACAAACCTGGAGATCGGCCCTTTGGAAATGATCTTCGAAAGACCAAGCGCCAGTCTGTGACCACCAGCTTCCTGAGCATCCTGACCACGCTGTCTCTAGAGAGAGGCCTCACAGTTCAGAGCTTCAAGTGTGCAGGTGAGCAACCAGGCTGCAGCACCAGCACCACCTGCACCTACACCCCTTCTGCAGGAAAAGAAAATCACTTGAAAGAACATGAGTGTGTTTTAGCAGCACAGCTGTCCCTTGCCTCTCACCATGGCTGTAGGTAGCCTTTCTCTCTGTAAAATGTGGAGAAAAACCTATGGGATATTCAGAGGTTCATCTGCTTTTGATGAGCAGCGTTGAAACATTAGGTCCTGCACATACAGCACTACATAGGCCAAGGCTGCCCTACAGGGTGGCTGAGCCGTTGTCTTGATTCAGGACACTGTAAAGGTGGTCCAGAATCAAAGGGGTTTGAATTCATTTGTTGTCTGACTCTAGTCCCAGGCAAGATCATGATTTTATCCAGTTAGGGAATAAAGTGAAAATAGAGAGGACCTGTGTGAATGCAGTTCATTGTCATTTTACTTTAGCAAGGGCACCTGCATGGAGCAAATTTGGGCACCTTAGGCCTAAACCATAGTCTCTGACTTGCTTTAGTTGCACTCACTTAGATATCATCAGCTTAATCAGAAACAGCTCTTTTGGAGAGTTTTTCTGTTGTATTATGGTAGCTGTGATGGTCCTGCCTCCTCCCCACGCTGCTTTGCAGTGGGGTTCTTATGTTGCTCTGAAACCACACATGACTCTGGGGAGTATCTGTGTGGGCCCAAGACCTGCTGGCTGGCCTGAATCCCTTCCGGGGGAGACCTGGGCCCTGGAAGTACTGGACTGCCCTCAAAATTGATGGTGGATGCAAGCTGGATTTGACCCTCTCTGGGTAGTCACCTGCAGGTCACGTTCGTGCTTGTTTCTCTGCAGTGCATGCCACCTACCTGTCAGCTGGAGCATCCTGAAGGTTGGCATCATTGCAGTTAATGATTTGGTCACAGTATTTGGGCTTCGGCTCTGTTCTTGGCCACATTTGTATGATTTGATGTAATTTTTAAAATATTTTTTTCATTCTCTGACTGAGGTTCAGGAGAGTTTCAAGTGAATATTTTCAATGATCTCCTCTAAAATAGGATCAGGCCCTGGGATGGCAATAAAATACATGTCTTCACTGTGCAACAGGTTTTAGTCTTGCTTTGTGTAGTATGGGAGCAGACTTTTCTCTGAGAAAGGTTGGGTTCCCTCTCCCAAACATGGGATGATTAATCTGTATTCACTCATGTATTCCCCACAAAAATAAGGGGCTCTGACCAGGGTTACAAGATGTCTTTTCCTGCTACACCTGGGGCATTCCCAATACTCCTGTGGTCTCCTTTTAGTCTGCCAAACTGAAGAATAAGTTCTTGTGCAGAGAAATGTGAATTGTGGAGGGTCTGCGGGAAGCAGGTCCCTGGGATTCTCTGTCCCCGAGGATGGTGATTCACAGCACTTACTGTGGGAGCAGATCCTTTGCCACTTCCCGGGACCTTTAGAGCCTGCTGGAACTTGGAGCTGTTACCATGGTGCAAAGAAATAAATAATTTTAGTTATAACTGGGAGAAACTGGGGAAACTTGTTGGGCTCAGAAAAGTTTGTGCTGAGGAGGCACACGGGCAAGCTGAGCCTCTGCCCTTGTTCCTTGCTCCCTGCGGGCAGTTGTGCTGTTCCGGGCATGGGCTGCTGTTTAACCTGAGGGGCCTGCTGTTGGTAATTACAGCTTGCAGGCATTGAGAGCGGTTTTCCCTAGGGCTGCTGGGAGGGGTAAGCTTGAAGAAAGATGAGGAGGGGGGAGGAAGAAAAGTTTTGCTGTGAATTCTTCAGCCATTTAGTGCAAATTCCTGTAATTACCGTCTTTGTGTCCTGTCCCAGTGGCACATAATACAGCAGAAGCCTTTCCTAATTGAGACCTTACAGGAGGTACAAATCCCTCCTTTGTTCAGCCTGACAAATTAGTGCCAGAAAGTGGCAAGGTCCGAGTGGGAATCAAAGGCAAGCAACACAAAGATGGAACTTAAGGCTACAGTAATAACCCTCTCTAGTCCTGCAGGGGTGGGAGGGAAGGAAAAGTAATGACCAATGAAAAATGAAGGGTTTTTTTGTTATAAATTCCCTTGACATGACAGCACCTCAGGGCTGCTTTATTTATTTAGGAAAAGTGATTAAATAGTAATACAACAGGGCAGACCATTGTCTCTCGAGCTACCCCCCTTCCTACAGACCCCTGCTGCCTTGGCTAATTGATTGACAATGAACCTCTGATAAAGAAGGTTGCTGGGAGGACCTGATGGGGAGAGGCTTTTTAAAATTTATTTTCTCTTTGCAGTCTTTGTGGGGTTCCCCCCC
>VZRQ01006359.1:239147-317028 GCA_013397975.1 Machaerirhynchus nigripectus | reverse complement strand
GGTTTGTTTTTTTTTTTTCTGTTTGAAATGCTTTCTGCATCCCCCTTTCCTTTTCTCTCTCAGTAAAAGCTTTTCAAGGAATTGTTCCCAGACAAACAGCTGATATTCACAAGCAGGTAGGGAAGAATGTGAATGTCTGTGCCTTGCTATTGACAGGTTTATCTTGGAGTCTGACTAGCACTTTTCAACTCGTGATACAAGCCAGGGCAGTGGTGTCAGATGTAGTCATGGGCCAGGGAGGACAAACTGTTGATACACTGGAGTCAGAAGGGCAGTTTGAAAAAAGTTGTCTTTGCTTGAGCAGCAGATACAAAAGCTTTTCTCCACATTTCTAGCTCTGTTTCACTGCAGAGGGCAGGGCATTATTTGTTGTAATTTGAAAAAATGAATGAACAGGCCACTGATTAGCAGTGGAGAGGCGGGGAGTTTATAAATGCTTTTAATTTTGGGGCCATTGTTTATATTTTTGGCTTAGAGAAAGGCTTCTAGGGAAAGGTAGGCAGTTCTCCTGGTGGTCTGTAAGGAGCAAATATTCCCAGGTGCCCTTCACTATCGTTATTTCTTTGTCATGTGGCATCACTTTTCCATAGATGGGGAGGATAAATGGCCTTTGCCCTTGCCTCGTGTTTTTGCTTAGCTTCTGTTCTTTTGATGTCTCTTCTGTTTCACCTTTTATTTTCTTCCCCCGTGTCGTTTATCAAAACAAACAGTTTTTTCCAGAGAGGTCAGTTGTGTCTGCCAGGAACTCTTATTACTTAGACAGCAAGTCCTAATGGATGTGGGAATTTCTGCCTTCTGGAAAATGTGCTCTGCACCCTTTCATTTGTCTGTGTGGCTTTCCTTGCTCCTCTTCTGGGGTGCCTTCTGTCTTTTCCTCCCTGCTTTCTCCATGTCTCCCCACTTGCCAGAAGGATAAATACTGCTTATTAGGGCTTCAACGACTTGGCTGGCTGAGCTGAACACTAGATGCAGAGAAGCCAAGGTTAGTAAATGTGCTATTTCCTGAGCTTGCAGTCCTGTCAAATGAAGCAGCAGGTGGATACCTGTTGTCTTTTCAAGGAATCATTCTGCACCTAGTGCTGTGATCATGTGTGTAACTGGGGGACAGCCCAGTTGCAACATGCCCAGCTCATGCAACCTCTGCTCTAGCTCAGCCCATTGGTCTGGAATCAGTCCCTACTGCAGTAAAAGTAAAATTCTTTTTTTTCCCCCCTCAGTGAAAAGAAAGTCTTTCCTAATAGCTTGCAAGCCAGCAAATGTGATTTAAAAAATAAAATAGGTGCAATGTCAACTTTGTTCAACTTCTCAAAAAGCCTCATAGTTGAAACTTGTCAAATACAGATAGCTGAGAAGCATCCTTGAATTTAGCAAATGCTTAGTGACCTGTCATTACACCCAACACTTACTTGTAGCATGTCACTGAAATAAAAATGCTAGAGGATAAACCCTAGAAAATGCAGCACAATAATAAAATACTGTAAGGTCCTTTGGAAGGTTTTCAGCACTCTTGTCGAATTTTAGTCCTGAATAACCATTGTTCTCACCTGTCCAGGGCTTTTAGGATTGTGCTTTTTCTAAGTGCTGTATTTGTTTTGTGCTTGGTTTCATTTCAATTGATCTCTTTCTTCCAAGGCTTTAGCAGATTTTTACCTTCCCTGTATTTGAGACTGTAAAATCCCCTAGGAATGTTTTGCAGTGTAAAGGTTTTATTGTTTAGGTATCTTCACTTTAGGCTTTGGTCTTCTAGTTTTGTATGTGACTTTCAGGCCCTGTTTCTTTTCATTTAAAAGTAAAATTTCCACTGCTAGCAGTGGTATTTCCAAACCAGCTGAGAAGAAAAAAACATGGTCTAAGTTAGTATTTGAAAAATACACCACGTTAAAAGAAGGTCACTGACTTGCTGGAAGGAGTGGGGGGAGTGTTTCCAGACAAGGGTGACTGGAATTTGTGTAGCAGTGAACACTTTATTTGCAGTGGACCTACATGTTTCAAAACATGAGGTTGCTGGGCCGCAGTGCTTTGCCATATGACAGCTCATTTGAAAAAGATCAGAAGATATCACATGCTTGAGTTTATTAAACCTGTTTATCAGTGATCAGTTATGATCACAGAAGCCATTTAATCTTCATTGATAAGGCAAGTTCTTCAGTGCAGTTTTAGGATGGCTTGACTAGAGGAAGTGACAGTGAAAACTATCAGCTTTGTCTGGTAGAAGTTGGGTCCTTCACCCTCCTGGGAGTTGGCTGGCACCTTCACAGAGTGAGATTTTCTCCTTCATGGGATTTGGTTTGGAGTTGGCCTGCTGCTGCCTGGAAGTGCAGTTTAGATAAATACTTTAGATAAGAACTTGATCAGTTCAGTGCCTATTCTGTGCCCTGATGTGCACTTTGCAATCGACTGGTGTTTAAGTGACTTCTTTGTCTCAGCCCTGCAAGAGGAACTGCTGGTGCAACTGTCTTGGCTGATGAATCCACATATTCCTCCTGGCAGGCTCAAAGGGAGCCTTTGCTGCCTCTATGGGGATAGGTGACCCCTTGCTCTAATCTGCCCCTGTCAACAGCTCTGCAGGTTTTCAGTAGGTTCTTGTGCTAATTTATTGTACTGTTGTGAGCTCGGTTCTGCTGGATGTGAACGTGTCTCTACGGTAACCATAGGCTGTTTGTTCTTGGCTATGCCTTGTTTTTTCCTGGCTTGTGGGTCCTAGGTATGAGTTCCACTGCCCCCAAAGAACTGTTGGTTGCCTGGGGATTTTTTTGGTCCATTTATTGTATGAAACTAGTCTTGAGGGATCTTTTGGCATACAGTTCAAAGAAAAGAATGCCCAAACCAGGGAGTCTAAATGTCCAAGTCTCACCTTTGTTGAGATGGAAAAAAGCTACATCTGGACAAAAGGAAGTGTTTTTCCAACCTGAAAACTCCAACACTTATGCACCACCCCCACAGTTCTTCTCTGGAGAAGAGAGAGTGAAGTTCTTCATGAATTGTGTGCAAGAGACAGCTTTATTTGTTGGGCTAGCATCTTTTAAATCAGTCAAGCCAGCTTTTGCTACTAAAGGCCTTGCAGTCCCAGAAAGGCGCAGGTATTTGCAAAATACTTTTCTGCAGCTGCAGTTTATACAAGGTTCCTGAGTTGGTTTGGGCCATGACTGTTAATTTAGTTTCCTAAGAAAGCAAAGCTTATGTTCCAATGCTGTCTGTTCAGTTTTACTCTTGCCCCATAAAATTTGGATCTATTTGACTGTTCTAACAAAATTTGACAGAGCAGGAGAGGTAGCAAAGATGTGTGAATCTCAGAGGTATCACAGAAGCCAGCATCACAGGAGCCCCTCCTAATGCTGCTCTTGAAAAAATCCTATGATGTGCACTGTGCATTTGCTTGGCATCAGGGTGTCCTTGCAGATGTGCAGCCTCGAGGGACAAATACTGAAGGAAAATGGCTGCTTTTGGGTCCACTGCTGCAAAACTAGGGCATTTGTTTTGCAAAAACAAGGCTCTCCCTCTTCTGTCACATCCCAAAGCAGTGTATTATTGCAACAGTAATGGATCACATCAGGGGCAATGTAAAAGGAATTACAGAACAAACTAGAGACTAACTGGTAGGAAGGGTTTAGGTTCTCAGTCTGGCCTTCTGCAACAACCATAGTCTCTGATATGTACCTGTGCTGTGTAAAATGGGATAGTTCGTCTGCCCAGGGCAGTGCTGTGGTAGTGGTGTGCGACCAAGAAGAAATTCAGCCAAATAGCACTGGCAAAAATATGTAATCACACTTACTGTACAGTTGTTCCTTGTGTTAAAAGGAGATACAAAACCAGTTGTGTATTCAAACAGAAACAGCGCTGGTTATTTCTTGGTATGTTAATGCTGTACTGGATAAATGGAACTTGGCAAACCAGGTAGCCTTCAGTGTAAGTCAGTGAGTGAGCAGTGCAGGGGTAAGTGGTCTTCAAACTAACTGCAGAGCAGAAATGAAAACTGGGTTACGTAAAGAATCATTTTACTAAATGACCTGGATGAGGTTGCTGGCACCAGTGTTTGTTCTGATCACACAAATGGCTGGCCTGCTCTTTGCTCTCTTCTCTGGTCTACCTTCTCAGTGTGTAGAACCAATCATGAATGTAATCCACTGTACGAATGGGAATGCCATCATTAATTATGCTTACATTATCTCCTTACTTCAGCTGGCAGGGAGACTTCAAGAGCTGGCCCAGAGAGTGTGCTGAGTTCCCACTCTGGACTAAAGAGCTGGTGAATTCCTGAATCTACCAATAAGTCATTCCGTGGTAGATCTCATTTCCTTCTGTCAGGCAGCACTTGAGAGTCTCAGCAAAGCACCAGGTACTGCAGAGAATAATCCTGTAATGGCATGGGGGAAAAGAATACCGGATTAGTTTGAGGTGTGTGGTGTTATTCCTCAGCATTGTTGTCCTGGGAAGGCAGGGAAAGGATTTGAAAACGTGCAGTAGGAGAATGCAAACTGGCCATGTGTTAAAAGGGTCTTAAACAATAGCTTATGTGTAAAGCATGTCTTCAGAGCTGTTTGTAATTTCCTCAGAGCATATTCTCTGGGAAGAATATAACTGCCACCTCTTGGAATTTGACACTAAAGGTAAAAGAACCTATCTTCTGATGAAACTCAAATGGGGAAATCCAAGCACATAAAAAACTAGTTTCCAAATGTATAGTTTTGTCGCTTGTCATTTGACACAGCTAGGATTTTTGATTCTCATTTAGTGATGAAATGTTATTCTTGACTTATATATGTGAAATGCAAGCGTACACTTTGACTTTTAAATTTTAGTGTTATATTTGCAGGCTTAACTACTATTAATTTTATTGGGAAGGCAGAATTTAGCTGTGTAAGCTGCAGCATGCCTGTATGCTGTCTTCTACAAAGGACATGTACAATACAGGCATGCAGAATGTTGTATGTGTATGCACCCATATGTGCTATCACCTGACTTGTTTCCAACATGGGGGCTTTTTTTTTTGATTGTTCATCTTCTTAGAGAAAGTCACAGCTCTGTGCATTCAGCATGACTGATGTAAAGGGAGTTACTTCACCTACCCCCAGCCGTCTAAATATTGGATGGCTACACCAATCCAATCTTTGCTGATTGGAAGAAAGCCTGAGCACCTAGGGAATAATTCGTCTTATGTGCCTTGGAGAGCTGGCTCTGAAGCTGGGTGCCTGTGAGACATCTCCAGTTGGGAGGGATGGGTCACTGTCTGGAGTGTTCAGCCTCCCCAGCCCAGAGCCACCAAGCCTACACTGGCAGTCTAAGTCAGCTGAGCTGGAATGTGTAAGACAGGAAAGACAGGCCTATGCACTGTACCTTCAAATGGTGCTAAGGAAGATGGAAATTCTGTTATTTTAGTGCTTAGTCCTGAGCTATAGCTGATAGAGGAGGTTTCCAGGGACTTGGAACAGTTGGGCCTTCCTTTGGAGTCAGCTGGGCATGTCTGAACCCTTCCTTATTTCTGGAGAAGCCGATCTAGTTTATAATTAAAGTGGGATGTGTACATTGCTCACATGATATGGGTTTTATATGTTGCTTAAGTAATTATGACTTGACAGGGTCAGACCCATGTGGTTTCAACACAGAAATTTTTTTTACTTCAATCTGTTAAGGTTTTGTTCTCTTTTTTTAAAGTTCATAAGAAGCTCACAAAAAATGTCGGCAAGGTGAGTAGTGTCAGACTTTGCTTGGAGGTTTATAAGTTTTTAATTACTTCTTTGAAATAAAATTGCTCTGGAAAGTAATGGTGGGAAAAGGACAAAGTGTAATGCAAATTCAAACCTGGGTAGGCATAAGAGAGAACTAAGCTGGATTGTTAGTGTGTCTTCCTTGTGAAATTGAGTTTTCCCATGATGGAGTGAATTGGAAGAGGTGCACGGGAATAAAGGTAAGCAACTGCAGTAATTCTCACTTTATTTCTGTTTGTGCTGATGTGATAGAGCAACGTTGTATGTCTGATCTAACATTGAAAATTCGTTGCTGTGCTCCTTCTGCTTTATGCCTTTATCAAGCTGAAAGCCTTTTGAAGTCTGTGGATCATTTTCTCTTTTTTTGTATTGTATGCTGTTTCTAAATGATTTAGCTTCTAAACTAATCTGTCACAGATTTAATTATGGCACACAATCACAAGGGACTTCCTTTTTCCTGATACCAAGCAAGGAACTTTATTGAATAAGGAAAACAGTTGTGTACTTGATTTTAATTTGGTATTCCACTTTCTCTGTTTCACTGTGGAGCTACTCCAGTCTTTTCTTGCTGGAGATGAAAGAGAAAGGTATCTGGATAAAAAGGGTAGTTGTGTGTGTCTTCCTTGACCACAAGAGTATGCAGCAACCTGAAAGTGGTGTTTTCTGTGCTTCACAGAAGAGGAATTGTGTTCAGATGTCTTGGATTCCTCCTCCATACTGGACCACCACCTAAAGTCAAGGAGAGAGTTCCGTTACAACTTTTTAACCTCATCTTCTGTACTCTTTTCTTCCTGAAGTCTTTGCACTTGGACATGAGCCTCTTGATGTTGATACTCCTGCTCTGCTCTCAGACGTGTTGTTGAGAGAGGTTCATCTGTGCCCAACAGCACTTTCTTGCTGCTATTTTTTCTAACCCCTATTTTCTTTCCTTGATTCCAAGGCTGTTTTGTTGTATTTTCCGTGATGAAAGGTTTGGGATGATTCCTTCCCTCTCTTTGCTAACAGTATACCTTACAGCTACACTTCTTCCCTCTGTGGCTTGCTCTATAACATTCTTTAGGGAGGGATGATTTTAGGTGCTAGCAAATACTGTGGTATTCTCTTTGCATTAGGCTCTGGGTTTGCCAGACCTTTGTACAGATGTTATATAGATAATATTCAGTGTGAGCATTAGGAATAGGTGAGAGAGGTTTGGTGAAGGCTGTGCTGCTTTTTTCTCCCATCCTGTGCAAGGGGCTTTCTCTACTTTTACAGGCAAGTAAGTGTTTTCTCTGCAAACATGGTCCCCTCCCAAACCCTAAACTATTTTTTGATTTGTGTTATCGATCTCTGAGGTGGTCAGCTACATCTGATTGCCCTTCTGGGAGAGGTGCTCAAGGGTTTAAAGCCAGGAATCAGTACTAGCTTTGCTTCTGATAAACATCATGGCAAGTTCATGTACCTAAAGGCCCAGGTACAGGATTTCCAAGGCCATTAAACCAGTGACTATTTCTTCTTCCTCTTCTTTCTCTCTCATTCTTGATCTATTTTTCTCCATCTTAAAAAAACAAAGTAGCGTAAGTGGTCTATGCCACGGAAATATGTTTGTCACACTACATCACTTTGAACTGCATAACATCAAAGAAAATCAGTGCTTTGATAAGTTGATTTGAAAGGGTTGTAGAAATAGCCGTCATTATGAATCACAACAGAGAGGAATGGAAAAGATGGTGATTTTCAAACAGCAAAGCTTGTAAAGTAGGGGAAAATGTAAGGTGGATGCCAGTGCCACATTATCATCTAACAAACCCCAACTACACAACTCTTATGTAGCTTTGCAGAAGGCAAAAGGAGGATATGAAAAGGAATGAAAAATACTAGGTGTAAAGAGGAAGAAGGAAACAAATGTGGGCTCAGGAAAGGGTTGTAACTAGGGAGAAAGCAATGCATGCTGCTTGGATACGAATTTCTTCCACTTCCTCCTCTTCATAAAACCACCCTTCCTGAAGATGAAGGGCATCCAAGATTACTTGCTGAGACTCTCCTCGCCCCAGAGAACTTCAGTTCTTATGGGCTGGACATAGGGAAGGGGAGAGAAGCACCCAGCATTTCTGTGCTCTCACTTCTCTCCTGAGAAAACTCTCTCCATGGACTGGAATGAGTTTCTGACTATAGGAGGCTGCAATAAATTAAGCCTTAAAGTGGTGAGTTCTCAACTGCAAATGTTTTAATTTAGAATTTTGGCAGTCTAATTGGACTTTAGCTTAATCTTGTCTTCAATACAACAGATAGGAGTTTTAGGGCATTAGGACAAAGTAGCAGCTAGTGGAGTAGCAAGGGATGCACGGTGCTGGTTAGGTGAAATCAGTGTGTTCTGTCCCATCCTTGTCCCCAGACAAGTAAGTGTTGGCTAGTGGGGAATGTTGATATGGTTTCAATGACATTGAGTTGGGAGACTATTTGCATTCACACACAGCTTTACCACTAGTACTTTGTCAACTGGTCCAAACACACTGTGCTAGAAAATACATGACATTTGGTAGTCTCTGTTTCATCCAAGGTGAGTTAATGGCTGTGTGTAATGAAGGCTCAAGTTGGAGCTGTGTACAGACAGATGCTTCAGTGTTTTTCAGTGATAGGAAATTCAGAGGCAGCTAGTAAGGAGAACGGTACAGACCTTTCAGTTTTAGCAAGGCTGCACAGAACATGCTGTGCTGAGGTATGGCTAGCATAGACATTCTTTCTGAGGCCTTGTTCCCATTTGGTTTGAGAAAGGGGAATGCCCTCTTTTTTAGATTTCTTCATTTTGCTCCGTGAGGATGGGAGTGGGCATACTTCTCTATTACTTTTACAGAGGGCAAAGATTTACCTCTGTTGTGCTATAAAAATCATGGGCTCCTTAGCAAGTGTGAGTACCTTCTGCAAGCATCTTCCAGGGCTGCTAGTCAGAGGAATGTCATGTCAGGCAAACAGGACTGGTATTTCATGTCTCATCAACTGCTCTAAACCTTCACCTTTATGTATGAATCCATGTAAAAAAACTCGGAGGGGCGGGGGGGGAATTCTGTATGTACTACATAGCACTCATACGGGGCTTACTACCAGGTGTGCCGGCTGACTCTGTCCATAACAGCATAGTGGAGCAGGACTGCATGGAAACCCTCAAGTGACCACTGAGGAAACTACTTTTATTAAGAAAAGAGCATGAGAGAAAAGACTGGAAAATGCGTGCTTTGCACTGAGGGAAAGATGAAGTTGTTGGTTTCCAAGTTCTGATCCCAAGCCACAGTAATAGATTTTTTTTTTTTTTTGGTAACGTACTGCTGAATTACTTGAATTTATTTTACCCTTATAAAAAGGATATGTGGTTTTTTCTGCCTCAAATATACTGCTTTGCAAAAAGCACTGCTAATATTTACCATACAAAATTATTTCTACAACACTAATGGTTTACTATCGTAATATTTGGGGTTTCTGTTTGATTATTAGCTGAGATTGCATTTTTGCATTATGTATGTTAAGCTACACTACTTGAGATACATGTTAATACTTAGCTTTGGTCTTACAAAGGGTAAAGGAGGAGACATGAACATAATTATTTCTTTTATCAACTGACCTGTTTACATATTTGCTTTTTTCAAGAAACTGCATGTCCTTTCTTCTAAAATAAAAAAAATTGGTCAGAGGAAGAGAGAGATGGAAACAGGACATGTCCCATACTGATTGACTTGGTAGTGCATATTGCAGAGAATCAGTGGCCAAGTGGCTCTGGAGTGTGAAAGAGGAGGAAGTGAGCTAATTGCGTTGGTTAGGTTTTCTAATGATTTTTGTTAGAGCAGAGGGGGACATGGTGACATCAGTTGATGTGGGGGAGGAGGAGCTCAGTTTATGCCTAGAGTAGCTGACCTGCAGTCTTCCCTCAAATCAGTGTAACTTCTGCTGGGGGGAAAAGATGCCTTCAGCTGGAGAAGTCACATAATTACACTAAATGAAATTAGTTATATTGACAAAAGCAATCGGTCAGTTGAGTTCTACCTGAAAAACTCTGTTTAACCAATGTTTTTGCAGTAAAAGTGATGTACAAGGATTCTGCTACTCAGCATTTCTAACCAGCTGCAGCAGAGACCACCTGAGCATACAGCGGCACATGCCAGAGTGGAGCTCTGCTGCTGTGGCTGAAACTATTAATGTCATATGGGAACACTGGCATTTGAAGGAAAAGCAGAAATACCATCATGTGTGCTGTGTCTAGAGGTGCTGGTAACAACCACAGACATCTTGATGTATCTTACCCAAACATTTTTAGCCTCACTTCCTGACCAGGTTGTTTAATGTGACTGTGCTGTCTGTCTTCAGCCATCCACTCTAACATTATAGGAACCTTTTGGCTCATTTTCGTCACTATTGGAAGAAAGAAGTGTCAAGTACATTGATTTTTTCATGTGTTTTGTGAAAACAGGTGGTCAAGTGAAGGAGAACTCTCCATTAGTTCTTTCCAGCTAAAGCAGCAGCTTTTGAATATGTTGTTTTACCCCAGAGACTCCACACAGGAGGGTGTGGGAAGAGGCAAGGGATCTAGCTGTGAAAAAAGTATTAGGCAGACCTCAGACCTTGTGAGACACAGAGTAATGCAATCGTAAGGAAAAAAAAAATCCTGCTGGAAACTGAGCTGTGTCACTACTGCTAGTCAAGAACTACTCATTCTTAGTGTGACTGCTGCTCAGTTATTATTCATGATCTGACTGTGGTTTGCCTTGCTGTGCTAATTCTGTGGCTGAGTCTTACCTGCCAAGTCAGCATCCCTTCTGGCTGTCAGCGGGAGCTGGCTTGCACTCCTGCAGGTGGGTGATGCTGGCCCATTCTGTGGTGGGGAAAATGGGAGCTCTCTGGAGCAAGCATACAGTAGAATGTGGCCTGTCGAAGCTTCAGGCCATGGCTTTTAAGTGCTCAGTGTCTCACAGGCAAGTCTTCTGCCTTTGTTTCTTGAGAAGTGCTAAGTATCTTTTGACTGCTGTGTGAACTGTTTGTCACAGATGCCCAAGTTAGTGTGTGCTTTTTCAGCACTAGTCCAAGAATACTGATATTTATTTCTATTTTTTATGGAATGAGAAATGTCTCTTGGGTAAAATAAATAAATATTAAAAGGGTCTCAGATGGAGGAATACTTTTCTGACTCCATCCTGAATGTGTATCTCTGGCTTGACATACAAACCCAGACTTTTCTCTCTCTCTTTTCTCTAGGCTGTCAGCGCTCCATAGGTCTGTCCAATGGGAAAGCCAAGGTGTGCAGCTACAGTGGATGGTATTACTGCAGCACCTGCCATGTGGATGACAGCTTCCTTATCCCTGCACGGCTGGTTCATAACTGGGACACTTCCAAATACAAGGTAATCTCCCTGCAGGTTGGATTGTTAGCAAGTGAACTGAATTGCTGATAGAAACACAACAGCTCAAAGGCTGCAGGTGTTGACTGCTAATACTGTCATCTTCGTCCCTCTTGTCAAAATGAGCCACGCTCTCTCAACAAGACGTGTTTTCATCACAGTTTCCTTGGCCAGGCCTAAGGTGTTCCTCCACAGGAGCAACCATGCTTCTCCTTCTTGGTGGCATCTTTTTCATCATTGCTTGTCTGGCTGTTCAAGAGACAGGGAGAGGTAGCACACAACAAACTCTTTTAGCCCTAATCCTTGCAGTTACTGGGCCCTTGAGGAGTACCTGTTTCATGACCACCAGGGACTAAGGATTGGCACTGCTTACTCATGCATGCTAAACTGTGGAAATGCCCATAGGAAACTGGCTTACCAAATGCAGTATTTGTGAGGCCCAGTGTGTCCTGTCTCTTGGCATGAACATTTTCAGGACACTAGAAGGACACTGCTGTAGCACTTGATTGAACCAGACAGATGAAAGTAACATAATGAGAAAATTCTACAGTTGTTCACTTGCCACACAAGAGCTTTTCTAAAAGTTTTGTAATCTGCTATTTGCTGCTGCCTTGGTGCTTGGTTGCTAGATAGGGGCACTGATTACATGCCTCAAAGCATTATACCAGCAAACACAGTAACAGTGTTGTTTTGCCATCTCAGGCAGTATATGCTGGAAGAATAACAAACTCATAAGGAATCCAGACCATGTTAGAGCTTCAGACCTAGCAGCCACTGTTAGGAGAGGTTGTTTGATGTTTTGTGTCTGCGAATATTATTATTATGTGCTATTTGAAAAGGAAAAAATAACCAGTAAATGCCCTATTAGAGGAAAAGCAGGTCTCTTGAAGAAAATTTGTCAGACGGGGAGATTATTAAAAGGTGGCCAGAGCCTGCCATCAGGAAAATGATAGTCTCGCGCTGTGAAGTGTAAGATTCTTCAAAGTTGCAAAGCTCCAACGTGTGGAGACAAAAAGCCCCCCCATGCCTAGAAGTTAGAAATATTTAAAAGTTCTTTCTTTGGATGCTTTTACCAAGGACTAAACTTGCTAGCACATGGTAGTATAGGTAGACCTGATACGGGGCTAGTGGATGGTAAGGCAAAGACCTCGTACCAAGCTGTCAGTAATACTGCCAAGAAAATTAACTGGGTTTTTTTCTAAACCTGCAGCATAAAAACTGTGCTCTAGTCTGTTTCCTGTGGTATTGGCAGCTGAGGCACAAAGAGAAACAGGACTTTAAAACTTAAGCATTCATTGAAAACTTAATCTACTGTCATGTCACTGTAATGGTGAAAAATTTCATTTTGCACATTTTGAAGACAGAACAGGTATGAGATGGCTTGGAAACACAAGCAAATTCTGTGCAGCTGCTTTACCAGTCTTTGTGCCAAAGTGCTCAGAGAGGTGAATTTAAGAAAGGAATGCAACCCCTCAGGCAGGAAAACACAACATCACCCCCAACTATTACAGCAGGATTTAAGGCAGGGAGGAAAGGTGAAGAGGACATTATCTACCACAGTGGCAGTGTGACAGCTGAGCTGAGATCACTGGTTGGATCTCCTCCACTCCATCCCATACAAGTATAGCATTAAAATCACAAGTCGTTCTCCTGGGGGCTTCCCTCTTCTCTTCAGTTCTGCGTAAGTGTGCTTTTATTTCTGTCCAGGCTGTATCTCCCTGGGAACTAAGCATTGCTTTTCTTAGATAAAGTATATATTTGAATACATTTTCACATCCCCATCTCCTTTCTCCAGATAGCGCTAAGGTCTTGTGTTTATTTATTCTGCAAAATCTAAAAGTCAACTTAAAGCTGGCTTCTGCACTTAACAGTTGTAATGAAACTGCTTAATTCCTTTGTAGTGTGTTGATCAAATGTGCAATCCCAAGCACAAGTACAGGCTGGGCAGAGAATGGATCAAGACTAGCCTTAGGAGAAGGACTAGGTCTCGTGAGACCCCACCTGGAGTAATGTGTCCAGCTCCAGAGCTGGACAACAACTTGTCCCTGTTGTCCACCTCCAGAGCTGGCCCCCAACACAAGAAAGATGTGGACCTGTTGGAGTGAGGCTAAAGGAGGCCACAGTGATGCTCAGAATGCTGGAGCACCTCTCCTGTGAAGACACACTGAGAGGAGTTGTTCAGTCTGGAAAAAAGAAGGCTCCAGGGAGACCTTATAGCACCTTCCAGTACCTAAAGGGGGCCTCAAGAGTTTTGGAGAGGGACTTTTCACAAGGGCAAGGAGTGACAGGAAGATGGAGAATGGCCTTAAGCTGAAGGAGGGTTGGATTAGATGCGATGTTAGGAAAAAATTCTTTGCTATAAGACTAATGAGGCACTTGAACAGAGTGCTCAGAGAGGCTGTGGACTCTTCCATCAATGGAGGTGTTCAAGGCCAGGTTGGATGGAGCTCTGAGTAACCTGTTCTGGTGGAAGGTGTCCCTTCCCATGGCAGGGGGATTGGAATTAGAAGATCTTTAAGGTCCCTTCCAACTCAAACGATTCTATGATTTGGCAAAGACAGATATCTTGTCTCAGTTCCTTGAGATGGTCTTGGTAGTAATTTTCTTTTGGCTTACTTTTAAAGGAAAATCACTTAATTTGTCAGTATTTCACCTCCCATAACTGGCCAGTCTGTCCACACAACGCTGTGCAGCAACATCCCAAAATGAAGATAAACACACTGCCCTGCCCCTTGTAGGTAGCACAGCACTGCCTGAAAGTGGGGCTTCTGCAGAGGGGCACATTCTCCTGGCTGCACTCCTGGCTGCTTCTGGCTGCTCACCCCAAAGAGGTCCTGCAGGAAATAAGCACATACCACATTTGATGGTCAGAACTGTAAGAGGGCTCCAGGATGCTAAAGCTTCTTTGTTTTACACAGTCTGAAATGTGTCTGTCAATCCACCAAATTGGAAGCAAAATTGAGTGAAGGGTTTGCAAACCTGCGCTCCTTTCCACAGCCACGTATTCCTCACCTCCACAGCAGTTGCGGGAGTCCGTCCTATCTGTTTCTGGCAAAGCAAGCACTGTAGGTCATGAGCTTTTACAGTGTAACTGGGCATGTTTCTCTCTTTGTTTCATGAGCTCAACACATGAGCAGCAGCTGTAAAATAAGCTGTTATGTCAATTAAGTAAGTTTGGAAATTGAGAGGTTCTTGTCTGCTTTTGGCAAGACAGGTCATGAAAAACAGAAACAATAAGCATCTCTAGAGCTGTCTCTTCCCATACCCAGGATCTTGAAAAACAAAAATGCACTTAACATCTGGTAGCACATGGGTAGGAAAAGAGAAATCCTCTTGGCCGCAATAGAAACTCTTTGAAAGAACTTGGCAGTTAGACGTATTTCTTCTGTCAGAACCAAAGCAGCAGCTCAGTCCCCAGGTTCGCTTTTTTGCCTGTGTCTCCTACTGTTTTCATATTTGTGTTTTTCATGTGTTTGTGTGAAGGGAAAAGAGGCAGTCTTGTGAACACCCTCTCTGCCTTTTGCTTAGGCCAAGTATTTTCCCTGTTTGCACACAAAGCCCACTAAGTATTGCAGTTTGGTTCAGGCGGCTTTCACCCTGCACAAAATGCCAGACAAACACAGTAGGAAATTAACTCCCTGTGCCAGAAGGTTTCAAGAGAAGCTGGCTTCTGGTAAATTGAATTTTGAACTTTAAGTTTGCAGGCTCTAGAAAGGAAAGGTCTGGAAATGTTAGCATCTATCCCTGTATGACATTTAAAGCTAAAACCCTGTTCCACTTTGCATCTTCTCACTCCTTCTGGCTGATTTAGTAGGATTGTTTTATTGTCCAGGTAAAGCTGGGGGACTGTGAGCGTGCTAGGATGTATACTAAAATATTGAATTACTGTGCCTGCCCGACCCTAGATCTTTTAAGACTGTGTTTCATGTCAGATGCTCCTCATGTAACATTGCTGTGTTTGGCAAAGTTAATGTTTTACAAGATGTGTGTGCCTGTGTCAGCCATGCAGAGTGGACTGACACCTGTCTGTCAGCCAGTGATGCTGGGCAAAGCTACTTTTCCTGCAATCAGCACTCCATGGGTGCATTGTGTTGGCAAGGAGAGGGAAAGGTTTGCTTTGCTCCTCTCTCCTCAAAGGCTGCATTCAGACCACGCAGCACCAGTGCTGCACAGTAATACGTGGTCATCATAGTGCATACCTATGGCAGAGTCACTCAGGGGACCTCAATTGTGGCATCTCTTTGCTTCTGTGCTCTTAATGCCTCAGGAGAGATGCCCAACACAGGGTGCAGGTATGAGTGTAGTATTCGGATAGGAACCACCCTCCAGTTCCCAAGACAGCAGGGCAGGTGGATGAGGAGCCCATCACTTCAACAGAGGCTTAAAGCAAGGAGATAGACAAAGACAGCATTGGGCACCTGGTCCTCCTGGTGGGAGGAGCTGGTCACTGTGCCAAGCATTCACACACCTCCTAGGGAATCATGGAATACGTGCCTTAATTTGCTAACTGGTGGAAGAGGACTAATAATTACTATAGATACAGAAGTTGTCAGGGGATTGCTGAGATATTGCAGTTAGATGGTTAATGATTGTAAAAGCAGGTTGTTCAGCTGCAGTTTTTAAACGCACTGCAGTAAGCATAATAAAATACCAACATTGGTAGTGTTAAAAACCTTGGTAAGTTTGGAGTTTATAGAATTTTGTTCTAAAAAATCTGAGGTGCTTGTGTTGCTGTGTTACTTCTGATTCCACTCAGATGGCACAGTTCCTTGTATATGCATGATATTAAAAAAAAATGAAAAAATAAATTAGTGGGGTGTTTAGTATAAATAGGTAGGATATTTAATACTGCTTCAGTGCCTGGGAAACCTGTGGAGTTATGGTCTCCTGTATTTAAAATTGCACATCTTGTTATCTGTGTAGTTTTTGGTGGGAAGGCTAGCCTTGCCATTATTTCTTAGATTTTTATTATACGTTGTGAAAAGGTTACATCTGGGGCTTGCTTCCCCTGTCAGTAGCTAGTTACTTGTGCTTGTTTATCCTGTTTTTAAGGATGTGTATTGTTCTTACCTACAGCACCAGAAGGGAAATAACTTCCTAGGTCTCAAGAGGCTGTGGTGTGTGTACCCTTCCTACTTTTGTTAGCCTAACTCATCCCTCCCTTGTCTCAGTGTAAACATTGTCTTAGAGGTCCAGGAGGACTAATTGAATCGTGTAGTATTTCTGTAGCGGTTTCAGGTGATTTGCAGCTCATTTCATGTAATCCCATCTTCTCTCTTCCAGCTGTGATAAAATGACGAAATCAGGAATGAGAGGGAATTTGGCCTTTTCACTTAAGGAACAGAAGTATCTTTTCTAATGGAACAAGAGTCCCATTCATTTATTGAGATTACAGTTGCTTTTTGCAGGTGGAGATAAAACAGGGCACTATCATGAAAAACTTCTTGCAGATGGAACTTTGGGAGTAATACCAATAAGACTCAATTTTATTTATCTGTACTTTAAAAAGCACAACAACTTGCTTTTTGCCAAAAAGAAAGCAGTGAACAAACAGAAAAATACTAACAGGGAAGAAACTGGTTATTCAGGTTTTAGACTTAAAAAGATCTACTAAGCTATGTTACTCTGCAGCAAAAGCATATGTGACTGCAGTTATCACTCTACTTTGGGTAAGTAAGAAGCTATTCAATTTTGAAGGGCTTGATGAAGTTTGACTTGGCTATGAGCAGAGTGAGTTGGCTCTCTCTCAACTCTGTCTCCATTTGTAACTGGTAACAGAGTATGTTTTCAGATGCGTAGAACAGCTGACAGACCACATAGGGGAAGGTCTGCTTAAAAAGAGTTGGGAGAAAACTAACTAAACTGCTTTATTTTTTAGGTATCAAAGCAAGCCAAAGAGTTCCTGGAATATGTTTACGAGGAGCCATTAATTGATATCCAGCAGGAAAATCCCATGCTGTACAAGCATGTTGAACCTCTGGCAACTGTTGTCCGCCTGAGACAGCAGCTAAAATCTCTGCGAGCCTACTTGTTCAGCTGCAGAGCAGCAGTGGCCGAAGATCTGCGTAGGAGGTAAGAACCACAGCCAACCTACAGCACAAGGATGGAGCTTCCCTGGCGTGTTGCTTCTCCTGCTGCCTGTTTTATTTTTTCTCACACTCTGGTTCTGAAGGCATTACCCATTTAGCAAATGTTGCACTTGTATCTGACTTCCCTGGGCAGCTGGGTTATCCTCTGCCAAAGAAAATTATTTTATAGGGTCTGAATATCTGAAGTTGTTCTTGACAGCTATAAGCCCTGGGGGGTCACACATTGTGGTGAGCCTCTTTTACTTCTCCTCAGGCTTTCTGGCTGTGTGTGAGTATTTTCAGTCAGATGTGCTACTTCATGCCCCTTGCCATGGCATCACAGTGAGATAACCACTGCTGGGACCTTTGAAACACCTCACAGTGTGGCAAAGCATGAGAGGGGCCAGAGTCAGCCAGCTCTCCAGCACTTCTGCCCTCCTCTGTGATGTGACCTCAGGCAAAGGCAAAGACCAGATGTAGTCCCCTGGCACGTGAGCCAACATATGATTTGTGCTGGTCTCTTGCTCAGCCAATGCTGGTCTGGTGTTTGGTACATAACCTATGTCATTGCTTTGATGAACTACCTAGAACAAGTAGGAGAAGGATACAGCAACAGGTATCCTTGGGGAACATTGCTGAGTTCTTGCAATGTCAGATGCACTGTGGGTTGTTAGTAAGTGTTTGGTGTTACTACTCAAATCCTGTTATTTGCTAGGGCAGCTTACAGCATTTTAAAAATTAGGATGGTTGTTCTTTTATTATAGAAGATGGTGTTTTCTTGCAGAGCTGTTTTTCTATGCCATCCTCTTCAGTAAAACTAAAAGGAAAATAAGATTTTTGAAGGTTGTTCAGAAAAAATAGCAGAAATTATGCTTTCTGATTAATATTGAAGTAAAGAATTCTCTTATTAGAATAGAAAGAGGCAAGAAACTGAATGGATTTGGGTGAGTCAGTTAAAGGAGAGAGTTCAAAGGCGGCCTAAGCATAGTGATCAATTGACTAGAGGAAAAAAAAGGGAAAGCCAGGAGAAGGAGGTCCAAATAAGGAAGGAATCTCAGGAAATTAGGAGTTAATGAAGAAACCAGGAAAAAGGAGGAACAACCCAAAATCTACCTCCAAAATGGAGGGATGACAACTGCTGAGGAAATAGACAGAAGAGAGAATGGACAAAAATTAGCACAGGAATGTGAGCATGTTCTTCTCTGGGGGCAGAGAGGGGAGAGGAAACATCCCTGTGTCAAAATGAAACACCCAGAATGGCAGAAGGAGAAACTGGGAAACAATGCTCCAAATGCTTCCTTTTCTTATCTAAGAGTTTCTTCCCAGAATTACCAGTTACTTCCCAGAATTAATTAATTTAACCTCCAATTAAAGCTGTGTGGTGGAGAGAAGGACCCTAGCCCAAGAAGGGTTTGGTTTTGTACTACGGAAGCATCTCCAGCAGGACTTGCTACAAGTGTAAAAGCCACTGAAGGAATGTACAATACACACCTTAGAGTCCAGCTCCTTTTTGTAGTTTTTGTAGTCTCCATTGAGGTGACTTTGGTGCTGTTGTTCCCTCAGATGTCCCCTAAGAAGTTTGCAGAGATGAGAAAAAGGAAAAGTTCTTTTCCCATAAGGACTTATTCCTTGCTCAAAATGCTCCCAATGGCTTTGCTGCCTTCGTCTAGTATCCCAGTGTGCAGACATTCACTATCAATGTGATGACTTTATAGGCCACAGCTGAAAAGTAAACAAAGAAAATATGTGATTTAAGTTTTCATTTGGCTCATCACAGGGACAAGTTGCAAGAAAAGGAGGAGTTTAAACAATATGGTGAGACAGCATTCCTGAGTTTAGTACTGTTTCCTAATTAAAAATGAAAGACTGGGAGAGACAATCCAGTTATCTGTCCTGCTCTAAAAACATTCTTTTGCTGGTCTTCACCTTAGTATGTGAATAACTATTAATCACAAGAAAGGGAACACAGCATCTTGAAGACCTGTCAGACCCATATAAACAGACTGAAACAAACTGTTAATATTGCTGTCTACAGAGAACTAAAAACAGACTGATTAATTGTATCGGCACCTTGCTGCCTCTGGAACGCTGATAGAGCCTGCCTTATTAGGGAAAAGCAGATCACTCTGAGGTTTCTTTTATTAATACTATTTGCATTATCATCTACTTTAAATCTATACCTTGCTCTTCAACCCAGATCGCAAAATGAAGATGGCAATGAAGTTGGAAACCCTTGGTGTCTTCTGTGAAGGCAAAACTGTTTGCAGTGCTTACAGTCACTTTTTCTGAAGAATTCCAGATGGCTCTAAACCAGGTTAGCTCAGGATCCAGTTAGCTTAAATGTGGAAATGTTATTTATAATGTTTGGTGTGCCCAGATAGGTTCTTTGAGAACTTTGAAACTTGGCATCCAGCAGGGATCTCAGGACTGAAACCACATTGTGAACTTCGAAGAAGCAAGTGATTAAGTAGAAAGAAAGGAAAAAAAAAAAGGAAGGAAGAAAGGAAAAGACAGAAGAAATCCTTAAAGTAGCTAGAAGACTCACAATAAAAGTGGTCTTTGTCAGGTATAGTGATTTATTCTCATCTATTTGCAGGGGGAAAAAAATAAGGAGCATGGACTTGTCTGGGAGGTGAAATAAGGCCCTCCACTGGCACGTATCAGCAGCGTTCCTCTGATATTAGCCAGACAAGCCTCCCATCCCTGTTTTACAAGGGATGTTGTTATGCCTAGTTTGCTGTAACTGTCATCTCAGTATTGCAACACATCATTTGCCTCAAATGTCTTTACTGAACAAGTTCTCGCTTGTTTTGGTTGCCTTGCTCGTGTGGATGCTGTTCAGGCAGAGGCATACAGGACTGAAACCTAGAGCCAACATACCATTAGTACAAGTGGAGCTGTACAGATCCCACCACCGCCTGCACATGGTGAAGGAATAGCACAGACAAACAAGATGGAGTCAATAAAATTGATGGCTGGGAAGGAATCAGTGAGAATCTCTGAGTCCATTAAATAGTGAGGGTATTCTATGACACTGTGCTGAATGATGTTCTGTTCTGGGTTTGCTTTGTCTTTGTCATGATGGAGGATCCTTCAGGTCAAGGAACTGTCAGAATGATTTTTTTCGTGGTTTTCTTAGCCTGCATATCTACTGTAGGGTAGGATAACCCAGGTCAACCTTGGAACTCCATCTGAGGAGCCCTCTGGGCTTTCTGCTCTCTCAGCTGTACATCTAAACTTGCAGTTCAGGTGCTGCTAGCCCAGATACTTTAGACAGATGGCAGTGACACAAGGTATATGTTTTGCAGCACATTCCCCTATGCATTAGTGCTTGTTGCAGTGCCCTCGTTCTGTAAGTAAATCTGAATGGTGGTGAGAAACTATATGGAAAAATTTCCCTCTTGTTACTCATCTCTGTCTGATACCATTTGTCTGTCAGCTTCAGAACAGCAATACATCAGTTTTACCCCGGCAAAACTCCAGTGCTAGATACATCACTTAGCATCTTAGCAAGCTCTAGCTTGGTCTTCTTGTAATGGCAGCAGGAGGTTAAAGGTTCACCTCCAGTGCTGCAGACGTGGTCCTGGCTGAGCCTGCTGGTCTGTCAGCACGAGGTGAAACAAGCCCAAATTCGGTTATGCTGAACAATAGAGTCCTGTCACTTCCTCCAGTGAGGCCTTAGACATATCACTTCTGACACAGGAGTAGATTACTTTCAAAATATTTGTGTGGCAATTGGGGAACCTGTCTAAACACATCGCAGGAATCTTGATTGATCTTATGCAATCACTATACCTCCAAATACCTCATGTATGTGAAGCTGGGGCTATGTCATCTTTCAGACCAAGGACAACAGAAGGTCATTAAGTCATCCGCAGACTGTCAAAGGAGACTGTTTTCTCCATTTTCTTTGCAATGGTTAGGCCATTTGGGGAGTGGAAAATTCCAAAGCAGGAGAACAAAGATACAGATTCTGAAAGCAGTAAACTGCAAAAAGAAAAGTTTAAGCAGGGAAGAAACGGAAGGATGTGGTTTCAGGGCTCCGAGATAATGGCAAGACCAACAGAAGAAGAAAATTTGTTGCACGGGTGACTGGAAAGAGGGCGAGAGGGAACTCATTCAAAGAGGATATCTATATATCCTGAGAGGAACCAGTGTTAAGACCAAACAACAACCCAAAGTGAGGAGAGCTGAGAAAATAAATGGAGAGAAGTGTGCACAAACCATTTGTTGTTTTACTTAGATCCTACTTGCCTGTAGTCATTGCAGTAGCTGAAATAAAGTTGCCTGTTGATGGAGCTCATGCAAACAGACTACCTTCATCACCTCTTTGCTTCAGCTCTTCTCTCTTTTAAAAGAAGTAACCATGTATGCAAGATCTTTGCAAATTAGCATCTTAAAAAGTGTTTGGTTAAAACTGAGGGGATGGTGTTAAGGTGGAATTTGAGCTTTCATTTCAAGCAGAGGTAACAAACAGCTGAAGCAATGAGATGTGTACCAGAGTATCCAGGGTGGAGGCAGTGCTGCTGTCTGTTCATGTCAGGGGAAGGTTAAAAGCACAAGCTAGTGCTCTACCGTGGTAAGCATCCGGCTGAGGAACATGCCAGACCTTTCCTAAGTCTTCCAGAGGACAGGTGGGTCTTTCAGTTTACATTAGCGTTTTCCAGTCTAAGGGGCACACCTGTATCTCCTTGTCCAAGAGATGAGTCATATTACATCTCTTTCACAATGGTAGTTTCCATTCACCTTTTCAGACCAGATTGCTTTAAAAAAAATATAATGATTTAAAACCAAGTTGCTGTTAGATGTGGACACCATGTTAAATATGACTTGTGCCATTTTATCCCTGTGTTTTTGTATCAGAACTTCCAGCAGCAAAGTGCAAGGGTTCAAGAGTGCCTGACAAAAGCAAAGACCATTTTCTTATTCTTAATTTCAAGTGAATTGGGGCATCTAAACTATTTTGATTTCAGAATGAACCTGTGTCTCAAATTCTCTGTTCTCCTTTTAGTAACAGTGGTACTTTATTCATGGGTTCGATCTGTAGTAATTCTTGTCTTTCACAATGTTACCGTAACCTTGCTCAAGGAACCTCAAAGGAGAGAGTTGGTATCCTGCATTTTAGTAGGAAGTTTATAAACTGGTTCAGGATTGCTGATGGATGATAAGAGTAACTACTTTAACATAGAGATGCTCGTGTGGAATTTCATAACAACATGAAACAATACCTTAGCTGGACATGCTTGCTAATAAATCTAGCACTTGGTGTGGGCTGAAGATATATGGGAGTGACTGTTCCCAGAATGTGACCAGAAGTGTTCATACCTCATGAATGTGAAATGATTCACAAATGTTTTCTTGCATAAACCCATAGAATTAGAAAAAAAAATGAATCTGGTGTAATGCCACGAGAATTAAATTAATAAGTAGTGTTTTGGTTTGGTTTAAATTAATTTTTAAATTCATATTTATTTTTACATTTTGACTTTAAAATCACTAAGTTTCCCAAGGCCCTACTTTTCTGAGTAACTTGTTGGTTGGAAAGCTTGGGTTCTTCTCTTCCAGCAAACTTCCAGGAGCTAAGATTTCCAACGAAATACAAAATCAAAAGCCGGAACAAAACTATGAGAATTAGCAACACTGGAAAGAATCCTACCTTTCCCCCTCACCTCTGATGCCATTCTCTACCTTAAATTGACAACGTCCATATCAAATGAATTGCAAGAGGAAATCCAGCAAGAGTTGTTATTTACCTTGCCATGTATATTTGGGATAACTGGCAATTCACTGGTAGCCCTCTGTACTTTTAGAACCGGATAGTAATTCTGAAAAGTTGGAGCTGCTCTCAGTGAGATCAGAGTGCACGCAGGTCCTGCCTGTCTGCTCCACACGTGGCTGCAGCTGGTGCTGGTTCGTGGCTGCAGGGGCAGGACCACAGAGGGCTCTTGCCCCTTGTTCACGGCCAAAAACCCAGGGGAACAGCGATAATCAGCATGTGCTGGCTTTCAGCTGCTTTAGTTTGCAGTGTGGTGCAGTAGCTCCAAAGGTGTAAGTTGTGGTGCTGGGGTGTGAACTGTGCTGGAGGAGGAAGCGGACTTGGTACCCTGGTGCTGTGCCAGCTGTGGGTGTAGCAGCTTCCTGCAGAGGGGTGGAGAGGAGGCTGAATGCAGCGCCGTGCTGGACTGGGTCATCTGCGTCCCCTGTGAGTCACAGCTCAGTCATACACTTCTCAACCTGATCAAACGAGACACTCCTGGCTGGCACATGAAATCATGGTGCCAGCTTTCCCTCCCCTCCCCCCTCACATACTGGGTTTTAAGAGGCTTTTTAGTATAAAGGAGACTTGGTTGTGCCCACCTGCCAGCTAACTTGCTTTCTTGTGATTGCACTGTAAAAAGAAGAGTTCCCCCTGCTTATCACGTTTGTACTTTGGTTATAGTGTCAGACATAGGCAGATTAATTGGTTGTAGCTTTAGCAGACCTGTCAGGGTATTTAACCCATTGAAGAAAAATTACCTACGCTGGTGATAAACAGGCTTTAAATGCAGAGCAATTACTTAGTGCTAACAAAGCACCATGACTACACACTTTATCCAAATGCAAAAAGCAAAGTCTTATCAGTGGTTCTGTTTGCAGGAGGACACTAAAAGATAACCTTTGTTTGTGCAAATACTTACCTGATAAGATCATCCAAGAAGGAACAGATGAAATTTCTGTCTTGCCTGAAGGTTATTATTCAGATGACAAAGTATCAAGCAAAAAACAATGATTATGACAAACTGAGAATGCTCACTTCTTTCTTTTAGTTGGATCAAAAGTCTTGGATGGTATGTTTCTTTCCTGCTTGCATTGATTGTGTTTATATCTAGGACATAATAATAAAGCAATTTAGAGACCTTTAACCAATAGGACTTTGGATTTCATTGTTCACAGTAACTGACAAAGCTAGAGGCTGGTTAGCATTGAACGTGGTTTGTTCATTGCAGGCTAAACCCTGACTGGTAGCCAGGTTTTACAGCACAGCAGTCCTGTGACTCATCAATGGTGAAACTGGTCCGGGAGTTTCCAAACTGTGAAAGCTTAGGAGCTTTTAGTGGGACGTGCACTTGATACCATTTGCCTCTCGAGGGTCACAGGTCACATTCTGAAGCTGCAAAGGTTTGGGTTTTTATTGTGATGAGTCTTAACATCTTGCGTTTGACCTCTGTCTCGTTCACTCCAGTTTCTTTTCTGTGTTAAGATTTGACTGAAAGGCCACTGTTTATTGAATGCTTTTAATTGACCAACTTAAAAAAAAATCTACTTAGTTGTAGCACATCGATCAAAAGATTTACAAACCTGACAACTTTTATTTTGCTTTAAAATGACTAATCAGAGTCATTATAAGCACCATTTGGTGTTTATAAGGGACTTTTATATTAAGGGAAAAGTAAAATTCAAGCTGATGTTTTGGTCTTTTTTGATGAAGTCCTTGTATTAATCCAAGCATGCTCAAAGCTCCTGATGCAACCTTGTGCAGAAATTAAATACATATTTTCTAGTGAAGTGTTCCTAAGTGTAATTATCTTGGCCTGCTCAGGGTCTCTGTGAGGTTTTTGGAAATGAGTATGATTTTAGGTTGATCTGGATGCCATGTAGTAGTTTGTCTGGATGCTAATGTCATGGCATGGTGTTTGTGTGAGCCCCATCTCACCTGCTGTTCTCTACTGACTTTGATGTCCTTTGAACAATTTCAGTTGCGGATGACAGAGGGACAGAGATGGCATAGTAGTACTAGTACTAGGTGTGCTAGTACTAGATGGCATACTAGTACTTTCCTACTAGTTACATGAGAGGAGGTGTCTGTGCTGGGAAGCAAGAAGCTCTGAATAAGTCCTGTGTACTTTCCTACAGAAAAGAACATTATATAAGCCATGACCTCCTTAGGCTCAGAGAACCTGTGCAGGCAAGCAAACTCTTGGAAACCGGTCATCGGTCATCTTCTTGCTCACTGGAGTACTTGGTCTGTGTGGATTTCCTGCCCCAACTGATCTGCTTGCATTTTGTGATGAGGTTTTTTTTTTGAAAATGTGTTTGAGTTTAGTATTTTGGTGCCTGTTATACTCTTGTTCCCCAACCACTTGAGGCTGGCAAAAACTGGCAATGAACAGACACATTTTTGGGAGGTGGCTTCACCAGTTGCATTCAGGTAGCTGTTGAGCTTTGGGTTTCCTTTGCAAATGGGACTAACAGAAATTTTCTGGAGGAGAACTTAATTGCAGACATGCAGCACAGCAAGACCTGCTTTTGAAGCAGTTGTTCAGCTTGCCACAGGTGTGGTGAAAGCACTTCATTTATGTGAGTGGGGGCTGAGCTGCCTCCTTTTAGGCAATTTCAGGGTTTCACAGCCGTGGGGCTGTATGGTTTCCACCTTCGGTGGTGTGGGCAAGTGTTGAAAGAGCGTTTTGCACCTCTGCATTTATTGGAATCATGCAGGGACTGGCCCGGTTGCTTCATTAGTTTTGTAAATGCTGTTGCATTTGCGAGCTTTGGCTGCTCGGCTCTTTCTCTGTGGCCTACCACAGAGAACCAATTTTAGTTTTTCAAGTCAATAGAAGGGCTGTAAATCTGAAGCTGGACCAGCCTTACTTACTGAGGCGTTTTTTATGCCTCAGTTTCTATAGCAATGGAAATAATCACTCCCCTCACTGGAGTGCCGAGTATATGTCTATATATATATATGTGTGTGTGTGTGTGTGTGTTTTGCATAAAACTTGGAGGGCAGTGCCTATTTTTTTTTTCTGGAAATAGATTTGGAAGGGAGGAGGTATGTTGGGTACCAGCTCTGCAGAGATATTGTTGCAAATTAGCATGTTCTAATGAAGGGGACAGGTACAGGGGTAAGATTTGTCACCAGGGCCTGTGCTGGCTGAGACTTGCCTTACAAAGGAATTCAGTTGATCATGAGTTTGCTTTTCACCTGCACACTTTTTACTAGGAGTTAGAACTTGCAGGAAATAAGGAAATAAAATGCCATCCTTGAAGGCAGGGGAATGTGATGTTAGTCATCAATACTAGTTGTTGACAGTTTTTGCATTATGGACTATTCAGGCTATTTCCTGAAAAAGGAAATCTTCCATTAGGTAATTGTTTTCTTTAGCAGTGCTGTAAGGGCATCAGCAAATAATACAGTTCTTGACAAAGCTGTTTAGTGTCTGCCTGTGTGGTCAGGGGAGAATGATGGGTAAATTTTAATGAAAGAAATTCTATCTGAGCTGAAAAAATACTAATGCTTCAAAATACTGTTCAGAGTTGACTCCTTAGCTTTTAATAAGTCTGCTATGTGCAAATGAGCAATGCCAGTGTCATATGCCTGATGTCTGGATTTTGACTGTTTTCCAGTGGTCTTTGACATAGTGCCAAATGTATTATGAAGGTGTGATGCAGCAGAGCCACTGAAACACAGTCCACTCTAAAAGGAGCAGTAGTAGAGCTAGAGAGCTGAAAGGGAAAGATGGCAGCATCCTAGCAAGATAGCAGCTGAGAATTGGGTGGGTAGAGTGGATATGCTTGGTGAGTGAGAAGGTGCAATGGCACAGTCCAGCTCCAGAAGACTGCCATAAGATGGGTGTCGTGCAGTTGTCAGTGCCTTACTTGCAAAACTCTTCTCCTACCACCCCAGTAAATCTTAAATTTTTTTCAAAAGTACAAAATGAATTATGAGATTTTGTACTGTCCACCTTAGCAGCAGTGAGAAGTCCTAGTCCCTTCAGTACATACAGCTGTGAAAACTATCGGTATAAGGTTGTTCTTTAAGACAACTAATGGAGTGCCAGGAACAGAGGTATTTTCATTATTTCTTGGATTCAGTATTCTGTGGAAAGATTGCATTTGGCAGTCTTGTTCTCTTGATCTGTGATTTAGCTTGTTATGTTGTTGCAGCTTCTAAAATCTCTTCTTTGGGCCACTGTGCTTTCTTGATTGTCTCATATCAAGGTCATGTAAGTTCATATCGGCCTTTTGGTGTCTTTGGGGTGTTTCTGAATGTGTGCAGTGGTCTTTCTGTTCACTGCCATTCAGCTCTACCATTACAAACCAGTCTTTGCCAGACCTTTGTTCATGCATTTAATAATATAAACAGTTTTGTTTCTGTATTGTCAGAAAAACGATGTGATCGAGATGTAGGAACTGAATTTACAGTTTCTACTCTGAAAGAGAACATATTGTGGGAAATAATTTCACTTCTTAAGATACTTAGTTGCCTTTTTTGCAAGGGTAATGTAACTCTCCACTCCCCAGGATACCTGAGTGTGGTGGTGTATTTGTTCTGTGTGGATGGAAAACAAAGGTTGTTGTTTCTCTGTGTGCTCACACAAAGATAGATGTACTTTTTCTATTCCTGACATCTTTATAGCAGATACATAGGCTTTCTTAAACTTTTTTAGCTAATATCCACTTAACTTTCCAATGTCCTTTTTTTCTCTGTGATGTTATATTAGCCCAGTTTTGCATTTTACTGGCAATCGCTCTAATTAGGGCATCTCTTCTCTGTTCTGTGTCCTGTAATTTAGCTTTACTTATGGGGTCTGTCAGTACATAAGCAATGGTCTTGCCTGAAATCTTGGCTTATGTAAGGTAAATACTGCTTTCGTAAGTAAGTCATTATGGAGTCAATACCAATACATCTATTTCTGTATGCAAAGGGGAATTGGTATCAGTCAACTTTTTGTTGGAAGAACAGTATCTGCATGACCTTTTTCCCAATATATTTATTTCAATTACAAAACCATAAATCACATCTGAAACTAAGCGTTACAGCTTTGTAGCAGACCAGGAATCTTGTACTAAAAACCACAAGAAATACTTCTAATGTGTTGTTTGAGTTATTCGTTTTTATTATTGCATTAATTGTTTAAAGAAACATCATCTGTGGTCAGGAAGAGCTTTCAGCAGCTGTTAATGTCTCAGTATATGACCTGACAATTGGAGAGTGACACTGGCACAGAATTCATTCCTATTGTGGGACTGTTGGGCCCATGCAGAAAGCTGCAGAAATAGCTGGTGCTTAAAGGGTGATATAATTCCAGTTTTTCTCTCTCTAACGTCAGTGTTCTGCTGTTTTTGGTGGGGAGAGGAAACTTCGGAGTTTCCCTGTCAAAAAGGTGTGACACACATCCATTTTTCTCTTTTCAGGATCTTTCCCAGAGAGTATCTTCTTCAGCAAATCCATCTTTATTCTCTGGCAGACCTTCAGCAGGTAGGTGTCTTCAGTTAATTCTACTTGTTACACATGAAGCCTGTTCTCATATTCAGTGCTACTTGTACATTTCCCTTCTAGCTATTCATAGCATAAATAGCTGTACTTCCAAGTTGGCTCTGTGGTTTGTACTTTAGTATAAAAATGGGTTAACAGGGGCATCAGTTAGAGATGAGAGAGAGAAAGCATAGTGCATCAGTGTTCAAATGGGGATGGAAAGACTGAAAGAAAACTGTAGTCTGCAAAGAGAACTTTGCTGTGAGAAATTTTTCATCTGCTCAGTAAATTCTCAATAAAGTCTCAGCCTACCGGTGACAGGTAGTATTTACTTCTTTGCTTGAAAGAGTAGTTATTCAGGAATTTTAAAGTTTGTGAAGTCCTTAGGGCAATATGATTATTTACAAAGTGTGCTGAGCATTGCCACAAGAGAAGGGGGAAAAAACCTAACTCCTGCCCCGCAAAACGTCAGCAAGCCTGCTACACAAAGCTGAGCCACACAGTGTTACCATGACAGATGTGACCGTGGAAGAGGTGATGTGACTATGGAAGAGGTAACGTGCCAGCAGAATTTGTCTTTGCATTGATACTGATTCAACTAAGCAAGCACCTTGCAGTACATTTACCTGAACAGCAGAATTTTATTATGCAACAGGTTAAGCAACAAGAATTTGGAAAAAAAGAGCTGCAAAGAGAGGATAGGGAATCTAAGGTGAATGTGCTGCAGATGCACAGTGGAGGAAGGAATGAGGTGAGATGTGCTGACTGACCTGGGCACCTCTGTGCTCACACTAATGCTGTTGCCAGTGGTGTGTAAAACACAGTATTTTGAGCTTCTTCCCCCTATGTTTCCCTTCTCTACTGGTGCCTTTTTTGCAGGATGTGGGTAGCACAGTCAATTCTGGATGTTCAGTTGACATATTAAGTTGAGGTAGTTCAGATGCCCCTCAGAGCTGGAGACTACAGAACAACAGGAAACCTGGTTTTTGCTGGCTGGTGAAGTCACAGGGTAGAAATGATTCCATATATAAAATAAAAAGGCCAGTTGCCTGAGGTCTAAAACTGTTTCCACATCTTTTCAGCATGTTCTGCTATCTCATCTTTAATAATCAAGCCATGAAAAGGCAAGCTACTTAACTCCAGAGCTGCAGTCTCCCTGGTGGGCCTGTCTGTTAGCCCCCAGTGCTTTGTAAGCTGCTTAATCAGTTCCTAACATTGGTAGTAGATATTTTAGAAGCAATCAGCAGCTTATCAAGCACCCTGGGGGAGAGAAGGAGGGTAGAAGTCATAATTCATGCATTGATTTAGCAGTTTCCTTTAACATGTTTCTTTGTGTTTGTGTGTGCAAGACACCTTCTCTTTCCCTGAGGGCCCTAGTCCCAAACTTACCATATTTAGAGGCACTATAATTTGATTACCATTTCTGCTGGGGTGGGTTAAATTGCATTTACCTTTTAATATAGCTATATCCTTGTTGTCAGCTTGGAGAGGGGTTTCCACATTTCAGAGGCTCCGAGTTTGAAATCAGTGTGCCTGTTTTTGTCAAAGTGGATCCAGAGAGGAAAAGAGAGGATGGCCTCATTGAGAAAATGAATCCAATGGTCAGATAAATACTAATACCCTTAACAGCCCCTCGCTCCTGTCTGCTTTGCCCCTTACTGCTGCCTTCTCCCAGCTGCTCATCATTTTCCACTGACCTGCAGTTTGGGTAGTTTTAATCCTGAAAGTTTTCCCTCCTTTTGATTCCTCTGCTGCCTATTTCCTCATATCCATGGACTGCTTTTGCACTGTATCCTGCTGTCATGTAGATTGCATGTGTTTGGGGAATTAACTAAAAGGTTTATTAAAGATTAATGGAAAGATAAGGCATGGTGAGTGAATTAGAAAACCAGAGAGGGGTAATCTGCAGATATAAGCAACCTTTACCCTGGTTAGTCCCAGCTCAATTCTGATTTGTTTCCTGGCCAAGTTCCCTTTAAAAATCCTAGAAAACATGGTTGTTTCCTACCAAGCAGCTGAGTTTCAGAAATGGAGTTTGAGGGTCTGTTCTTAGTTGCAAAAATGCCTTTTTGCCAGTAGATGAAGCAGCTTATAATACTATTCGAAAATGAAATCCAATATAAATGTCTTTCCAAGCTTAACAGGGCCTAGATATTATGAATCTAGCAGAGTGTATACTTGGGCTATCTGGTGGTCTGGGACTGGTTATCACTTGGATCCATTTGGATAGGGCTCTAGTGGGGAAGAGGTTAAAACTGTGAGGTTAACAGCAGAGTGAAAAAAAAATTGGAACAAAATGGCCCTAATTTTGGAAATTTCTCAAATCCTGGTGAGGCATTGGATTTTGCTAGTACTTGGGTCATTAACAAATGCTTGTAGTGCAGATGTGAGTGACCAAAGAGGCAGCAAGTGACAATCTTTATTTTTATGTGCACACAAAAGCGTACGTGTACTGCAGAAGGTTTCACTGCAGACCAAGGCCCCAGGGACTACATTAAAGGTTACTGAAGTCTATCTGTGGGCATTCCTGTGGGGTACATGTTCTTAGAATCCTGGTATTGTTGGAGGTGTCAGCAGATGAGATAGCTGATTAGGTGTGCTCAGATTGAATAGGCAGAAACACCAAGTGTGATTTAACAGGCACAAGCACCACAGCTTACCTGCTCTGCCTCGCTGGCTACACTTGTTTGTCTTTCCAACCCTTGCTTGTGTCATCTGCCCTACATCACCTATAACCCTCTGCAGCTCTGTTAGGCAGTTTATCCAGGGCTCTTCCAGTCAATTAAAGCTTTCAAGAGGGAGATCTTCACTTGTTAGGAAGCAAGTATTCACTCCTGAATTTGCTGGTTTTAGCAGACATAGTACACTGGAAAAATGGATTAGTCTTATAGACCATGATGTGCTGTTACAGTCCAGGGTAGTTTCATCCTAAACCTGCTGGAGGTGTGAACTCTGTTCTCTGCTGGCATTACTAATGGGCATATCAGTGCTTTTGTGCATGTATGGACAGAGTTCATGCAACACGAGTTAAATAATATCCATTCAGATTTTACAGATGAGATTATGGGGCTGCTTTTGTTGAAACTGACAATTTTTACACGGTTAAGCATTGGTCTGGACTAAAACTGACTCAGACAAGAGTCTTGTATTTCTTATGAAAAGTAATTCTTGCTACTTACACTACATAACGTTAATAGGAGCTTTTGAAGTAAAAGACCAGAAGGGGCTATTGTGGTGATTTCGAAATTCAGGTGGTTCATCCACAGAGAGCTAACTAGTGTCTTGCCTCTTTTTTATGTTAAATAGCAAGATACACAAGTGTACAAAGATTACTGCAGTGATGCACAGGAAGTTCTACCAAACCATGAGGAAGAACTTCTTTACTGTGCAGTGACCATGCATAGGAATCAGTTGCCCAGAGGTTGTGGTGTTTTCCCTCTCTGGAGATATTCAAGAACTTCCTGGACACAGTTCTGTGCCACATGATTTGGGATAATCCTGCTTGAGCAGGGAGGTTGGAGCAGATGATCCACGATGGTCCCTTTCAGCCTTACCCATTCTGTGATTCTGTGATGGTCTTTACAGTAGAATCTCTCTTAAGCACAGCAGTTACTTCATCCTGGTTATACCTACGCTAAAAGATACAGTAAAATGAAAAGGATCCACATAAGGGCAAAAATTACTGGATGTCAGGGATGGAAATTGTGAGCAAGATGGGAGGTTTAAAAAGATGAAAATTTGAAGACTTGTTTACACAGGAACACTCAGGGAAAAATAATGAAGTGACAAAATATGGGAATTTTAAAAGATGAGTTGAATTACATTGAATCACTGTGTAAATACTGTTATTCAAAATATAAATGGCTTTCATTTGGTTTATCTCCATTTACTTTGGAAGCAAAGAGACATAAATTGTGTTAAGGCCATTTTCATTCTGAATGTGTATGTCCGTACAGGGATTTAATGCAGTATAATTTATCCATTTTAACATTGTAGGTAAACTAATCTGTTGAAATCGAATTAAAAATTATTGACTTCAGATCAACTTTCCTGACTACCTGTTGATGAACCTACAAATACTGTAAAAAACAGTGCAGAGAAAGGATGAATAGGTGAGCACTGTTCTCACAATAATATGGCACAGATCATACAGTGAGTGTGAGGGACACATAAAAATCCTTAATGGAAATGCTTCTTTGCAGAACACAGTGAGTATGAGGAACTTAATGCCACAATAATGTCACTGAGGCCAGAAGTGTATCATCTTTGAGAGGATTAAGTACCCATAATGAGAATATCCACAGTAATAGTACATAAAACGAAGGGATTATAAGATTTCAGACTAGACATACTATTCTGAAGGGATTAGGAAGATGTCTCCTCTATTGACAGATCAATGATTTAATCTTCCTCTGACATTTTTAACACTGATTACATACAGCACTGACTACAGCCCCTGGTAGCATTTTAGGCTTGGTGGACTGTTGGTCTCACAGAAGCATTCCTCACTGGGAAACCTTAATGTTTCTGGTCGAGCTTTTCCACATATAAGGCTCCCTAACAAAAACGTGGGGAATAAAAATGAACTTCAATGAAACAAAAGTTCTACCTAATTTGAGCCTAATATATTGTTAGATCAGGATTAGAAAGCCTTAGAAGAGCAAAGAAATCATTAGGTCTCCTTCACTTCTCCAAGCTTTTAACCCATGCTGTACTTTCATTGCACCTCCTAGACAGAAGTGAAGGAGGAGATTGGAGATGCTCTTTCTATTCTTTTTAAATATGCAAAGCTTTAGGTTGATTTGGACAAGTTGTTTCACCAGTCCCAACTGTAGCAAAGAATGCAAGATGTGGACTTCTTTTGCCTTTTACTTGCTGTTTTTTCCAGAAGTAAAACTTATTTTCTGATAACTCAGTCCTCATACAATTGCTGATAAATGCTTAGTATAGATTTATAACATACAGCCTGATGAATTCCAGGCCCATCAGTGGTGGTGTCCCTGCCCAGCAGTTCCTTTTTATTCATGCATTAAATGGATGGGATGTAGCATCTAACGCACATTCCTGTGCATGTGGCTGTACTGATTGAAAAAAATGGGGTTTGGTTAACATAGTTCAGTCTTGCTCTAGTTTTAGAAGCATTACTGAGCTAGGTACATCCCAAACACCCCCCTGCTCTTGGTGGATATAGCTGTGCCTGTGAAAGCATTAGTGCAAACTCAGTTATATCAGTGACAAAATCTGTTGCTGTCATTTGTTTCATTCAGTGATCCAATATAAGCTGTATCATCCTAAACTTCCATTTACCAAGGAGATTTACGCAGGTAGCTGTACCAGCAGATCCTTTTAATTTTAGGCAAGCCCTTTTTCTGCTTGAGGGGCAGGAGGTGGCAGTGGAGAAGGAGAATTAGGTTTTGGGCAGGCCTGGCTGTGCTGAGATGACTGAAGATTTGTCCGTCACAGTTCTCTGTGGGAAGTGACTGCGCTCATCAAGGGCAGCAAAATGCCAGGCACAACATCTGTGCCATAGCTTCCACAGTTCAGAGTTCAGCACTCTTGGGAAAACACTGATTGACATCCCCAGCCTCCCAAGCAAGCGTTGACACAGCATGTGTGACAGAGGTGCAAGTCCTGCAGTGTGTTAATACCAGTATAATAATACCAGATAGTTCTCTACATGAACTATGTAAAGATGCATCTTGGACCACAATGGTAAAATGTTAATAGCTGTCTTTATTACATCCTTTATGACCTGTGCCTGATTGACAGTGTTCTAAAGTAGCTGTAGTTCTAAAGTAATTATATTAGCAGAAGAATATGAAAATAGTCCTAGGATGGGAAAAACACACAATATACATCTTCATAAATATTAAAAGATCTGATAGCAAAGCAGCAGTTAAGCAGCTTGTCTGCTTTCCTGTGGCTGTGGCTCCTTTATCACGGAATCACAGAATGGGTGAGGTTGAAAGCACCACAGTGTGTCATCTGGTCCAACCTCCCTGCTCAAGCAGGGTCATCCTAAAGTACCTGGCACATCATTTATTTCTGTCACTCCCTGGAGTTTGCCAGCACTGAGCTGCCTTTCAACAGAACAGGAAGCTTCAGGTTAGCTGATATTCCTGGTGTGTGTGTAATTCCCCAAAGTGCTGACAGCTCTGGTTACAATTAGTGGTAATGGCAATGATCTTACTGGCATTTCCTTTTTACCTCAGCTCTGCTGGGGAAGGGAGTTGCTGTCATTCAGAGTGGCTCATGGTCAGGCAGAGAGCATGGCAGAGCCAGCCAGGCTTGGGGATGGAGAGCTGGCTGGGAGCATTTTGGCAGGTGGGTGTCAGGAAGACAAGTTCGTCAGAATTAGGTATTGCACTCAAAGTCTAGAGGTCTAGCAAGATTGTTAGTGGATTTTTTTAATAGTAGGACTGATTCCTGCACTGCATGAAACCAGAATTTTTAACAGGGTCTATTAAATACTTGTGGTCCTTTTCCATGTGAATATGTAATCTAGGTCACTTGGGTAAGTGTGGCTTTTTAGAATGAAACTCTCTTTAAAATGACCCAGTAGTGGTGCCAGTGGTTTGCAGGAGCTTTTGAGTTGAGATCTCCAGAGATATTTTAATTTTTTTCAGCCCGCAGAAGTGGCAGCAGTAATATAAGTTTCCCCTTTTCTACTGCTTTCGTGCTAAACAGGTTTCTTCTGTTATTTTCTGCTGTGCAGAATGAAAAGCCGAGTACTGAAGATGCAGGTTAGCAGTGTGAAAGATTGGGCTCTGAACTCATTGCTTTACTTCACATTAAATGGTGATTTGGGAGAGCCAGCTGGGTGTTCCTTCAGGACTAACATCCCGAGAAACCAGATTTCCCAAGAAATAAAATAGTGTCTTCAGGGCTACCTGCTTGGATTTTTAAAAAAGAACCTTTTTTTTAGGTTTTTCTTCTAAATATACTTTGTACTCACAGGCTTTTTTCAGAGTAGCCCTAGCCATTTTCTTGGTATGTTGCTTTTTTGTTCTAAATCCTTCAGAGGACTCCTCCTTAAAATGCCCAGATCCAGTCCTATGCAAGGCAGGAAAGTTTCTAATTTTGTGCTACCACTCATGAAATAACATATTGCTCAGTGGGCATGTAGAGTCAGTTAATATCTCTGCATGCAATTGCCTGCTTAATCTTAAAAAAAGTGTATATATACTCTCTGCCTGAATGCATATTTGCTTCTGTATTTAGAGTCACGTATGTTTCTAAGCTAAGTAAAGTGCTTTCTCTTCTCTACCAGCCAAATTCCTGGTACTCTTTCAACCCTGTTTGATTAAAAGAGCCTTTAACCTTTGCTTGAATACCTTTTTCTTAAAACAACCTGTAATTCATCCCTGCAACAAGATCAGGAGAACTTGGGGTGTGACAAAATGGACATGTAGCTGCCTGGAAACCTTGAGGGAAGGAAAAAGGAGGAAAGACAATTGAAACACAGTAAATGTGAGTCTTGTTGCAGAGCTGGCACAGGTGATTTCCAGGCATGTTGTTTATACTGAGACAAGTCCATCTCCTCCTCACTTGTGTCAGCTTGTATCCAGAGACCTGCTGAAATTTCTGGCATTTCTTCCTTTCAATGAGAAGAGTAGGGGAGGGCTTGGAGGAACCTTGTCATCCTCTCTGTCTCCTGCTATAAATTCACTTGAACTGTCACCAGTTTGTTTTCCCTCTCCCCCAGCCAATGTAAAACTCCATCTTCACCTTGCCCCCTGCCTATGTGTGCTTGTCACAGATTAGCAATGTTTGCTCTTGACCTTGTATTTCTTCCTCTTCCCAGTGCCTGTTTTAGTTAGGGCCTAATTTGTGGAGTATCTGGAGTATGTGGAATATTGTGTTTAGTACCAAACTAAAGTGCAACATATTGAAGGGCTTACTCTGGAAGGACCATAAACAGCAAATGGCTCTGCCATCAGTGCAGACTGCCTGGTGCAAACAAGTCAGAGGGGGCTTCTGATTTCTGTTTATTAAAATCTCACTCATTTAGTTTGCTTTAGTTTGATTTATTAGGCAGTTGGTTTTGTGGGGTTCTTTTTGTTCTTTGCAGTGTTTATTGCAAGGTTTCCTTTCGGGTTGCTCTCTGCCCTGTGTGGGTGATGAGTTAGCACAGCGCAACGTGCGCTGGTGTCAGCAGTGGGTGAACAGAGTCCCTGGCCCCACCTGCTCCTGCCCACCCTGCTGTCACCTGTACCACAGGCTGAACAGGCTTTTGGGACAGCGAGGGACCTGTGAAGGGTGTAAAGGGAAGAGGAGGGAGAGGGTGGGGTGTATCACTGTTGCTTTTGGGAGCTGCGATTGTGGCCCACAGCATGCCTGTCACAACAGATGGGGCTCTTCTAAAGTTATTTCTGTTTTAGTTTGTTCTTTTTTAGTTTGTTTAATAGCAGTGCACAGTGACTGACTCTAGTGTGCATGCACACAAATAATAAGAGATCATTCTTCCCTTAAATCACCTGTAATTTAAATAAACAAGACAGGCAGTCTGACAGATGATTGGGAGTCAAAATGGAGCAAGGAAAGCCAGCTGACTAGGATATTGCACAAAAGATGGGGCAGACCTAAGATCTGATATCTGCCTCTCTGCAACTTTTGCCTCATGATCATCCTTCCTCCTTCCATTTCCCTTTCCTCTGAACTAAAGATTAATTGTGCATTGAAATTGTAACAAGAATTTGTGGTGTTAAGAATCTGGCCAGCGGAAGAGAAAAAATCCTCAAGGAAATTAGCAGTCCACAAACATTGTCTGTTCCCCAGATATAAATGACTAGGAACTTCCCAGCCAGGGAACGTTTTCCTTTTATTTTCTCTGCAACTTGCATTATCCTTAGCTAAGCATATTGTAGCACGCTTGTCTCCAAGTCTGTGTTTTTATCACAGAAATCCTGACCCTACTGAAATCTTTGTGGGGCAGAGATTACATTTACTCTTTCAGCTTTAATGCCCAACTTCCATGTTCAATGAATGCAGGGAATACCTGCTTGTTCTCCAGTAAACAAATAGGTAAAGGCAACCATTGTATCTTGCCTGCACCCCCAGTCTGCTTTTGCTTGTCCTGGATATGACAGAGATTACCTGTGATTGACAAGAGAATTTGTCAGAAAATGGTTTCTGAAACAGATGTTGCAGTGTAAGGATAGGAGGTATAGTGCAGAGTAAAGATAGCTGACTGAAGCAAAAGAGATCCAAGGTAGGCATTAGGACCAACTTTCCAGCTGTTCTGAGCACTGGACTGCTGTGAGATCTCTCTGGTGAGAAGTTTTTAAGCAAGTCAGTCATTTTGGTTGTGCTGGAGGGTGAGGAACGAACTGGAGGTTTCTAAAGGTGTTTTTTCTAGACCTATTTTCTTGTATCATTGGTATTTTTTTTTAAAGCATATTTCTCACCTGTCCTGGAGGTGAAGAAAGATTATTGAGTGTTTAGTCCTCCTCCACAAAGCTTCCGCCAGTGGAATTTGGAGGGTAGTGAGCATCCAAGTGGTGAATCAAAGACAGTCTGTTCAGGGTATTTTATCTGCCCTTTCCTTTAGTCCAGGAAGCATAATCTCTGTGGTGCTTTAAAGTCTAGGCAAAGCTGGAGCTTACCTCTGAATTTGTTAGGAAGAGGCCTGATTCAAACTAGCTGTTTCTGGAGAGGTAGAAAGAAAATAACCAATGGGGGCAGAAGTGTTTTCTTTAGAGGATGCTGGAAGGCTGTGCACCTTCACAGGCTGCTCCTTCAGGTAGCTTCCTTCTGCCAGACATGCTTGTGACATTATTCCTGTGAATTAAAGTACTTTTCTATCTCTTCAATTTACATAATTGGGGATCTTGAATGAGTTTCGTGTCCACCACCCCTTCTATTTTCTCAGTGCCTCTTGGCCTTTCATGTCTCTTCTGCATTGCGTCAGTGCCTCCCAGCAAATTCTGTCTATGTCTGTCTCTCAGATAGAGCCAAGTGTGTGTCTGGCCTTGAGAAATAATCATAAATTTTGTTCTGTCAGGAGGAGAGGCCAGGACAATCCAGTTTAGATTTGAACCTGTAGTTCAAGGTGTTTGAGGGATTTCATATCACTTAACCCATACCCTCCAGGCATCACTTGTGTCTGACATGTAGATCAGACTGTAGGAATAAGAGGAATGGATTCCTCAGTGCACCAGAAGAAGGTTTTGCAGCAAACCTGTGTCTTTAAAGAGAGTGCCTTCTAATAAATGTTATCTGCAGAGAAATACACCAGCCCCTGCATAAGTAGTTAATGTTACTGCTTCAGTGTTGGCTCATAAAACAACTTTATCGCCTCTGTGACAATAATGATTAACAAGCTGATTTACAAGGGTGGAGTCACAAAGCCATTTGGCAAATTTAGCTTGTCTCACAGTGGCAGGAATACAGAACCTGAGTGTTACAATATTTTTACCACTTTACCTGGAATACTTAACCCTGGTGGCCAGGCTCTTAAGCAGAGCAGTAGCAGCCAGGTCTTCCTTTATGGGGATAATAACCAAGGTTTCCTCCAGTGCTTCTGATACATGAGGAAATTGCAGGTCTCGATCTGAGGATTTAGGAGTGCTGGGGACGTTTTGTGAGTTCCTGTCTCAGTGTTTATTCCCTGATCACTCAGCCACAGTGAAGTGACAGTGTTCCCAGACACACTTTTACATGATGCCTCTGCTTGATTGCCCCTTGTGCCTGAGCTGGCAGAATATCTACCCAGAGACGTGTGTAGATTTATCCTCCTACTCTCAGTTTCTGGATAGCTTCTGTTAAAATATCCTTCATCTGTTGATTGTCCATTATTCAGAGTAGCAAATTTAATTCAAAAATTATTTAAATCCAGAAACGCTTTATGTGGTTGTAATATACCATGACACTGTTGAGAATCTGGACTTCTTAACCTTGGCAGTTTCTCACATTGAGCAGAACAGTGTATCTGAAAGCTCAGCAAGCTGTATTCCCTGTACTGTCTGTTCTGACAGTCCTAATGTAGGTGATCAAAGGTATTTATGATCTCCATGCTATGTAAACATCTACTACACTTTTAGAAGTTGGTAAAAATGGACAGACAAGGTAGGAGTTTTGATGACTCTCACTCAAATTTACAACATAGACTCCTGCAGGGATGGAGGTCTTACTCAGTACCCTTTGCTTCTTAGCTAGCATTGCTGACAGAAGCCCTGCCCTCAAAACAAACACTCACTGCCCTCAGAAATGTCTGAAAACTGTGCTGTTTTTTCTTTCCTGTCCAGAAAGTTCATCATACCTGATGGACTTCAGTACTGATTTATGTGGCCATGATGCAAATTTCAAGTATTTCTGTGGCCCTGATCTAATAGGTGGGTGGAAGGCTACTGGAGGTGTTACTTGAAGCAATAGTGAATTACAGCTAACTCATTTGTCCTTCTGTTTCTACACATCCCTCCCCTAGTTCCCCTTAAAGTTGTTGGGATATGACATCTTTGAAAACGACCCAGTCTGAGTTTGGGGGGGTCTTCCATGCTTGCCTTGTCCAATCAATATTTGATTGTTTTTCAGTTAGTCCCAGCCAGAGGCTTCTATAATGTCTTTTCTAATTTGAACAACTCTCAGGAACTGGAACAAACTCTAATTCTGTAATAGGGGTTTTTCGTGCCTAGTTTTTGGTCTTGCTCTGTTTCCCAAACAGAAAATTATTATAAGTCATGAGTTTAGGTTACCATCTCTCTGGGTTAAAACTCTCAACAGACTTCAGAAGTTCTGCCACTGTTCCCTTGGCCACTTTTCTAGTTTGGTTTTTAATATGAAAACATATATTGCAACACCATGTTCACTACATTGCTTTCCCATGGGACTAGTTTGTGCAACCCTCCTTCATGCTGGTAAGTAGGTTCTCATACAAGGAGTCTTTGTTGGCTGAAAAGGCAAGACAAGGTGACTTACTTCTCTGCTGTGTGTAATGGGGGCTGGGGGTTTGTGCTGCATAATGGCAATGCTGGGGCTGGGCAGTGGGGCCTTCAGAGGTGGACTTCTGCCAACACTGTGCTCGGCCCAGGGAGCTGGGATGAGGGTGAGGACAGAGCTGTAACTCGGCCTGTGTCAAAGATGAGGGGGACAGCCTCTCCTCCAGTGCAGGGCAGTGCTGTGGGCTCAGAAATGCATTGTGAAGGTCGGACACAGGGACACCAGTCAGAGGCCCCTGGGCAACACCTGCTGCTTTTGAAAGTTGTCTGTGAACAACAGCCCTGTTGTGCACATAGTGGGCCACTGAGGAGGATTTCTCTGGCTTGGAGGATGCTCTGGTCTATGGCCTCTGCAGTTCTTGTTCTCTGGGGAGAGCTGACTGCCCATTTGTTTGTGAAAACATCACCTTGATAGAGCAAGGGAACTATTAATAACTTCCAGTCTTTGAATAGAAGGATCAGGAAACCTCTGGGGGCCAGCAGCCCTCCTGACACATAGTGAAACTTTGACTGATCACACATTGCCCTCATAATCATACTAATGTGATGTGTCCAAAGGGACTTCAACTTGCACCATAGCCACTGCTGCCTTTTGTCTTCTGTCTTCCTGGTGAATGAGGAAACACATAACCCAGTGTGTGTATCCTGTCTTCCCACTGCACAAGACTCTCGCAGCCTTTGCCAGCATTGGTTTGTCTGCTGGTGTTTGGCACTCCCTGTATTTCACCCTCACCTCACTCACTCTGACCAGTTATTTCTTCAGAATTATACTGCTCCCCAACTGAACAGTAGCACTAAGATATACCAAGAAGAAAGTTTGATTTATCTTTCTTCATAGCTTTGACTTGTATGAGAAGCCTGTGTTTTAGAAATAATCTAAAATAATTGTGCCACCCGCCTTTCAGCAGGTGTTCAGATACTATGTACCCCTATTGTTTCTCCCTTTTCTGCAGACAAGTCTCTGCCTTCCTCTCTTGCTTTCCAGTCCAACTTGTGCTTTCCCAAGCTAGGTGCTGGAGGCAGGGCAGTGGGGCAGGTAGCTGCTCCTGCTGGATTTCCTGGTTTCTCCTGTCCCTTCCCCGGCAGCCGTGGCACCTGCAGCCAAACTCTGGCCAGAGGGATGCTCTCTGCAGTGTGGGCAGGGAGCCTGTATGGGAGGCTCCTCCAAAACACAGCTTGTCCCATTTTAGGTGAGAGATACGTGGCAGTTACTGTAAAAAGTGCTGTTTGCTTTATTGGTTTAAACTGTAAGTGCTTTGAGGGCAGGGCCTGGCTTTTATGTATGTACATGTGGGTGTGTATTTTTATACAGTTCTTAATGTGACACACACAGGAGCTGCTGCATGCAAAGCCATGGCTTTCTGTCTTGTGGAAGCTTAGAGAAATGTTTTTCCTCATCCAGAGAGATGAGCAGTGATTCTGATCTGAGCACTGTGGCTATTCAGAGACACAACTTGCTTTGGACCTCTGGACACAACTGTTTTCCTTCTGTTGCACCAAGTAGTGTACCCCAGTATATTCTGGGTACAGCAGTGATAAGCATGGCTCTGTGTCCACAATGATGTTGGGATGGTTTCCTTGACCAGTTAAAGAAGAAAAAGCTGCATTGTACCCTCTGTCAATTGCTGACTGGGATGCCATCATTAATCACCTCTGACCCATAGTTTTGACCATTTAAACAATTGCTTGCTCTACAAAGAGTTTGGATTAGAAAACAGACCTTGCCCTTTATGTGTGCTGTAGGTAGAAGACAATCTGAACTCAGCACAAGTTTAATTTGTTGTAAGCTCGATGCTTTTTTCTTTTTAAGAGACAGGAATATATTTTTAAGCTTTTTCCAGGTGTATACTGAGACATTCCCTATGTTAAAGGGATAAGTCAAGGGTGAAAATTTTTGTTTCTGTTCCTTTGGCATACTCTTAACTTAGTTTTGTGCTAAATTGCCACACTTCTGAAATGTCATGTACTTTTCTGCAGCTCGTAGTGTGTGATTTCACAGTTTCTCTGTTTTGTAAACTTATTTTGTAAACTGAAATGTTCTTAGAAAAGGTTCAGGTCAAAGCTTAGGAGTGACTCCAGCAGTGAGAACAGACGTGTGCCGGATTAGACTGCATGGGGGCTGTGAAGTCTTCATCACTGAAAGGCTTTAAGAACAGATACTGCTGTAAAGAGTGATGTAAATATTAGTGGCTCTGCCAAAACAGCCTCTTGAGGTCTTTCTTTTCTTCCCATAATTTCCATGATATCTGGATAACGCATTACATTTGACTATCACACTTCTATCCTTTAATCAGTTGTGTTTCCTTGAAACTCAAAATCAGATTCTAGCATCAACTGGGAGAATATCCTGGGACTCTTCCATCATGCTTCTGGGATGTCTAAAGCGACTGACTCTGGACCTCTGGCCATCACAGGGGAAGTTTTGACACCTTTGATTACATGTTTGTGCTCCTTTTCCCAAGCCATAAAACACTCACTGCGGAACTGTTACCATAAAACAGTGAGTAGGCAGCAAGTAGACTTGGGACAGCAAGTAGAAGTCTTTCTTTCTGCTTGCCTAGTGTAAATGGAGATGAGGATTTTATTCTTATTCGCTACAAACAAGAAGGAGAGAAGGCTGCAAGGAAAAATCATCCTGTGCACAGAGCCTTGAGGTCTCTGATGAAACAAAATAACACAAAATTTACAGATGCTAAAACCAATGATAACATCGATTTGATGCTGCATTTTGTCTTCCTTCTAGAATACAGTAAAATGGCCTGTAATTCACATTGCAAAATTGGCATGCATGGCTCTTTGAAGATATCATCTTCCTTGTATGTCTGCAGTGGCCAGAGTAAGAAGCCCACCCACTACAGTGCTACAACAAGCCATACAAATAAATAAATAAAGAGGGACAAATAACACCATCTCCTCAGGGCAGCTACCCACTCGATGTGTCTTGCTTAAGCTGTGAACTCTTCAGCACAGGAAAGCTTTTGTTTTTTGTACAGTCTTAAATTCCCCCCCAGTGCTTAGGAAGGTAATAGATTATGATAATTGTGTTTATTACATTATAGAAAATGTTACTTCAATTCAGAGATTTAACTTTTAAATCATTGCTGACAGTGACATTAGTTCAGATTTAGAGAGTTTGCTTGCAGTGTGTCTTTAGCCTGGCATTTTAAGCTGAGCACTTGTGGCCTGAGGTGGCTGCTATAGCATGAAAATTCTCTGGAAAATTTGTATGCATTGTGGTTTATTTATTATCTTTGTATGTGTATTTCATCTGTTAGTGCCTAAGGGGGTTTTTGGAGGGTGCTTGTAGCCTTGTCACTAGCTGGGTGGCTTCACTGTTTCTTTCCTTCTGTTTATTGAATATTGTCAACTTCGATCTCTTTCCCCTACTCCCAGCTTGTTTGGCTTTCAAACCCTCTGTAACTGTGGAGTCTGCAAGCAAAATATTTCTTCCTTCAAAATGAAAAACGAACCCCAGCCTAGGGGAGCTAAATTAGTTTTTGACCATCTGTTAGAAGGTTAGCAGTATCACTACCTTGAACTATGGCTTCATTTTCATATTTCATGCAGCAGCTTCTCTGCATTGTTTATATTGTGGTTGAAGGGGATCTTCCTATACCAGGATGCAATAGGAACGTCATTTTTCCTCTGACATGAGCAGATGTCCTATCTGCAGTAGTAGCAATAACATTGCTGCTTCCTGTTGTTGCAGGTGGTGTTAGCAGGCTGGAGCTGAAGGCAAAGAAGGGGCACATTTCAGCCCATGCCATTCCATGCCATCAACACCAGCACTCCCCATGCATCTCCTTTTCCGGGTGTGCTTGTTAGTAGTCGCTTTCTTGGCTAGTGGACAGGAAGTTGCCCTGGAACACAAATTTATTTCCTTGCTGCCTGGCGTTTGCTTCCAGACTCTCTGTTGTTCTTCTTTCCCTTGATGTCTCTGCTTTCTCTAGATTTGTTTACACTAAACCCAAATTACAAGTGGTATGTTACCACATTTAGGGAAGGGGTGCCTGAACTGAGTCTGACACTCTTTTAAGTGTAAAACTCCCCACTCTTGGGTTTCAGGGCACAGCCCTGTGCAAGTCTTCAGTCAGCAATCACTGCATTCTTTTTCCTGTTAACAGGAGGTTGCTATCAAGTCCCATGACACATTTCTATCACTAATCTGGCAAGCTGCCATTCAGACCACAGGAAGCCCAGGAGAGAAGAATATACACTTAGAGCCTTATTCCATCTTCATTACTCCCTACAGCAGCAGAATTATTAAAGTCTCTAGAAGTTTGAGCTGAATGGAAAGTATTTTGCCTGAATAGCACCCCTTATTGAGGCATTGTCTCCAAGTCACAAATTTAGATGAGTGTTGTGGTTAACAGTTTAATTTATATGGCTTGGCCATTTTTTTCCACACCAACACAAGGAGTGCTAATCACTTCTAATGGTCTATCAGGATTCTCTGGGACTTCTTGATTTGAGAGCTGGACACTAAAGGAGAAAAAAAACCAGTTCCTCTTCAAGACTTTAGCTAAGAAGTTATTCATTTTGGCAAGGAGCAGAACATGATATTCGAATGGTTTTCAATGGGAAACACAGTCCTACTAAAGGACTAAAGCCAGGACTCTGTTCACAAAATACATGCAAAAAACTTGTACTTTGGAGGAAAAGAAACAAAGACAAAACTGTGATAAGTGCATAAAAAATAAAAAGAAGTGAAAATTGTAAGGCAGTATTTGTAGCTGTCGGAGATAGTGTGGAAGCCTTAAACTCTTTTCCTATTTACTTCTTTGTGCTCTGTTGTATGAATGCATTGTTGTACTTAAAATGACTACTAATAGTTTGTATTATTGCCATGTAGAGACTTAGAAAGAGATAGTAAGTTACTTTTCATGTTCAGATCATTGTTGGTTCATTGACTACTATTATCACTTGTGTTTTCATGGAGCTATAATTGTTGAGAAGTAACTTTCCTATTGTTTTAATCAAGAGCACGTGGCTGTATTTCTGTAGTAATAAATATTGTCTCAGTCCTTCAGGGCATTCTGCTCATTTCTGGGGGGTTCAGTCAATATTGTCTTCTCATTCCAGGTTATTGAAGGAAAGCTGGCTCCTTTCTTGGGGAAGGTGATCAAGTTTGCCACCTCTCATGTGTACAGCTGCAGCCTTTGTAGCCAAAAGGGTTTCATCTGTGAGATTTGCAACAATGGAGAAATCCTTTACCCCTTTGAGGACATTTCTACAAGCAGGTACTCCAATGTGGTAATGTCAGTCATACATTTGATTTGAGTGTTAAAGCCTTGAGGATTCTCAGCCTCATGACCTTTTATTTAAATAATTAGGGACTAGATTCCACTGACGCACATTTCTGGGCAGCTACAGTTGATCGCTGCTCCAGGGAGGCCACCATGAGCAAATGTGGAAACAAAGGAGAAGTGCGACTTCCCAAAGCCCTGTAAGTCTCAAAACAGCAGTTCAAAAAGGGAAGAGTCCCCAGTATCATCACACGGTGTGCTTTATCCAAAGCTCTTCTGAGTTTGCAAAGTGTCCTAAAAAGCCAAATGACTTTTCCGGAGTGATCACAGACATCTTTCTGTTCTCTGGTGTCACTAGGCCCATAATGTACTGGGAACATCCGTTATAAAACAGAGACCATCTATTCTGAAGTGTCTTTCCCATGAAATGTTATGGCTAGTGCTCTGCTCTCTGTCTTATTCCTCTGTGTCTGTGTATGCAAGTTGTGTTTTCAATGACTAATTAAAACTAAACTAAACTAAAACATAGCTATTCTCAAGTGGCTACAAAGCAAGTATAAGTGTATGCCAGTCCTAAACTAAACAAAAGAAACTTTATTTCACATCATGTAGAGTACTGGATGCCAGGTCAGGGACAGGAGTCACATGGAAAACCTAGAAGCAAAATGCAGGAAACCAAACACAGCCGTGTTACTACTCTTTTTCAGTATTGTCTTGGATTTTGAATAAAGGAGATATATTTTTTTTTTCATCCTTAACAGAAAGACAGTATATCTGACAGCACAGCGTTCCTCCACAGATAAGTATTTTTTTGGCTGTTTCAAACACAGTCATTGTAATTTGTTTTCCAAATTGTTCATTTGAAAGGGGGGAAAAAATCGAGGACCCACCTTTGGAAACAATCAGGACCAGTCTGTTAAAAGGGTTTGTTAAGAATCTGGTTCCCTTGCATGCACAAAGATGTTAAATTACAAGTAACCAAGGACTACTCTTAAGGGATTTTCAGTCTGATCTGAGTTTCAAAAATTGTGTGCACATTGTTTTTCCAGAGTTTTATTCTAAAAATTGTATTGACAAAGCAGTGGATAAAAGCTAAACAACGTGTACAGCTGAGCTCTATAAATAGTTTTTAAGAAAGAATGTATCTAGGGTGCATGATGAGATAGGCTGAGTTAAAAAGAAAGACTAATGTGGCATAAAACAAAGATATCTGTTGAGACTGCATAAAAGGTGATTGAAAATATTCCCGAAAGATTAATGAGAATGTGAAGGAACATTTGGGAAGGCAGGTTTACTTTAAAATTTGATTTGTCTGGCGGATTTTTGGTAACAAAAACATTATTGGGTGTATATTGTTTCCCCGCCCTTCAGCTGAGATCAGACATACCTTGCAATTACACAGTTTAAAACCTTCTGGAATCAAATAGAATTTGTCAGCAGCTCAAGCCAACAGAAGCTGCTCTAGGTCCTGCTTTTATGTGAATTAGAAGCCAGAAAGGACTTTTGTTCATGTTTCACAAATGTGAAGTTATGGTTGATGTCATGCCAAAGACAGCAGTCTTTGTTAATGGTTTTAATTAAAACACAATCAGCATGCAAGGTTCTCCAATATTTCTCTTTCTTATTTTGTCAGTCTGCTTACTCCTTTTGTATTCCTTATAACTGAGCCTTGTTTTTATCCCCAGCATTTTTTATTTCCCTTCCTAGTTAGTTTTCTCATCTCATTACTACATATGCACCTTACGTGGAGCTAACCAGGTTATTTCAGTGCCATATTTTTGCTCTGGAGGCAAGTTATGCCAACAGAGGAGCTTGTAAGCTTTACCATGCAGCTCCATCAGCTCCAAAGCAGTGAGGGAGAAGGCCAGGTGGAGGGGCTTTGTGTTTTGTTTCCATCTCCAGAAGATGAGAGAGGTTTCTGAAGTAGGAGTGCTGACCGCTGCAAAGACAAGTGTAAGGTGAGGAGGCTAGTTAGAAACAGGGAGATGTACAGAGTAACCTGTGGCAAATGGAATGGAGTCCTAAAAGGTTCATGTGAAGACTTGCAATTATACCTGAAAATTCTGATGATGTGTTGAGCTTTCCTTGTCAGTTGTCATACAGAGCTCTGAATAAAGACTTCAGATCTGTGATTTAGTTGTACTGTTCTGAGTCCACAGTGTACAGAGATAATTGTGCGCAACTCCCTTTCCTCCATCCTGGTTTTCTAGAGTTGCTATCTACAGCAGGGTATTCATATTTTGTACACAATACTGGACTGCCAGGTACCCCGTCTGAAGCTGGTGAGTTAAGGAGGAAAGAGCTGCTGAACTCTGAAGACCATGTTTTTCTCTTCGCATTTGAATGATGTTTGTTTACTTTTGAGCTATTAACTCTACCAGCAAACTGGGCTCTTAGGTTAGAAATATTCAAAAGTTGGTGCTTGACATCTTTTGCAGACTTCAGCTCTTTGCTGCATGTTTGAAAAATGAAGCCTGCTTTTGTATGTGTGTGTATGTATATATGTATGTCTGTGTTCAGCTGGCATCTGGTTTTTTGGCTACCTGCCTGACCTTTTTCGTTCTTTGGAGAGAAGAGTGACAGCTGTCAGAGTGGCCATTACAATTCCAAGGTGGTTCTCAGTTGGTGGTTAACTTTCCATCCTCATGGTCTCTTAGGTCAGCTTTGAGGTGAAGAGATTGTCTCTCTCCAAAATATGCTCAGCAGTTTCTGGCGCAGTGTTCAACAGGAATTTATGAAGGATGGGTGTTCTTTAGATAGATACAGCTGAGAGAAAAAGAGGGCCCCTCTTGAAGGCTGGAGTTTCTCTTTGGTCTGGTTATTTGCTTGAGAGTAATTTTTGTCAGTCCTTGGGCAAACAGAGTGAATACCTGGGTTATGCACTCTTCAGGGTTTGAATACACATATATTACATACCCTTCTCTCACTAATCAGTGTGACACATTCCTTTGTTGGCGAACGGTTCCAAAACAAACACAATCAGTTCACTTAATTAGCGGGTCTGTGGGCCGTGCTTGGCAGGCTCTTTACATCCTGCTCAACAATACAGCACAACAGTTTGCTGCCTTGAATGCAAGGGTGGGCTCACAAAGTCATAAGCTTTCTAATGATATGCCCTTTCTCTGGCTTTTCTTGGGAGGTGGCCATTCTGCACAGATCTTAATGAAAGCTGTGATTCAGTAGTTAAACAGTTTCTTAAAAATTGTCCCATCCTTTTGATGCCTCTTCCAGTCAGTTTGATTCTTCTGTCCCTCATTTCCCTCTTTTCTCTCTTACCTGTATTTATATAATACTTAATCAGGGTTCTCTCAAAATTTCACAATTTCACCATGGTTTTGAAGGCTTTTAAATCATGAGAACTATATTTAAAGCCTCTTGAATCAATTGCGCATTTCATGGACCAAATTTCCAGCTAATGTAAACTCTCACACCTCTGCTTTTGCTGGAGCTCTAGCAACTTAAACCAACTGAGCATCTACCTCCTATTTTATTTCTTGGACTTTATTTGCCCCGGGCTTATATTTAGTGAGTAAACATATCAAGTTATCATATTATATCACTTATTTTATATTTACAAGTGTTGTGCAATGACTTTAAAATATCCTTGGCTGTAAATTGGCTTGTTAGAGCTATCCTTGCCTATTAGCAAGCAGGCACTGCCCCTCAAGTTGCTCTGATTCTGCTTGTTCTTCACTAATGTGGGGAAAAGTTTTTGTTTCTTTCTCCTAAAATTAAAAAAACCCCCTAACAACCAAACAACAGAAGGGAAGTCTGTGTAGTGGCACTGCTGTCTATAATAGTGGCTGTATTTCTTTTACAACTTAGAACAATTTTTAACAATTTTAAAATCTTAAGGAATACTGAGAAAATTAACTTCGGAATGAGAATAGATTTCATAAAAACATGTTTTCTCTCCCATCAGATAATTAAGCAATTATGGCTATGATTAGGATTATTTTATGTTACCCAGTTAATAAAGTTTTGGTCTTGCCTCAGTGTCATCGTCCTAGTGATTACTTTCACAGGCAATTAAATTTGTTGTGTTTTGCTGGTAAAGTTACTTGCTTGTTAAGAACAATTTAGTCCATTCCTTTCCTTTTATGTGCTGACTGCAAATGTATGTGAACCATGGAGAGTTGCTCTTTTGTGTTCATATTCATTTATCAAGGCTAAACTGTTTTCACTTTGCTAAGTTAATTTGTTCTGCTGATCAGTTAAGACATGTAGACCTTTTAAGATACAAACCAGAAGACCCAAGTTTAAAATAGACGTGCCACAGAACAGGCTTGACTGTATCAACCAGCGTGGATGCCTCCATAATCTTTGGCCACCATCCTGATAAGACCTGTGAATGTACTTCGCACATAGTGACAAGTCTTACTAAAGGCTCTGGGGCTGTGCATGCCGAAGTCTTTGCAAGGTTACAGCTTACTGTGTTATGGATGCTGTGTCACTGGGCAAATGCAACTTTGAGCATTTGGGAGAACGTTAAAGATAGGTATTAGGTGGAGAGACTGAAATATGTAGAATACAGCATTTGCAGGAAATACCTTGGCACAGGTCAAAGGCATCACTCAAAGTACATCATTTTCCCTCTTGCTTTGATTGGTTTGTCTTATGCTAGAAAGCCTTTCCCCAAGCTCAGCTCACCTGAGTTGTGCCAGTAGTTTAGTACCTAATTTTTGAATGAGCTTAGCTTATCAGATGCTGATAGCTGGTTCAAAGCACTCTGAAGTGATCTGCTCAGCACTTCTTTGAGGAAATGTAGGCACCTAAGTAGGTGTTAAGTTCTCTTGGTAATTTAATTTCACCTGAATCTGTCAAAACTGATCAAAATCTTCTGGCCCAGATTGTCTTATTTCTATTTGTGCAGGGTAGCACAGTAATATTATCTGGAATCTGTTAAAAGAAAACAATCAAATATACCAGCTTTTTCATCAAGTATTGTCTTTTGCAACTGAGTTAGCTTTAGAGGTCAGTTCTACTTGCCTCACGTCGGAGTGGTTTTTAACTAGACTGGTTCAGCCTAAAGGCAGATACTTCAAGTGGGAAAGTCTCTGCAGCATTGCCTTGAGCTCTTCCCTGCTGGCTGGACATGGCAACTGTCTTGCTTGCAGTTTCTGTTTTGCAGCTTCTTTGCTGTGCCTTCTTCCTCACTGTAGATATTTCCAGCTTGCCAGTCAAGACCTTTTAATTCTTTCTCCTTCTTTCTCATGCAAAATAGACTTCTCTGTCTCCCAGATATGGTTTCATGTAGATTTTTAGCCCATTAAAGCTAACACTGTCAACTCTTAAGTGCTCAGAAATTCTAAGATTGCCTTAGGAATTTGTTGTTTATATATTTACTTCTTTAAATGTTAAGTTTCTTTCTTCCATCTTGTATCCAGGTAGGCATGTCTTCGACCTTAATACAGAGTTGTGAAGTCCAGTTGCCTTTGACTCTTTCTTTTATTAAAAGCAAAATCCTGGCTTAGTCATAGGATTTTTAGATTTGAGACTTACAGAAAAACACAAAGTAATAGAACCAAAGTATAATAGTTGAGGGCAATATGTTAATATTACTGTTAATAGTATTGCTGGACTCTGCTTTTAAATCTTCAACCCCCACTTTGTGAACAGTTTGTTAATAATAGGAGAGGTAGAGGGGTGCAGTGCAGTTCGTGGTGTGGTAGCTGTGGAGGCAGAGGATATGTGCCTGAGCAACTTAAACACCTGAATCTCTGCCACGCTGGGTCACTGGGTGGTGTGTCCTCTGGCCATCCTGGGGTGGCATTACTAGAGAAGCAGGGGTGGTGTTCACAGACACCATGTCAGGCTGTGTTGAGACGGGTCCCTGCAGCTGCTCTGGAGGTGTGAGCCATGGGTGCTGTACTAGGGGAGTCCCATCAGTGCGGGCTGGTGATCATTGTACACCCCTTGCTGGCTGCCCTCTGTCAGCAGCTCACCCTTCTGCGTTGGTTCCCCCAGCACATCAGCTGCTTTCTGTTGTTTCTGTACCCTCCAGGGCCAGCCTGGGACCCAGTCTGAGGAATGTCTTCAGGCTCTGCTGACTTATCAAGGGTGACCCCTTTCTGATGAGCAGGTGTATGGAAGGGAAAACTATGATTGTGCTTTGAATCACGGCTGGTTCCCTGAACACTGAATTAATCATCGAGAGTGAATTTCAGATCTATAATAACTTGAGAGACTGGGTAGTGGTTGCTTTTTTCTGCTTCAGAGGAGAAGTTTTCTAAACCAGCTCTGAAGTATTAACAGTTTTTAAGTACAGTATGTTAAAAAATCCTGATGCCGTGTCTAGTAGAGACCACGTGTCTGTCATACAAGGCATTACCTTAACAAGCTCCTTATAGGGACAAATCAATGTCATGTTAGTGCCAGCTTTCTTCCATTCATTTACTATGTGGGCATCCCTCCCTAGGCAGGCTCCTTGCATTGGTTCCTAGGCAACTGGAACAATACTGCTGCACGTGTGTGTCAGGCACTGATTGCCTTTGGGGCTTTTTTTGTGTTGTAAGTGAACACAGGCTAGTCCTTTTTCCTTTTCTTTGTGTTCTGCTAAAGGCTCAGAGTTTTGAAGGGCCCGTCTGTGATATTCACAGCTGAGCAATTCAGAAATACTTGCAGATAGGCACATGTGTGTAGTGTGGGATGGGTGATCATGCTGGAATCCCCAGGCAAGGCTTACTTCAGCTACTGTGGTTTGCTCTTCAGAGTTTTTAATAGCCAAGCTACAGGTGATTTAGTGTTTTGGATGCTTGGTGAATGTTTAGCATCATCTAAGAAAAACATAATGAGCAACCCCATTTAATCCTACTTTTACTCTGCATGGTGAGAAAGAAGAAACTGAAGAGTTAGTCAGTGAAGGGTTCGGCCCCAAATCAAATCCTTGCTGAAATTCGTTTCAAGGGATTACTCGCCTGACCAAATGTGTGCAAAGTCTGGCACAAATGCAGTGAGTTTTTAAAATGAAAAAATGAAAACTAATATATAAAATTACAAAAGAAAGGGTGGTAGGTGAATTTGGCACTGCAGTGAGACAGGGGAGCTATTTGCCCTTCTCAGGTCTGCTAGGAGGCCCTGGCAAGCCAGTTCACCTCTTGCTTCCCGTTGTGAGGTGGGAGTGGTGGTATATCTGGTACAGCCAGTTAGGTACAGCCCATGTGCATGGGACTGAAGGTGTTCTAATAAAGGCTGTTGGTTCCTGCAGCTTCATCCCGACACAGTCCCACTGATAAGTCTGTCAACCAGTAAGGTTCCTAGGAGACAAAAACCCTGTCTTTCAGATGACATCCTGGGCCACCTGTTGATCATCCCTGCTTCATTTTGTCTGTTTAAGGTGAAAGGTCTTGGAGGCCTCTTTGTGTTGTACCCACCACTTCGGGCCCCTGATCCTGCTCAGGGGCACTTAAAGGTGGTGCAGTACAGAGGAGAAATACAAACATAATCGATTGGTTGTGGAGCATGTAGAATTACTTGAGCCATAATCCTGTGAAAAATAGGTGGGAAGCATGAAAAGAACATGCCAGAATTTACAATTTACTAAATATTGATGGGTTTCAAATGCCCAGACTTAATGGTAGATACTAACATCGGCATCTCCTCAGCATACAAGGAATGATTATATGCTTTTCATGTAGAAAGGCTTTTCTTTTGTAACAAGTAATGATAATAATAAGAGCATTATAATGCCTGTCTGGCTGTGGAGAGCTTTGCCCTTTCTCTTACACTTTCCACTGCAATAGAAATTATTTAGAGGATTGAATAATTCTCTGCATTTTTTTTTTTACTCTGCACAAGTAAAACATCCTTAAAACATGAAACACCCCCTAAAGTCTCAACAGAAATTGAGTTAGGTCAGGAAAGAGAGAAAAAAAGAGAAAACACCAAAACAGAGAGGAAGCTATTTCAGCTGCCTTCTTAGAAGACTGCAAGTCTGTGTGAAAACAACATGCAATGTTCACTAAGTCTTCAAATACTGTTTGAAAAATAGCAAGATGCTATTAATGTGCAATGTCACAGTATCATTCATTAAAGAAGGAAACATGAAAGGCCTGAATGGCTACGGGCTCATCAGCGTATTATCAGTGGTGAATAGCACTCTCACAAAGGATGTAGGGACTTTTTGGCCTCTAGACAAAGAATAAGTCAGGATTCAGAAATAGCACCTGAATTGTGAATTACCTATGACAAAAACAAGGGTTAAGGGAAAGATAAGTAAGTGTAGTGAACTATTAAGTGTGCCTTTTATAGACTACAAAATATATTTCCTTTCTTCAGAGAAATAAAATAATTTTAATATACTGAGGCTTGAAAACAACAAAAAACCCCATGAAATTCACATGTGGAGATAAAATTAGATCTCAAGTTTAGCTAGGAAGCAATCTGTTTGTAATATTCTAAAAAGGAATATAATGTTGGTGCAGTTTTTGGTATCACTGGAGAATTTCTCACAGTGGGATTAGAAATGGTCAATCAGTCAGCATCCCAGGGGCAGTTAAGACTGACTGTATTTTATATGAGGAAGAATAAAGCTGTGTAGGTGGCTTGGGGTTGTATAGCTCCACCACTTTAAACAGAGTAACTTGCCAGTTGGCACAAAGGCAGAGCAAGATCGGCATTGCCCCCCTGCCCTGGTGACTTTCTTTGTCAGTGAGGGGGACACAAGCATGCAGTGAAGGCTGATACGGGTGTCCTCTCTACTTGTTCCTGTGGAGAGCTAGAGGCAGCTTTGTTCTCCAACTCATAGCACTCTTCCTCCAGACTGCTGCTTTGGTGTCATCTGCACCCCTTGGTTGGGCTCAATCTTCACCAGAGTAGGCAGAAAATAGGTCTTCAGAGCAGCAGTCAGGGGTGGGGGCAACAGAATGGACCAGCGATGGAACAGTGGGTGCCAGAGCAGTGACTGTGAGATCAGGGCTGGCTGTTTGCTCCGCCTCTGCTTAGTGCCTGACAGTGGGGGGTCCTGGGCAGAGCTTCAGCTACTGCACCAGCTCTAATGAATAACAGTTCGGACAGTTTTTTTCTGTTTTGATTCTGAGCAATGGGGAAAAAGTTTGTATGTCTTTTCCACTGAGCTTATTTCTGAAAAATGAATTCATATTAATTTGAGCACCATCAGTCTTTGTTTGGTCTGCTGATGGCCTTTGACTTAAGAGAGCAGGTGTGTTAGCTCCTCTCTCATCCTGCTCAATCCATTTCAGTAGCAATTTCTGATAGGTTTTGTCATTTCCATGCATGCTGTAGAGAAATATTGGGCTATCATAGGGAGTGGCGATGTGAGAGCACAAAATTACACTCCTCATCAATCATTACCCTCTACCAACTTCCAGTGCACTGTAAACTGCTGACTAACGAGAGAATTAGCTTGATAAAATCACCATTAGTGTCAGTTCAGAGTGGTGTAAAGTTTTAAAGACACTGCTGTCTTCTGTCTCCTCTGTGCCCATTAGTGTGTCTGTTTGTGGAGATCCCAACCCAGCAAAGCACGTAAGCACACTTAATGGAAGGCAGATCAGTAATCCCAGAGAAATCACTGGGATATGAGTCCTAAGCATGTGTTCATGTGCTTCAGTGGATAAGGGCAATAACACACACTCTCTGAGCACAGAAATTGTAAATATCTCTCTGTGAGCTGGTTTCTTGATTCAAAACCAGATTTAGACTCTGTAGCTGGACTAAGAAATACAACACTCTCAAGTTTTACTGCAAGAGAGCATGGAAGCCAGTAGATACACTGCTTTATACTTAGCCTCATTCACCTTCCTTTTCTTGCTCATATTTGAGTTTTATCAGTTTATGCTAGTTAGAAATGTGCCTCCTTAAGTCTCTGCACAACCTTCTCAAAGCTCTGCAGTTCCTAAAATTTAGGCCATGTTTGGACCCAATCGTAAAACTTCAAGTGCAGCCAGACCAGGAAGAGTTTTTTTAAAAGTTACAGGTGAGATGCAGCCAGTACAGCAAACAGGTTGTGGTAGCTTATGGACTTCTCTCAGTATTGTCAAACCACATGCCCAGTTCTGCAGTTGGCCTTACGGCTTCTCACTTTTGGGGGGTTTCTTCATGTTTTCGATTTTTCTTCACAGTCTTGAAGACAAGAACCTTATTTCTATGAAAAATAGATTCAAAGCAAACCAACAAAAAACCCCACTAAGGTTATAACAATGGACACTTGGGATTCTCATATAGTCATTTGACTACAATAGCTACAAGAAAGGAAAAAAAGTGCAAGGCATTTCAAGATGTTCTAAAGAATCACCAAGGGTGACCAGCACTCCTTATTTGTGTGTCAGGATTGCTCTAAAGTTTGATGTTTTGTTGCTTTTATTATTTGATTATCCAACTGAAATCTAAGACTTTTTACCTCTGACAGTCCTCCTTTTACTTTTTCCTTTGATTACAAAGCTGTAGCAACTTAACTCATCACTACAGATAGTTATTTGCATTGAAAGGCTGAATGAGAATGTCCAGTTCTTTAGTTGTAGCCCACTCAGGATCACCATGTTTCATTGCTCAGCATCTGTCTGCAACTGGGGCTTGATCTGCTGTGACATTAAGTTCATTGCCCCACAGTGCCCCAAAAGTAAACCAGTCAGCTTGTTTGAGCAGTTGATTTGTTTGAAGTCTTAATGCCACGTTTGAGAACAGAATAGTACAGCTCTGAATGCCAGAAGCATAGCTCAATGTCTTGATCAATTGATCAACATAGATCAATGTGTTTATCTAGTCCAATCTCCCACGGGACACAGAGCAGACAATATCACCTACTTCTGTTTCATTTTTTGCTTTGTGAAATGACAGCTTCTCCTGCTGTTGCAGTGGACTGTTCTTTACTCTTTCCAGAACAGCTGACCACTGGAGCGTCAGTGAGGAATATGTCATATCATGGCTGTTGCAAGTCACAGAATCTGTTTCTGCAAATGCTAAAATAGACCTTATTGGAAAATAATATTGTTACTCTTCATTTACACCAAGCAAGACTTGTCTTTCATAAAACAAAGTTGATGTATTTTCAGTGATAGACCCGAACACTAGTTACTAAGAAGATAAGTTTTAATCCTTCTAAAAATTTGTCTATGAAGTAGAAGTGCTGGGACAGATTCTCAGCAACTGCAAAATGGATGCAAGTCAACTTATTTTAGTGGTCTGAGTAGTGGCCTGAGTAGCTTTATACCAGCAGAGGTGTGGGCATGCCAGTGTCTTTTACAATGCCACTCTTATGAAGCATAACACTCTCTGAGCTCCCAGAATGGTTTCAAGGAATACCTACTGCCCACAGCCCACATGAAGCCTGTTGCATGCTCTGGTCCTATTTTGTGTTTTCAATTTTGACACCAATTTGTGTTTGCAGGTGTGAAAGCTGTGGTGCTGTCTTCCACTCTGAGTGCAAAGTGAAGGCTGTACCATGCCCCAGGTGTGTGCGTAAAGAATTGCAGAAGAAGCAGAAATCCTTCTGGAGGCAACTGAATATGGATGAGAACTTCGAAGAGTCTTGCAACATGTTTGAATTGTCGTATCAGAACACATGAGTTCCTTAAGGCAATGGCCAGCCTAAAGAGAATCCCTCTCCCAGCTGCCAGCTCAAGCAAATTCTCAGCTTAGACAGGCAGAAATTTTTTTTGAAAAATATTACCTGACCTTCTTCATCTGTGAATAAGAGCTGCCAAAGTGGCCATAAAGCCTTGTTGGCTTTGAAATACCAGTGGCTAAACTGCACTGAAGTCCGGCCGTTAGCTCTCGTACAAAATGTGGTTTACGTGAAATGCTTTAGGTCTAGCTAAATAAGTACCCAACTTTCTTTTCACCTCTGGAGAAAACGTTATCTCAAGGCAGAAAATACTTGTTGCCATGACTGCATTATTTTTTATGTCGTTCATTTAGAATTGTTGAATCATCTACTTATTTATGTGTATTATTTATTTATTAGTAGCCTTGGCAGGGGTTCTGGTGAGGTGTTTCACAGAACCTAATAGAGCAGGAATTATTTTAAACCCACTGTCTCCTTCTGATATGGGCATGTAGTTCCATTTTCTCATGTTTTCAGAGAACTATCTTAAAAGATCAGTGGATTTACATTTTAGAGGATCTCCTTGCCAAGGAAAGGAAGTGATCTCCCATCAAACCTTATTTGGGGTGCTTACAAACATAAGATGCAGAATAATTCCTTCAGTTACGTTTATATATTTATAACCACCTCAGTGAACTATTTTGTATTCAGATAAGCATGGGACTTGCTACTCTATTTCATTCAGGCTGGGAGTATCAGTTAAGCTCAGTCACTGAAGTCCATTGAGATTTATGCTGGTTACTCTTGATTTATGGGAGGCCATGTCCTCATAATGTGATGTTGGTTCTCCTCCTTCCAGTCTGAAACTTTTAGGGCATTTCAAGTGTTCACATTGGTTTTCTTTTTATTTAATGAAGTTTACTTTAGATGTGTTTCTAATCTGAACCTGTTAAACAGATAGTCAGGAAAGTGGTCTTGCCCATTTTAGTTAGAAAATACCTCCAAAATTGTGAAACACTAGTTTGGTGTTTTCATTTGCAACTTGTGTCCTGCATTCTCTTTGAGCTCCAAGGCATTTATAGTTCTGTAATGACTTCCATGGTGGAGAATGAAGTTCCTCGAGGTATGATTCTGCTCCACACACCTGGAACACAGGGAAGTATTAAATACAGTGAATTATTTTGCAAAGGAAAGTACATGATGGATTTAACTGGAGAGGTGTGTGTCATTACTGGCAGTATGTTTAATTCATGGCGAGTTCACCTCCAATGAGCAGTTAGATTTTCCTCCCCCCATTTCACATTCCTAACTCTTTTTCACACCCTGCAGGGATATGTGTATTACATACCTATGAAAGCATTCATATATATACACACACACACATCTATATACAGAAAGCAAACTTGGTTTCAGGAGAATAATGCCAGTTGCATGTGTATTTTTCCTCTCCTCTCACACAGATTTGTGAAAACACGGAATACTGATTTTTGCTTCCTATATAATCTGCAGACTGTTGTATTCAAGGCAGAAAGCAGTTTTGATTGTTGAAGCATCTCACTAATTGCTGAAGTATTTTAAATAAAAGAACAGGATACATAGTGCTTAAAAATGAAAATTTACATTAAAAGGTAAAATGCTACAATGAGTTGCCTTGTACTGGAATATAAGTGGTTACCTTTTCCAGCCTCCAGTCAAAGAAAAAGTAGCTGAATCTGAGCTTTCTCAAATTTGAGTGCAACTACTATATATATAGAAGCATGTTTATATCTGTATACATTAGACAACCAGTGCCTTTCTTTTCCAGAAATCCGTGTTTCACTGGGATTCTTTAGAAAGAAGTGAGGGTTTTTCCATGTTCTTGGTAAAGTGCTGCAGGGATTCCCATACTTCATAAACCTGGTGAATCATGCACCTTTGTCACTAAAATTAATACTTCCCATACACAGTGGTGTCTCTGTCTCAGCTCACTGTTCCTCATGTGAAATGAGTTGCTTTTGGCTATCACCCTTAAAGGTCTAATGTTCCTTACAAATCCATTCCCATGCAAAGAATTCCCTGTGTGTTCAGAAATGCAAACACTGGGGAAGTATTGTGGAATTAGTCAGGCAAACAGGAACTGCACTAGTACTGGCTGAATAAACAGAACGCTCCCATGTTGTTCAGCTTGTGTCACTACAATTACTCCTGTGGCAAAGCCAGTAGCTCTGAAAGTGTCAGAATCTGGCAGGTACTATTTTGAATTATCTGTAGACATAATGTTAGGTCATTAAAGAAAAAATGGTGGTGTTTTTCATATCATCATGCTCTGGTATTTATGATACCTCACAGTGCTGGTTCATGTCCAGCTCAGTTTAGAGAAGGCTGCTTGAGTGCACTGTCAAAAACCATATGGAGTCAAGGGATCAAGGTTCAGACATTGCAAACTATTAGTTACTTTGACAGATGTCCTATCTCCAAAGTACCAGTCATGGGTGGTTAGATATTGGAATCAAATTCTGGAATAACAACGTAGACAGCGTTGGAGTTGCTCTGGGTTTGTTCAGGTATTACAGAACAGTTTCTTTGCTAACAGAGATTTACAGGATGAAAAGAGTATGATGTTGGCCAAACTGCTGAAATTAGTCATGGGTCTGAAACCACTGCCATTACCAATAGCATAGAGTAAAATCATGTTATGGTATTCTGTCAGTGCCCAGAGCTTTATGTAAAAGGATTGTGTTATTTGCTTTAAAATCCAATGTTGTTGTAAACCAGCTAGTTCCTAAAATGAACATTCATTTCTACTTTGGAAAAGTGATACAGTTTCACAGTAGCTCTAGGAGCAGGCTGTAATGTGGAAGATGATGTCCTCTCAGGGATGCCTAGCTCCTATCCAAAAATAGTTATTCCTTATGAAATGGGTAAGATAAAGCATTCTGTCACCAATTTTTAAAAGCATAATGAAAGGCTTAATTCTGCCCTCAGTCGATTTTCCTGCAGGAGCCATCTGCAAGCAGGAGCCTTAGCCTGGGGTTCTGCAGGTGGCCTGGGTTTCAGACAGCGCTGTACCTTTGCATGGTTGTCTCTGCTGTACTGACAGTGCTCCGTGCTGGTCCCCACTGCTAATCCCTGCCCATTCTGCAGCCCACAGCCTGCACTTGGCTCTGCTCTGCAGACTTCTGGATGAGCATCAGCTGGTAAAGTTCTGCATGGCTCTGCCTGCACCCCACCCCAGGTGAAATTATGTATTGATACTTCCACTCTTGTCCTACCCACGCATGAAATAAACTTGAACAGTGCCATTTCATTGTGAATCAAGAATAAAATATGCTGTTTGTCTTCTTCAAAGAGAAGATGCTTTCAAAGCTGACTGAGGAGGAATTGATCTGTAATCCAGTTACTGCTTTTGCTTTGTACAGAACTTATCCGTGTAGAAATTGGATGCTTCACTGCAGTGGACTACAGCTTCACACTCTACCAGTACTTATATCTATTAGTCTGATACTATTTTTATCTAGGGCACTATAGAGATCCTTATTCAAATCTTTTCCTCTTTAACCTGACCATATACCTTTCCTTTAATGGGAAGATGGGCCTACCTAGGGGATGCAAACTGCAGCTCTTTTTTTATTATCAATCTATAAAAAGAGAAATTTGTATTTCTTGTGTAGGAATCCTCCTATTGCTTTTTTTGGATTTTTTTGTCTGTCTTATGTGGTGGAAAATGATGGGTTCATGATGTGACAAAACATCCTGGCTGGCACATACCAATACGAGCTCACTGCTGGGATTGATAGGAATTGGCAGGTGTGAGGGAAGGTACTTTTTGGTGAGGAACTTAAGTTTTTCACAGTACTCCACAGGCTCTGATGGCCCTGTTAGGAGTGATCATCAGGGTATTTCTAGAGCTCCTCTTATCAAGGCTTCTCTTATTATTAGGGTAATGTGTGTATTATAATGCATTGATGATAATGTCCTGAAAGATTTTTAAAAAGAGCAGAGGATGTCTGTGAGGAAGCTGCCCAGTTGAATTTTGCTTTTTAGCAGCAGAAACCGCTGAGTTTCCTAGGCTTCTCAAGGTCACTGCCTGGATTGCAGCTGACTGTTGATCTGTATAAAAGAAATTAATCGAATAATCATCACAATCTTCTCATTTTTTTTCTGCTGCTCAGCTGCAAGCCAGTCTCCCCTCTCTCTCCACTGTCTCTGTCCCTGTCCTTACTCATGGTACTGAGCCTGTAGCCAGACTTGGAGCTTCATAGCTCATTGTGTAGCTTTTGAACCAGTTGAGTCCAATCATTCTCTCCTTCATAATTTGCCTTCCAATTTTCCCTTCCCAGCAGGAGTGCCTTACAGTACTGTATATTAGCATCTCTCTTCCTGTTTTGGATTTCCTGATTGCATCTGCTGTTCGATTAACTTGTAGACTAAAACTGAAACTCTCCTGTGGCTGTGCCTGCTCTGTGCAGGGGCAGCTGAGTAATCAGTTTGCTTGTTCTGCCCTCATGAAATGAGCTCTACAGGCTGCATATACCAGCTCTGAAGACACCATGCTGTGTGGGAACTCCTCACTTTTGCTCATTTTGGTGCCTTAAATTTTGAGAAGTGAATAATTTTTTTAGAAATGCTCTGCCGTGATGCAACATGTTTGGCATTGGAGCTTGAAACCTTGCTCATGACAGTTTCCATCTTGCTGGGAATGGTAACCATAAAATTTGTTTACTGTCTATGCTTTGTGAGGGCATTATGAGAGAGAATAGCATGGAGATGGTATTGGTTCTTAGTATGTGTAATTTTGAGACTCGCTGGGCTGCTTAGCCTGAGCTTGCACTTGTGCAAGGCCTCCGGAAGCCGTGCGTATATAATAATGGCAAGTACAGGGAATTAAAACAGTCAGGTCACATGCAGTTTTGCTCCTCCTGGAACCCCTGGCCAGTCCACACCAGGGACTCCCATACAGCGCTCCCTGCTCACTTTCACAGCAGGGTCCAGTGCTGTGGGAGTGAAGACATTTCCTCAAAGCTCAATTTTAATACAGCCTGGCTCCCTGAAGGCTGACCCAATGAGGGTTTGGTCAGCCTTACCTTAGAGAGAGGGTTAACCCATTAAAATTTTAGCATTATTTGCTAAAGTATGTGGCATGTGTCAGCCTGGGGCACATGTCCATAGTGACTGTGATCTTACAAGTACACATTTGACACCAGTAGCAGGAGTCCCGTTTGACAACAGCAGTGCTGTTACTGCATTTTAGCAGTACAGTGAGGAGACAGCCTGGATAACAATGTGCAAAGTCCTTCTTTACTTGAAAACCCTGGTGTGGCCATGATGGCTTGAGTCATATCTTAAAATGCCAATTTCACCCGAATTTCTCAGGGTGGCCATTAATCCAAATTGCAAAGATGCCACTTGTGGTCAGCATCAGAGATATCTAGGTCTGGAGAGCTATCAGCTGTGTGGGACCATAGTGTATTAGACTTTGTGCACAAGTGTCAGTGGCTCAATTATTTATTTATTCCTGTCTAATCCACATGTGAAACCAATATAAATCCTTGAATACACAGCATTGTTTTGGTGGAAAAAGGATTTGTTTCATTTTTGCTTATGCACTTGTCTACCAAGTTGATTTTGCTTAAATTAAACTGTGCTTTCAGGCTGATTTTTAAATACCTGTGATACCAAGTTACCTTATACCAGTCCCTGCTATACTTGAGGTAAGCAAAAGTAAGAATTCATGAGCAAAAGGTGTGTTTGACAGATATTAAGTGATAAAGGCAGCTTCCAAAGCAGCTTCAGTTGAGGCAGTTAAAAGCCAGGGAAAATCAGATGTGAGCAGCAGAGCACAGTGGCTGATGTGGTCCCTGGCAGCCTGGGCTTTCCCTCCTGCCAGAGCACCAGCTCACCTGCACCACTTACAGTGAATTTTAGCATTGCTGGCAGTGCACCCCGAGTTTTTGGAATACCATTATGTGTGTGTGCTACTCTGTTAACTTATTTGCAACATCATTATGTGTTCTTGTTCTTGTGTTTGCATTGTTGTTTTGGTTTTTTTACTTTTGACAAGGATTTTTTTTAAATTATCTGCAACTACTGGGCAATAGTCTTAATTTATTATTGATGTGTAATGATGTTATAATTTAAATCCACTGAGTTGAATTGCTTGTTGACACTTGAGCAGGGTTTATTTGGGTTCACTTGTGAGTGCATCAGAGCACCGGTCCCTCCTGTATAAAGGCAACTCTCAATAAACACTAAAAAAACGTTACTTGTCCTTTTTAATTTGCCTTCTGGTGGGTACTGTACCGTGGATAGGGCAAGCCTTGAAAGAGTGATAATTTTCTTAAAAATGCTTCTCTGCTGGTTAAAGTCTTCCAAATCTAAGAAAATTTGATACTTACTGTTCCTGGATCTCAGCCAGGAGGGTCTCTGGAAGTACTGCTGATGTCTGCATCAGGCTCTGGGGGTTTGGATTCCCAGTTAAATCTCGTGGTTTTGGAAAGCCACAGATTCCTAGATTTTTAATGGTGCTCCCAGGGGAGCTTACTGTGGCTTTGAGGCACCCTTGGATACAGAGCTCCTGGGAGGCTTGCAGGAGGCAGCTGCCTACTGTGTGGCTGCCATGTGGACCTCTGCCAGAAGGGTCCAAGGTCGGGGCCTTGAATTTTAAGTAAGGGAGGTGTCTGCCAGGTGGACTGAGGGGACCACTGAGGAGCTGGAAGGGCAGGATTTTTCCCATGTTATAAGGGTTTTCACACCAATGGGTGTAGGAGCAGGCATGGTTCTTGCTCTTGGTTATTTCTTCCACTGCACCAGCTAAGGAGCTTCTGCAGCTCCTTGAATCTGGACTTGATGACTAAAGATTGCAGCACTGAGCTGTGGTGGAGCTCATGGGCCTAAACCCCCTGCCTGAGACTCCCTAGAGCATTCCACACCCAGCCCTATGCTTTGGCAGCTTTCAGAGAGAAGGATATATCCCCTCCTTCACTATGTTCCTGCCCCTCCTCAGAAAGACCGTAAGTCCATCAGGAATGTCAATCCTCTCTCCTGCAGGAACTTTTGGACTTCACCCCTGTGATGAAATCAGCTACAAGCAACGAGTTAATGTTTGTCTGGGACCACACAAGCTGCACAAGGAAACCATGTGCAAGACCTTCTCTTCATCCTTATTTGCTTTACAAGGTGAGCAAATTCTGTTACGACATTTCCTTCCCCTTTCGCTGCCACCTCCCCTCCTCACTTCACCCTGTAAGAGATGGTGTGAAAAAGCATCCATGCAGAGCAGAGACCCTGGGGTCTGTGGAGCCCTGGGAAGAGCATGCCACTCCAAGCTCTAGCTCTTCTTTTAAAGTCAGGACAATTGATTTTAAAAAAGCTACTCTTCTAGCTCTCAGATCAAAATTAACAATATTTGGGTTAATATGTGAAATTGACTGGTTTTCTGAAAGAATGGAGCTAGCATCCTCCTCCTTTCCTTAGGGACTGAGGGGGACCTTCTGGGTCTGACGCTTACCATACCTTTTCAGTGAAAGCATGCTGAGGGCAAATGAAAATATTCTGGGAGTGTGTTGTACATAGCTCTGGACTGTCTTGTTAAAAGAGGTCTTGTTTAACTAAATACTCTCCAAAGTAGTGGTTCCATCTAGGGGCCTGAGTATTACCGCTATGAGAAGGTGATGAAAAGCATCTCAGATAATCAAGTGTCACAATTAAAACCAGACAAAGTCTCCAAGGCAAGCAGGAGTAAATTCCATCCATTTTAAGCGTAGACAAATATGAAACTTGGCATTGAAGCTGTAAAGATGCTAAAAAAAAAGTCCATTGTTTATAGTAAGTGACTTCCAATTTTCTACAATTTAGTTCAAGGCATTAGCATTCATTTAGATATTAAAAATGAAATTGTAAGGCTCATCTGGAAAGCAAGACAAGTCAGATAAGAGCTTGTGTTAAAGGCTGAACTTTCACTGACTTGAAAGTTCTCAGGTGTTTATCATGTAGGTGCAATTTAGAGGTAAAAAGGAATTATTAGTAAAGATAGGTACTGTTTAAAAATAAGAAGGTGCAAATGACTGAATCAGTGTAAGAAAGTAATAGATGTAATCAGCATGCATGGAGCAGTTCAGTCCAAAGTGCTTTCCTCGCATTTAAGATTATAAATCTCATTTCTGACTGACACTGTGGGCAAGTATCTGAAGTGCAGCAACAAAGTCATGAAACACAAGGAATGTGCAGTTTTGGGCATCACAATATAAGAAAGACGTTTGGCTATTAGAGAGCATCCAAGGGGGGGCAACAAAGATGGTGAAGGCCCTTGAGGGGAAGCTGTATGAGGAGTGGCTGAGGACACTTGATCTGTTCAGCCTGGAGAAGAGGACACTGAGGGGAGACCTCATTGCAGTTACAACTTCCTTGTGAGGGGAAGAGGCGGGGCAGGCACTGAGCTTTTCTGTGTGATGACCAGTGACAGGACCCGAGGGAACAGCCTGAAGTTGTGTCAGGGGAGGTTTAGGTTGGGTAATACAAAAAGGTTCTTCACCCAGAGGGTGGTTGCGCACTGGAACAGGCTCCGCAGGGAAGTGGTCCCAGCACCAGGCCTGACAGAGATCAGGAAGCGTTTGGAAAATGCTCTCAGGCATGTGCTGTGACTCCTGGGGATGGTGCTGTGCAGGGCCAGCAGTTCTACTCCCTAATTCTTGTGGGTCCCTTCTAACTCAGCTTATTCCGTGATTCTGTCTCTCCCCCAATTTGTACCTTCCCCTGCACTGATTTCTGTGAGCAGGGGTACAAATGCTCACAAAAGCAAGGCTAGGTTGGAAAACAGATCCCAGCACCATCCTGTCATCCGACATTGTCACGCAATGGCTTGTGACACTGGTGGATTATTTGTTGTGTACATATTGCAAAATGTCCTGTTCTGGCTTGGACTCTGCACTTCTGAAGGACACTTGTTTCTGATTTAACAGACAGCATGTTTGGGCCTTTAAGCAGATCCAAGTTGTGCTGGCTCCAATGAAAGCTGCAGTGTGTCAAAGAACCAGAGCTGGACTCTCAGTGTTTAAAGGCAGGAGCTGTAGCAGTGTATAAAATTGGCATCTAGCACAGAGTTAACCCTGGGTGATAACAGGTAAAAGAGGGCAAAAGCATAATAAAATACAGGCCTCTACTGTAGGTATTTACACAGTATCGACATTGTTATCTGTGCTTAGAGATTTATGTCGAGTGTTAACTGTGCTGTCATAAAACAATAAAGTACTTCTGTGAAGGGCTTAAGGCAAAGGGGAGGCAGAGAAGTCTCACTATGCAAGGCCCTCCTCCTGCATCTGTGGTAATCCATGGGAATGTTTCCATAGCTGTCGGCAGGAGTTGTGTGGAGGCCTGCCTGCTAGGGGAGGGCAAGCAGAAGCACATTTACTGTGTTTAGAGCAGGTAACTAATGATTTTGTCTTGGGGAGGATATTGGCACCACCAAATTCTAGGCGCTAACACAGCTGATAAGCCCACCTTGCAATAAGTGGAGAGAGATTAGGGTTCCTCCTGGCAGCAGGGATGTTCTTCGGCACTTCATAGAAATGCTGACAAGGACCCATAAAATCCGAGAGATTACAATAAGAAAATTACTGTGCTCCAGGTGGCCATGAGGTGAAAAGGGCAAGAGTCCAGTGTCCCAGGGTTTCTACCCAGTGTACCCTGGACTCTGCACACTTCCAGCTCTAGGCTGCTGCAACTCTGCTGCTCACACTGGGCTCACCGTAGGCTTCCCCTCAGCATTTTGGCTGCAGGACCAGACTTCTCAGCTGAGCTCAGTGTTTATATGTAGTGGACCAAACTGAAACGCCAGTCCCAATCAGTCAGAGCACCAGGCAGTTTAGATCAAGGCACGGTGCCTGCCTGTCCATGCATCTGTAGCTCCAGTTTGTCCTCCCTGCTCGCTGTGTCTGCTCTTCATAAGGTTATGCCAAGATTTCTTCTCCAAGCCATGCTGATACGTGGGGCTCACTAGAAAAGTATTGCTCTTCCACTAGAGATGGTTCTTACGTAGTTGTTCCTTGTTTAGATGCCACTGTATGGGAAGGTGTTGTCTTGCTTCTTTCTAGATGCAGGAGGTAATTCTCTTTCATCAAAACATTGAGTAGAAGTCTCTCCCACCACAGCAGTCCCACAGCTGTCCTGAGAGAAGTAGGAGAATTACCTGCTTGCTGACCCTGCTCTGGACAATGCTTCTCAATGGTCAGTCAGCTTCAAATAAGAGAAGCATCGCTATCAAGAAGACATTTCAGAGCCCTTCATAAACTTGAGTGTTGCTGCCAGCCTGGCTTGCTTTGCTTTCACTATGAGGAACCAGAGTGCTCCACACCTGCTGGTCTTCACTGTTCTTGGAGGGAGCTGATAGGAGCTGTTTGGAAAACAGATGGGTAGGTGTTGAGTGCTTCAGCATCTGACCCCGTGTCTGTCAACTGTCTGAATTCATTTTGAGCCAAGGTAACTAGATGAGCCTTCCATACTTCTATCTCAAAAGCATTGTCCATGCCATTTCCTGTCCCAGATTTTATCTTGAAAGCTAATGAATAGAGCTGAAATCTGTCCCTCACTTGTCAGATACAACAGCTTTCAAACTCCAGGGCTAACTTCATACTGAGACAGCTTTCAAAGTCCCTGGGCTCACTCCTGCCGTATTTCAGTGTGAGACTGAGTTAGTCCCTCCTGAGTCCTGAGTGGTGTCACAGTGGCAATGAACAGCTTCAGTCCCATGGCACCTGTTGTCCCTTTCATCCCTCCAGTTCTCAGATTTGCTGGTGCTGGAGATGTGACCCAGATTCATTCCCCTACTCCCAACAGCACCTCAGGCTCCTACTCCACAGGACCACCACCTACACCAGCAGAGTGCTGCAGGACACCCTGTCCTTACATCCCACGGGCCTGGTGCAAAATACAGACATGTTAAGCTGTTTCGAAAGAGGTGAGCAGTCTCCCACGTGTACCCAGAGCAGAGTGCCCCAGCACCAGCATCTTCTTGGCTTTGTGTGTGACCTTTTCCCATGAATATCTCAGTGGTGTCCTCATCACGAGTTCTTCAGCCTCTGGCACGGTGGGACAGCCTGGGAGAGATTGAGATGACCCTTTTAGATCGCACATCTCTTGCTCTGCATAGTCACACGTTAAAATTATTCGCTTTACCCTTCAATGCAGGAATACGGGGGGCCCTTGGAGCAAGCTGCCTGGGACGGGCAGGGACGTGCCCGCGGGACAGACGCGAAGCAGAGCGTGTTTCTCGCTCCTCACACTTTTCTTTTTTTATTGACCCGCCTCAGTGATTGGAAAGGACCCATGTCCCGTGTTCCACCCCCACCCCCCCGCCCGGCCCCCTCTTCTTCCCCAGCCGCACAATTGTCACCGCCAATTAGTGCATTGTTAGGGCACACAATGGCGCTGTGGCCACTGGAATGGGCCGCTTTTGTGCGTCTCCAGTCGGCTGTAGGGGCAGTCAAGATTCATTTAGGGCCTTACACAACATGGACAGAAAATACTATCAGAAAAGCAAAAGAGGGAAAGAAAAAGGGAGAGGTAGCGAGGAGGGGGGAGAGCCCGCTATTCAGGGGTTAGCCCAGCCGCATGAAAGGCCCAAGAAGCAGTGCCACATTGAAGACGCCCCTCGGAACACAAAAAGGAACCAGGGCTTAATAGTAATTAGTGGGCAAACTGCAAAGCGCACCGTGGCTCTCCAGTGAATTGTTCCTGCACTTACTGCCATAGCTGCCCCTTCCCCCTTCCCTCCGGTCTGACTGGGAGGGGAGCAGCTCGGGGGTGGGAACTGGCAACCCTCCTTTACCCACCGGCTCGGGGAGGCCTCACCAAGCTCTTCTTTGGGGCAGGTAAATTGGATTTCATTCTCTAAAGCTCGTAGCCAATTACAGGAGGTACTTTGCAGCCAGGGCAGGGCTTTGGTTTCAGAGTCAGCACCGTGCCTGTGTCAAGGACCTCTAAAACAGCCCTGTCCCTTCTTGCAGCCTGGCACGACACACCTTGAGGCTGGGCTGTGTTTGTCCGTGGCCAAGACTTGGAGGCCGCTGCTGTTGTTTTGCTTGTTGTTTCCCCCTTTGCTCATAAAATAATCACCTGCACAGGTTTTTATGATCTATTTAGAGAAAGGCCTGATAGCACTTTGGTCAGCTTAATAAAGGTGAGGAATCTGCTCAGGCTGAAGACTAAACCTCATCCATCCTTCCAAAAGTCTGCACAGTGCAAACATCACTTGCCTCCACCTCTCTCCCCTCATATCTATGCCAGCTCTCAGTCACACTAATGCCTGCATTGGTACATACAGAAGTTCTGGAAGAACGTTTTGGCCCAGCACACCTTGGGATTGTCTTAGGCAGCTGCATTAGTGTGCAGTGCAGCTGAATATGTTTGATCCCTACTTCTGCAGAGATCAGGTTGCTGCTGTTACCAGTCTCAGCTCATCTCCTGAACTTCTTGTGCTAGGTTTAGTCAGGAGCCTATGTGTCCAGCAGAGTTAGCTGTGTCTTGGTAATACGCAAAATTAAAAAAGCCACAAGGCAGGTTTGACCTTACATAAGTGTGGTTAAGTATTGAGGAGAAATTCAGGGCATCTTAGCCCCAATGGAAAGTACACAGAGGCACAAAATTAAGAATCATTCATTTTATGTTGTCAGGGAATCTAAATAAAATCTATGGAAGAAAGCTGCAGGGTCTGATGGTTAGTTTGTTGGCTCTTCTTAGCTAATGGATATGTGTTGCAGCTATCCTTGAATACGGGGCTGCTGGAACGGGTGCTCATCTCAAGCACAACCACACACAATCCCACAGATTTAAACTGGGCTCTTGCAGATTAAATTTAATGTGGTTAGAGCAGACACCAACTGACCAAATTTAGTAGTCTCAGCTGGAAATGTTTCCGAACTGCAGCATGTGAGATACACACACAGTTCTGGACCACCATCTCACTTCAGGTAGAGACTGAAAATGCCTCCTTGTTTCCTCTGGCAGCTACAGAGTACAACACTCTCCTGTCTCCTAGATGCTCAAGCAAGCTTAGGAAATACAGATACTGCTCCAGTACCAGTCTTTTTTCATGACCTAGAAGCCACAGCCACTCTGAATGTCTATACAAAATAGGTTTGGTTGTATTAGAACAGCGAAAATAAGATTCACAACCAGGATTTTTTGTCTGTCCGGAATCCCATCAAGGGTTTCATGTGAGACCGTGGGCAGCACAGCGGGCATCAAGGGCTCAGCTGGTGTTGCTGGGATGGCTCCTGCAATACAAACACAATCAGGGAGCTCACAGTGTCTCACAGATAGAGCTGGTTGAAGGCACTGTCTCGCAACACAGAACGTGTCTGTCTCTCACCAGCCACAGCACATCCTCTCTGCTAATTAGCAACATCCTTGGCAAAGTCTCAGCTGAAAGGATTACACTGTCTTCTCACCTTACTCTGTCCCTTCCTCCCCCAAAGAGGGATGTTTAGTCCTGTCAGGATGCAGCCTGGCTGGCCCAGGTAGGGAATGTGCCTTGTTTCCCTCCAGACTGCTTGTGTACCAGAAGAGGATTTTGTCTCCAGGACAGTAAGTCTGGCCCTGACTGAAGGGAGGTGCAGCCTTGCCTCCCTGCAGCAGAGAGCCAGAGGTTGTCAGTCTCGTGTGCTCTAGTGGAACAGAGACAGAGAGAAGCATCGGCAGCAGGAGCCAGAACGGTGTTTTTCCAGCTTAGGACTGTGATTTCCCAGCTCTCTCTGGCCATAGAGGCAAACCACAGAACTTCTGTGTCTGCAAAAACAAGGAGAATTACCTTTTCTTTCTCCCATTTTTTGTGTTCCCTGAATGGTCAGCCCAAGAGCAGTTTGAGCTGCAGGTACATTCAGCACCTGGCACGGGTGGAAGCTTGGACAGGAATTTCTGTGAGTGCACCCAGTAGAATCCTGTCTGCCTTGTGATGGTGTAATGGCTGGGGAAATGGCCATGCCAGTCTGGGAGACATGGAGAAGGGCTCAGCTGCTCCTTTGGCCCAAATAGTGGGACAGTTAATTCACCAGCATAAGGGAAATACATTTACAGTGTGAATTCTCCTGCAGCTGGACAGACTTTTCTGAGCAAAAAGCTGAACCAAGCTACTGTAGCATTTTCATGCCATGAGGAACATGCTGGCCTACCTGAGCCCCCATCTTTGCAGCCCTTGTGCTACCCTTTTTGTCATCTTGTTGCTTATACAAAATCGGTTTGATTGTATCAGTTTGGTAAAAAAAGCCTGTAAGAGGACTGCACAACCTTGTCATCAATATTTTTGGCAACTCTATGCTAGCACTCGTGGGGTATTTTGGAGTACTTTCTCACATCACAAGGTCATATCCCAAGCAGGATAACATAATTGTGTGCTTGATGTTGCTGTGTTCTTGTGTTGCATGGCAGTGAGGTACAGGATTTAGAGAATGGATTCCTTCTTTTGCCCAGCAAATCTCCTGATGTGCTCCAATTCTGTTAGCACTAGTCCTTGTCCTTATGGCCATGGAGAGCTGGGAAATCAACCATTCAGCCTTGAGCTGGAAAAAGACCATTCTGACTCCTGCTGCAGACACTGCTCCCCGTTTCTGTTCCACTACAGCTCGTAAGGGTCACTTGCACATGTTAATCCTTCACATCTGACTAATACCTGAATGGGAAGGTTGCTAGCAATGTCCTTTCCAAAATCACTTTGACCTGTGTATTGTATTATGCCGTAAATGACTTGCAGAAGGAAGTAATCAAAATGTGTATAGTTCTAGCTAGTGCTAATTGCCTTTTCATCTGTTTCTGGCTCTTTTTATTGTGCCCAGTAAATGTTGATTATGCAGGGATTTAAATCTGTATTTCAATATAGTTTTGTTCACGTGATGTGAATGACACGACTCGCTAAATCTTAGTTCCAAATATTCCTCTTGCTGTGTGTCAAGCACTTCAAGGATGTCAAAAGCAGATAGGGAAAATCTGAAGTGCCTGATCTTAGCAAGAATGCTTGAAAGGTCAGGTAGAGGACATTGTTTCAGGAGGTCTCTGGCTTTGATACTTTCTGGTTCATGGAAACATGAAAACACAGCATGTGTGCATTGTCTATGAACAGTCTTCTATAGATAAGTACACATATAGGGTAAAGCTTTCAAATGCATGGTTTTTGATTGCTTCTGATCTTAAGTGAGCAGTATGGCATGTTGTAAAGGAGTCCAGTTTCTGGAAATAAAGATCCCTTAAGGTTGCCTCAAGAGAGTCCAGAATCACTGCATTTGGAAAGTCTTGATCACAGCGTCTTGAGAGGTTAGTGAAGAAATGCACTCCAACTGGCTTATGTGTTTGAAACCTATCTTAAATAAACTCTGTAGTTTCAGGAAAAGACAGACTGAATTTGAACTATTCTGAACACAGACCTAAGTTGCTTTTAATGGCAACAGTTGTTATCATACGTTTTGCACCAATTCATAAGAATTTTAAGGCCAGGAGAGACCACCCATAACCACAGATGTTCACACTGAAGCAGTTTCTTTGTAAAGTGTCAGTTCAGCAGAGACACAAAATTTCTTGGAAACATTTCTGGTTTTTTTCTGACCAGCTTTCTCTGAAAATCAGGCAGGATCTAAGAGACAAATGCTCACCAGGCAGATTCCTGCCTGAAGTCTGCCCAGTTTCCAGCAAGATCCGTCACTCCAGGATTTCCATGTCCCCCACTCCAGGTCCTCCCCCATCCTGTGCTCCTAAGGCCTTCCTGGGCAGGGGGCTTCTAGGACTTCTCCATTTTTTGACAGGAAACCTTCTAGCTTTTTCTGACGCTGCAGGATTGCTCAGAAGTCTGGGCAGCTTGCCCTTTTTGGAACAAACTGGTGTGTTTTACATTGTTTTTTAATGTTGGAATTTTCCACAAAACAGAAATCGTAAGTTATAGCCAGCTTCAGTCCAGGCTGCTTGACTGTTCTCCAGAGGACTGGCCATTACAAACTTGCATCCTAACTCTGAAATACTCGTGTGGTTCATGGGAAATGCCCTGCTCACTAAGTTAGGAAAAGGCCTGAGCTGCTCAGACCACTAGAGTGGCAAGCACTGGCCCCTTGGTTGAGAAAAAAAATCTCAGATTCCATGCTTCAAGGCTGCTCATTTTGCAGCTTTCCTGAGAGCTTAGTTCACTTACAGCTAAAGCATACAAGTATATGTTCCATACAATAACCCGGCTTGGAAATCCCAGTGGAGCAAAGTATTTAACTATGAAAAATATTTGGAGTTACTTCTTTGCAATGTATAGAGCAGCAAGAGTTTAAGAAACAATCTCACTGTATTTAAACAGTCATTACTGCTTTCTGGGTAAATAACACATGTTTTTAAAATGGTCTCTATACACAATAGACGCTAGCACAATAAATCCTAATTGCTCTGAAGGACCCATTAGGCTGTATCAGGTCAATACATGGCGGAGGTTTTTTGAAAGTCACTCACCCTGTTGTTACATAAGCCACAAATTGAAAGTCCATAAATAAGTATTTGCCAAATGAAGAGTGAGGGCTTTGCCAGGGCCATACTAATTTATCATGTCAACTTCACTATGGGGACTGTTTTCTTTTCAAGGGCCCATGAGAAAAAAAGAAAAGAAAAAACCATAATGTGATGTGTTTCAAAAACTACATATCTGAAAAGTTTCAGATGTTTCAGGCTGCACTATACCCCCCAAGAATATAAAATGTAAGGAACTTCACTGTCTGGGATGGGAACATCCCTACAGCATTCCAACTGTGGCTCATGGAAAGGTTCTCAGTGCCTGGGGAGACCAAAGAAGACTAGTTACATATACTTTATGTGCACTTACGTGTACAAGTATAGTTAATTAATAAGTGATGAGTTTGGCAAGATCAGGTTTATGTGCAGCCACTCTTCCTGATTTTATTTTGGTCTTACTTACCTCAACTTCTGGTGGCATTTTACAAACTTCAGCGCTTGTGTTAGGTGTTGCTTAAGTCTGTGTTGCTGTTAGAAATCAAGTTTTGGATTCATTCACTCAGAAGCTTTCAAGCTCCATGTAACTTTTTGGATATGGCTACATTTTGGCATGGTTTTGTTTTCCTGGAATATGTGTAATTGCACAGGTGTATATAAAAAAACAAATTGTATTGATGTAAGCTAGGATTTTTAAGGGAATTTCAGCAAGGCATGGTGAAAAGCATTCAAGTGATTTAAATCTGAATTCCTGTCCCCAGGTCACAGCCTTTAATTTATCTGGGCACATGAGAAGTGTTCACCCCTGCTGCTGTTGCACTTCAGTAGGATTTGGGTGCCAGGGTCCCTCTGCAAATGCTGGCAGTGATTCTCACTCTGCTCTGCCTGCTCACTAAGGGCCAAGAGTCCTTCTGTCTCCCTGCCTGCCAGGTCCCTCCTGCCTGTAGAGCAGCAAGGACCTTGGTCTTATTTGGGACCCCCCCACTCCAGGTGCTGTTACACGAGGTCAGTCTCGGTGCTGGGGTTTGCAGCACAGGCAGCCTGGAGCTGCAGCTCTCAGGTGGGAAGGCAAACACTTGCCACGGGTGGAAGCAGAAGCACACCTGCCTTGGTGCAGCATGCAGCCGTATCCTCTGTGTGGGGCAAACACCAACATCCTTTTGTACCAGCACACAGTGGGTCTGCTGTGCTGGCGCTGCCTGGGGCCTGCACCATGATGCCAAATGTGATGTCTGTCCCTGCACTCGTGGCAGGCAGTAAGGCACAGTCTTGTGCTGCTGCAAACCACCTTATGGACCCCAGCACCCCCTCGCTCAAGCAGTTTGTTATCAGGGGTCACTGCTAATTTGAGCAATGCCTGAGCCAGCACAGCCTCCAGCTGGGGTGACTGGCAGGCTGCCCGCCGGCACCGGGAGACCGGAGTCACCTGCGCTGGGCCCCCACCGCTCCCTTCCTGGGAGCTGGAGACTTGTCAGCAGTGCAGACAAAACCAGGATTTGCTGCTTCAAGCAGGAAGGGCCGAGGGCCAGGGGTGGTGTTCTGATCCTCTGACAAGAGGGTCAGGAGGTTCCTGCCCTGCTTTGGTACCAGCAAAGCCAAGAGCGAGATCAGTGCTCCCTGGCTTTGTCCCTGCCCAAAGCCTGGGCTGAAAAGCTCTTTGCGAAAGTCTGCTGAGTCCTCTAACAAGGGCACGGGCAGTAGCCAGTCTTTACAAAGGAAACTCACTTAGTCCTTTTCTAAAGTCTTTAAAAAGTCATGGTGTCCTTCACAAAAGCAGTTTGTCCAGGTAAACAGTGTACGCTGACAATCAGCAGTGAAAGAACCAAACACAGAAATATTTATCACCTTTTAACTTTCTGCTTCTACCAGGAACCACTGCATCCCAGCTGAAAACGCCTCAGTGGGTGGAAGGTATGTCTGTGAGGACACATATTGTCAGTCCATGCCTGTATCCTCTGGGCTGGAGCCAGGAGCAGGGATTAGCTGGACTCCCAAGCAGACCTGTCTAGCATGGTGGAGCTTCATGGACACTTCTGCACATGGATAAAAGGTAAAGCGATTTTTAATAATTTAAGAGTTTTTTAACAACAAAAGCATTTTAGTAGGGCCGGGAAAAACTTCATTTTTTGTCTGCAGGGTTTGACACAGTAATTTTGTGCAGACACATCTTCTGTTACTAATAGTGCTGGATGCACATAAAGCACTGTACTCTCATGCTGTACTGAAGAGATGAGTAACAAACCTATCAACTGCACTTGCACTTAGACCATATTTAACCCTGTTCTGGTTGTTCTGCTACGTATTCATAAAAAACAAAAAGGAAACAGAAGCACAGAGCAAGCCAACAGATGTCTACCTGACTCTTAATTGGATTTTATGTGTCCCCAGTGTAGCAAATACAGCATTATTTACAGCCAGGCTCTAAGAATTAGATACATCTGGAGGAGTGGCAAAACCTGAACCAGGCTACAAGATTTGATAGATTAACTGAAATGAAGAGCTGCCCCATTTTCCCCTTCTTATCTTCTCCCTTCCCACCTATGTACTCGTTCCCCATTGTGTGTCAAATCAAACTCAGATATTGCTCAGGAGAATGCTTATAAAAATGAAAAATGCCAACAAAAAAGAGTATTTCTGCTCTTATGGAGCTTCATCAGCATTTTCTAATTGTACAGCAATGATGATAATAAAAAGGCTGCCCTCTGCTCTCAGCTATAATTTGGATAATCAACTGACAGCCATAATGAAACTGTCTGTGATTGCTTTCTGCTGGGCTGCTAGTTCACAGAAACTCATTGTTGGGGAGAATTAAAAGTTATGACTCCTGCTACAAGGATAATGCCACTGTCTTCCAAAAGAACATGTGACTTCTAATTTTCTTCTGTATAGCTCTATTACGGGGAAAACTTGCAGTGTAAAGCAAGGAGGGATAGGGATATGAGATTTTTTTCCCTTTTTTAAAAAAAATGTTAAGTATCAAAGTTGACAGTGCCAAGTAATATGTGTGGGTGGATGTGGATTTCAGGGATGGTTGTGAAGTCTCTTGCCTTAAAATCCCTGATGACTTTGGTCATCAGCAGTCAGTGCTCTGCCTGTGGGTACATCAGCCATTGGCCACAGAGCAATAAGCAAGCCAGGTTTAACTTCTGGGAGGAAGGCAGGAGCTAGGTCATGCTTTGAGTCTTTGCTTTGTGGGCTCTGGGTGCAGTTAGGGATATTTTGGGTGCTGGTATTCCCCAGCACCAGGCCTTGAGTGCAAGCTGTCTGTATCTGTGATGTGCTGTGGGTATGTCTTGACTAGCAGATCCATGGCTGGATGCAAGTACTTTGGTCCACATTGCCCTTCCATCGACATCCACTGGAGTGAGTAGCTTCTGTACAAGGGCTTGGGAGCAGCCTTCTGCCTTGGCCAGAATACAGGCTCTACCATAGCAGTTGCAGTCTGTGACACCCGAATCTGGCTTCTGAAACAGGTCTGTTCCCCTGTGTGCCCCGAACATGCCGTGGGCTTCAGGGCTTTCAGGGAAGCGGCTGAAAATCAGGCTGGCAATTTCGATATTCGTGAATGCATGGACTGGGGGATTGGAATTCCTGGCAGCTGAGCGTGACCACCTCGGTGGCCCTGGCAGGACCCCGCGGTCCCAGGGCGCTGGGCAGGGCCCTCAGCCCCGGCACGGTTTCGTCGTCGGTTCGCGTTGCGCTCCAGCGCCTGCCACCCGCCCGGGAGGGGAGGAAGGGGCTGGGGAAGCGACTCCGAGGCGGAGCGGAGGGCGACCGGAATCCGGGCCAGGAATGTGGTAGCGCAGCTACCTGCACCCGGCCACGGACGGTTTCCCTTCCCGCCGAGGCTCAGCGTTCCGGGAGTCGGGAGCGCTGCCCCACCGGGCAGCTGGGACACGGCAGCGCCGATAGATGCTTCCGTGCCCCTTGTACCCGGGCTGATGTGCCATTGCCGGAGCAAGGCAAATCCGGCCAGGACCTCACGTCTTCCCTTCCCCGTCTCCCCCCGTTCGTCCCAATCCCGTTACGGCGGGGCGAGGCCCCGGCCCCCTCCCGCGAAGATGGGCTGAAGGGGAGGAAGGGGCGAAGCGGCGGCAGCACCACGAGCACCGCCTGCCCTCCTCCTCCAGCCGCTGTCCCCGGCCCGCTTGGCTCTTCGCGCCGAGTTGGGGAAGCCGGGCTGGGCCCTCGCGGCGCTGGGGGCCGGAGGGTCCCGGGTCTCGGGAGGGGCCCGGCGGGCAAGAGGGGAAGGAGATGCACAGATGCGGAGCAGTCAGTGGTTTGGCAGCACCGTCATCTTCTCACTTCGCCGTCTGCCCCCGGGCCGCCGCGGGACCCCGAGCGCCGGCGGACGGGGACCCGGCGGGCCGCCTCCAGCAGGCGAGGGCCG
>VZRQ01006359.1:198277-238985 GCA_013397975.1 Machaerirhynchus nigripectus | reverse complement strand
GGGGCTGCCGCTGCTGCTGGGGCTGCCGGCGGCGGGGCGCGCCGCCTCCAAGGCGCTGGTGTGCCAGGAGATCACGGTGCCGATGTGCAAGGGCATCGGCTACAACCTCACCTACATGCCCAACCAGTTCAACCACGACACGCAGGACGAGGCCGGGCTGGAGGTGCACCAGTTCTGGCCGCTGGTGGAGATCCAGTGCTCCCCGGACCTGCGCTTCTTCCTCTGCAGCATGTACACCCCCATCTGCCTGTCCGACTACACGAAGCCGCTGCCCCCCTGCCGCTCCGTCTGCGAGCGGGCCAAGGCCGGCTGCTCGCCCATCATGCAGCAGTACGGCTTTGCCTGGCCCGAGAGGATGAGCTGCGACAGCCTGCCGGTGCTGGGGGACACCGAGGTGCTTTGCATGGGATACAACCACACGGAAGCCACCACCCTGCCGCCTTTCTTTGGGAAGCCCACGCGCCCTGCCAAGGACATGGCCAAAAACCTGGTGCCACTCGATGGGCAGCGCCTCTCAGGGCTGGACTGTGGTCAGACTTGCAAGTGCAAAGCGCCCCTGATCCCCATCTCCAAGGAGTCCCATCCGCTGTACAACCGCATCAGGACTGGGAAGGTACTCAACTGCGCCATCCCCTGCTACCAGCCCTACTTTACCCAGGATGAGAAGACCTTCGCTACCTTCTGGATCGGCCTCTGGTCCATCCTCTGCTTCCTCTCCACCTCAACCACCGTGGCCACCTTCCTCATTGACATGGAGCGCTTCAAGTACCCTGAGCGCCCCATCATCTTCCTCTCTGCCTGCTACCTCTTTGTCTCCATGGGCTACATTGTGAGGCTGGTGGCAGGGCATGCCAATGTGGCTTGCAACCTGGAGCACCACCACATCCATTATGAGACTACAGGCCCTGCTCTCTGCACCGTGGTTTTCCTTCTCCTCTACTTTTTCGGCATGGCCAGCTCCATCTGGTGGGTTATCCTCTCCCTCACCTGGTTCCTAGCAGCTGGCATGAAGTGGGGCAATGAGGCCATTGCTAGCTACTCACAGTATTTCCACCTGGCTGCCTGGCTCATCCCCAGTGCCAAATCCATTGCTGTACTGGCACTGAGCTCTGTGGACGGTGACCCAGTGGCTGGGGTTTGCTATGTGGGCAACCAGAGCCTGGAGAATCTGCGAGGCTTTGTGCTGGCACCACTAGTGGTTTATCTCTTCACTGGCAGCCTCTTCCTGCTGGCTGGCTTCGTCTCGCTCTTTCGCATCCGCAGCGTGATCAAGCAGGGCGGCACCAAAACTGACAAGCTGGAGAAGCTGATGATCCGCATCGGCATCTTCACCGTGCTCTACACTGTGCCCGCCACCATTGTCATTGCCTGCTACATCTACGAGCAGCACAACCGGGAGGCCTGGGAGCAGGCACAGAACTGCTCCTGCCCGGGGGACCCTCACCGCCCCAAGCCCGACTATGCTGTCTTCATGCTAAAGTACTTCATGTGCCTTGTGGTGGGGATCACCTCCGGCGTTTGGATCTGGTCTGGCAAGACACTCGAGTCCTGGAGGCGCTTCACCACCCGCTGCTGCCGGGCCAGGAAGCCCGCGGGTGCCTCTGTGTACGGTGAAGCCAGCCCGGCACTGGTGGGCAGGACGGTGCTGCCCAGTATGGCCTCCTACCACAAGCAGGTCCCACTGTCCCATGTGTGACCGGAGGGAGCCTCGGTGATCCCAGCCACAGGAAGGAGAGGGTTGTGAAGACCCTGGGCCACAGAAGAGGGGGTGACAGCTGGGCCACCCCGGCATCCTCAGCCCCACCGTGGTGGTGCTGCCTGGGACCGAGTGTGTATGCCCACAGCCACAGAGCAGCTGCAGCCCCAGGCAGGGCAGGGGGAGGTGCTGCCAGCTATGTGGGGGCAGAGGGACAGGGAGGCCTGGAGCCTGGCACTGCCATGTATGCCCCATTTGGGGTCCCACATTCTGGCTGCAGTCCTGGGGTGCTGCTGCCTGTGGGCCAGTCAGATGGCAGTAGCCCTGGAGCACTGATTTGTGTCCCACAACAAGCCTCTGGTCAGGGCTTGCTGGTGCTGGGGTGACAAGCAGAGCTGTAGCAGGCAGGGCAGGTGGTGGTCCCCAACCCCAGGTGGGGGCTGGCACTGCCACTGAGCCACTCACTAAAGCCCAGAGAGTGGGAGGGGGTCAGGGAGAGCTGGCAGGGGGTGCTGCCTCCCTGGGTGCCCTGGGCAGAGCAGGAGACTGCCCTCAGTGCCCCCAGGCACAGCTCCGTATTGAGGAGGAGAATCGGCTGGGGACCCCTGGTGTGAGGCAGCCACTGGCCCCGCTCGGGCAGCAGCACAGTGAGCAGGAGGGAAGGAGCCGGGCGGGCCGGGGGCTTCACGGGTGGTGGCAGTGCAGGAGGAAGGGGCTGTGGAGAGGATCTGCCACCCGCTCCTCAGGACGGGCAGGGACGGGGTCCCAGCTGTCTGCAGCGCAGGCGGAGACCAGGTGTCCCCCCTGTGGTCCCTTCTGCCCTGGGCAAGCACATCCGGCTCCCTTCAGTCAGGGCCTCAGGACTGGCAGGAGCTGGCTCCGGTGGGCTCAGCTGGGTGGCTGCTCCACGAAGGGCAGCCAGCTCCAGCGCCCACGGAGCCACTCACCCCGGGCAGCCGAGGGGCTGCGCAGGAGGCCGTGCGGGTGGTGGGTGAGCCTGCCGTCCCAGCGCGGGGTTTGCAGGGAGCCCCGGCACCGCTGGCTCCGGCACCGAGAGCGGGGCTCTCCTGAGCTGCCCTGGGCCCCGGGAAGGGGCCGGCGCTGCCCCGCGCCTCTCGCCTCTGCAGCAGGGTGAGTTCTTCGCGTCTCCCTTGTGCCGTGCGGGTGACCTGGGGCGAGGGAGGCAGGCCCGGTGCCCTGCCCGCCAGCTGTGGCGTGTGGCACAGGAGCTGAGCGGGGCACAGCCAACCCTAAAAGGGTGGTTGCACCCCTGCAGTGAGTAGTGGCTGCACGGGGGTGTCCCAGCCAGGCGGCAGGCTGTCTCTCTGGAGCAGCAGCTGGGTTTTCCAGTCAGTCGACTTCAATACTTGTTGCTGCTCTTTTCAAAGCTGTGCCTCTGATAGAGACAGTACCAGGTTTGAGAGGGAGTAGTTAATTTAGGAAAAATTAGCAGGGCGCTTGTACTTCTTTTCCTCCAACTTCCCAAGCCTTTTTCACTTCCCTGGATCAGACAGCAGCTGAGCACTGACAGAACCATTGCCTGGCATTAAGCAGTGGTGACAGCTGGGTTTCAGTAAGTAGAATAATGGGGGGGGGGGAGCTGTTGTCAAAGTCACTAAATGCAGCCAGGGCAAGGGGCTCCAGCTGTGGCATGGGATGAGGCTGGCTGCTTCTGGCTTTACGCCACTTGTGAAAGCACCTGGGTTTTAATGGTTTTTTTCCCCTGCCCTAAGCAGTGATCGTGTATGTAACTACCCAGCCATTACTGGCGTCCTTCTTGCCCTCCTTCAAGCATGGCACTGTGACCCAGCTGCTCGAGCACTGGAGAACAACTGCTGGCTTTGTTCCCGCAGGACTGCAAGGATCTGAGGTTGTTCTCAATGCCTTTGGACCACTTCAGTCAAAAAGGTTTCCACCTCATTTTAAAACCAAAGCCTAAGGAGTGAGGGAACACTCAAGTGGCACATCTCTGGATAAAGGTCCTGCATGAGTGTCTCTGGGGTGTCCTGGATAGAGGAGACAGAGGTGCAAGGATAGAGGGCTCATCGGGGACTGTTCAGCTGCACCCATCCGCAACTCTTGCAATAGGGCTCACCCCCTCCAGCATGTTGGAGTACTTTATTGTGGACAGAATTGCACCATATTGTGTTACAAACTGTAAATAGTTGTATTATAGCCTAATTTGTACATACAGAAGCCGTAGTGACCTTTGATACAGGTTAGGGACAGGTGTGTTCTCAGCAGTGAGGCAGGTCAGGCGTAGAGGCACTGTGGGTAGTCTCGTGTTGTGATCCAGGGCATTAAATGGTTCCAACCTGCTCCACTCCACGCCTTGCTGGACTCCTCTCTATAGTGCCTTTTGTAGATACAGCTAAACACACATCATGCAATGCACTGAACAAAACCATGTCAAAGGTGGTATTTTGCTGTTTTTGTTTTTTTCCAAAGTGCAACTGACTGTGTAAAGAAATCCAAGATTAGCTACAAACCGTTGTCTATTGAAAAAGGCAAGAGCGTTTTCAGCTTTGATCTAACGGTAGGGTAATACAATCAACTCGTGTTTGAGCCTGGCTTCTCAGCAACAAGTGGCGGGAGGGGGGAAGGAGCCGTTTCCGTGTGCCCTGTCTGCTGTAGCCAATTTACATGTTGGGTTTTGCCTCTTCCGTTACCGATGCTGTTCGATGTTGCTTGAATAACTGTACTATATTTTGTGAAAAGCTGAAGAAATTTTATTCAAAGAGAAGTATCAAGATTAGTTATTTATGAGGATAAAAAAATAGTGTGTGTTGTTTTCTTTTTTTCTGCTTCTGTTAGAGTATTTATTACCTTAAAAGCTTACCTGTTGGAAGGATGGGGAGGCATGTGCTGGAGGGCCGTGCAGGGCTCTTATCACTGGGGATCGTGGGGAACTGGTGAGGCAACTGCACTTGCATGGCACAGGAATAGCATGTTCCATGTGCACGAACTCCACGCAGAGCTGCCCTTGGCACGGAGGATGCCACACATCTGTGCCCTCAGCGCCGGCGTGCCCAGGCTGGGTGGTGCAGCCAGGCTCTGCCCTGAGCCGGGTTCCATGCTCGGGGGCGGCCGTGCTGGCTGTGCCCGTGACCTCGCTGACAGCGCATTCCCCTGACGGGCCAAGGTCACGCCTCACTGCTAAAAGAGGGTTAACTATCAACTTTTATTGGCGTTCTGCAGTTTGCACAGTACGTGTCCCTTGCCCTGCACTGAGATCAGGCCCTGAAGAGGTGCCCTTTGATACGCCTGAGGCCGAGCAGATGACAGCTCCAAGCCAAGCAGGATGCTGCACGCTGGCCCATTTGGGTGGCCGTGTTGCCATCTGCTGTGCGACCCCTCCTGTTGCGAGGAGCACTTGAGGAGGGACAGCAAGGGGTTAAGGCTGGCTCCGTGGTGACTAATGGTGCAGGACTCTGCTATCTAGTTAGGTGTGTAGGCACACACCAGGTCCCACTAGATAGGATCTCTTACCTGGAAGCAGCATTCCAGCACCCAGTGATAAACCTGACAGTCCCACAGCCTGACTCACCTGATTCTGCAGGGATCTGCCCCCCCATGCTCAAGTACAGGCAAAACACACCATTGGGGCTGATCCTATCACTTGATGGGCAGCAGTTTTGGGGTGTGGAGGGGACATGAACCATTTCAGCATCAGGTTCTTCCCAAGGAGCTGTCAACACTCACTGCCTGCTCCCGGAAGGAACTCCAGTACCTTCCTGGTAGTCTTGTTGTCATTCTTGCCTGCCAGGAAGCTGTTGTGTCCCCAGCTCCTCAGTAAACAGGAGTTTGGCAGCACTGCTGTGCACCACCTACCTCAAGCCACTGTTTCCGAGCAAGGGAAGGGCCTTTCCTGCAGGCAGCCGTGTGAATCACCTGCGGGACTCTGTCCCCGTGAGCACACACGTGATCCCGCACGGCCGGCCTAATGCTTGTGCTGCTGGCTCTCTCCTGTGCTCTCCAGCTTCCACTTGGTCAACTTAAGCCACCCTCGAGGCAGTCAGCAGCTTCCCTGGGGCCGAATGGTGCAAATGCAGCACAGTTTCAGGCTGGGTGGCACGGGGAATGACAGGGTCTGATGGCATGGGGACCATGTGGCTCTTCAAATAGGTTTTAATATCATACATCAGAAGCTGAAGTGGTTTTTTCATCTGGAAAATGCCTTGTCTGTGAAGGCAGCCTGAGACCTTTCTTATCCTAGGACAAACAGGCCCATGCTCTGCCATTTAAGTGCTCTTCTGCCATTGGGGGTGGGTGTTAGTAAGGGCACTACAGTCACTTCGGCAGCACCCTGTAATTTACTCTATGTTGGCAAACAGCTCATTTGGTGCAAGTATAATTTTCCCAGGTAACAATATGGAATGCCAGTTCTGTGTCATTGTCCTGTACTACTGTGCTGTGGGAAATCCCAGGACAGGATGGGGGCTGCAGCCTGCCCAGTGCTGAGCTCTGAATGGAGCAGCTCACCCTGCCCTGAGCACTCCTGCCAACCTCCTGTGCAAGCTCTTGCCTCAATGGCTCTTCTGTCCTCTTCTGCTTGCTCAGGGTATGCTTGACACCTATACTCTTATCCAGGAGCAACGGTCTTGACATTTATTCCATCCCTCAAGTGCCTGTCCTCTTAACTGCCAAACCCAAACTGAAGTAGTTCTCATAAAATTCCCTTGGAAACAAAATACACAGTCCCTGTACACAAAGGGAAGGGGCTGCTGGAGCCCGAGGGCATCGTATAGCCCACGAACACCTCCACGGCTTCCTGCCCCTGCTGACTGCGAACACGCTGCTCCTGCTAGTCTGGCTGGTGCTCACATTAGCCTTTCTGGGCCCTAACACAGCTATTGTCTCTGCATTTACTGCCAGATGGGGAGTGCTACCCTGAACTGAAAGCAGGCAGAGGTCACCTCAACATAGATTAAATATTACTCAGCTGTTGGATTAAGAAAAACAAGGTACATTGATCCCATAGCCAGTTGCTCTTCCCTGGGAGCAGAGGTAGGTAACAGTCTCTGTAATTCCAGTATTCTGACCATGACTGTAATTTTTCTTTTGCTTCTTTGAGAAAAGTGTTGCCAGTATATAGATTAGTGCAAATTGGAAGGTACTGCCCCTTCACAGCTCAGCAGAACCACCTAAATGCAGTTCCTTCTGAAACACTATTACTGCCCAGCACTGCAAAAGGGAGCTGTATGGTTTATTTTTTATTGTTTAGCTAAGAAAGACACTAGTTGTGTTTTCCAGAATCTAACTCTCTTAGGGGTACCAGCGTGGTAAATGGAGTTGCTATTTTTTCCCTCTTAAGAAGCTGAGTTGTAGTGCAGGCCTGCTTAGTATCTGCTGAACAGATCAAAAATCCCATTGATAATGTGCTCTGGGCTACAGTAAAACTCAAGCCAGGTAATATTCAAAGCAAAATTAGGTTCATAGCAGCTGTCTCGTGCAGGATGAATTGCAGAAGTAGCCATCAGCTTGTCAGTCACCTGCCATCCAGATCAGCAGGAAGAGTCTCCATCTCATCTGGCAAAAAAGGGAAACGAGTGCCCCCAGTCTCTGCTGAGCAGCTCACAGTGAGTGGCTGCTTTTGGAGCAGCCCCACAGCAAAGTGCACCAGACCAATCCCACACAGCTGAAGGCACCTGGCAGTGCTGAGGGAAGCAAAGCTCCTTAGCAATTAGGTCACAAGTCAATCCAGGAGCTGGTCACTTGTAGCTTCCAATTTAATGCTCCTCAAGGGAGGACTTAAAAACCATCAAATCGCCTCCAGAGACTGGCCCTACTTAAAGGCCATTAAAGTGCAAAGAAACTGTCGGTGAGTGGTTCATTTGAGCAGCCCGAGTCAAGGTCTAAATCCAAAGACCATGTGGGAAGATCGGGGCAGCCATGCAGGGCTGCCCCCTCCCACGACTCCGCTGCCTGCTCCCAGACACTGCCAGCTCACTGGGACCAAACGAAGGTGATAGGCTGGTGTGGGGAATGGAGAGACCTTAACACACACTGCTGGGGTTTCTCTTCTTGGTTTTTTTCCTTTTCTGAGTGGCAGGGGAATCCAACAATTGTACAGAACACACCCGTCACCCTTTAATTAAAATAGAGTTTATTAGCTTTTCTTTTAATACAAACATGAGAAAGGAAAACCACCTGAAGATGTAGTGTTATTTTCAATATTGAATTGTGATCAATACCTGAAGTGCCAAGTTCGGTGGGTTTGGGAGCCAGGGGCTGGCACGTTTGCATACTGCAAAAGGCTGTATGCATCACTAAACAGCTGAGTGCAGCCACACTGATGATGGCACTCACACAACCCCACTCCCAAAGGCAGATGGACTTGTTCAGTGGGAGTTTCTGGGCCTTGGCTGTAAGAGGAAGTGCACAAAACCCGTGTCATTCGGAGGGAGAGCTGCTCCTAGGACACACTGCCTAGAACCTATTTGGATCCAAGAAGGGAAGATACTACAAAGACTTGTAACAGGAAGAGTCTAATAATACTTATCCTGTTTAGAGTTCAGTTTCAGAGCTTGAAAGTTAGCTCTGTTCCAAAGTCTCAGAAAGAGCAAACCCCATGCCTCTAGAGGAGTTGCACAAGATAAAATTCACTTTGGGAAAAAAAATAAGGTTTATAGAAAGCCTTTTGGTAATTCTCAGTTGAACACAATATTTTTCCATCTACCTTGATAGGTAGTCAAGGATTCTCAAACTCATTATTGTCTCATTATGAATGTAACTTCCTCCATGGAAACTGAAACCCAAGGAGAGCCAGATGGATGCACAATATCAGCTTTAGGAACTCACTGTATATAGCACAAGAGATCTGCAGTAGAACTCAGAGAAGCAGTGCTGCACACACGCTGTTCACCACTGGATTGCTACACTGTTTGGGATGGTGATGATGTTTCCAGACCAACTTTCCCATTCAATGCCTCAGAAAAATACACAGATTACATCTCTTCCAGAGCAATATAAGTATTAGAAAATGAGAGAAGCACCATAATTCACAAGAAATGCAGCATGGACCCTATACATTTTAACAATACATAAAACCGTATCTCTGCCCCCAGTCAAAACATTCAAAGTCTTTTGACAATCTTTACTGGAGTGAAGTTGTGGGTGCAGAGATGGAATTCCTTCCTGCTGGGCAGCTTCTTGGTATGAACACATCACCAATAATAGCAGCTTTTAGTAGCCAAACCAGGGAAAAGCCATCAACATGTGTCTATGCTACTGTTTTCAGCTCCAGAGTGGCTTTATACTTTTAAGAGTCCCATGTGTTGTTTTTGTTAACACTGCATTGACCCGAAATACAAATGCAGTGAGACTCTGGATGACAGGGGAGAGGAGGGAAGAACATTGTAACTATAGTCATGTGGTTAGTGTTTAAATTCTAAAATTTAAAACTACTTATTATTAAAAACCTCAAGAGTTCACAGCTATAGGCCTACATAGTAAGCAAACATCTGTGGGGGAGAGAAGGAGATAAGTTTGTTTTTGCACCTCTGGATACATTAGAAGGAGGAGAGAGTTGATTTGACAAAGGTCTTGTCTTTTGCACCAAGTATGTTCCTCAGGCTCTGGGCTCCCTTGGCTGATTTACTCTCCTTGCTTCCTCCTGCTGGAAGACACCATCACCGCTGGCTTGTGTGCATGGAGTGGTGGATTCCTCCGGTTCTATGGATGCTGGTTCATGGTGCTGCACCTTGCTCTCTCCTCAGGAGAGGATGGCATTAGAACGGCGGATACCAACTAAGTTATCAGCACTGAAAGATCGTCTCATAGCAGCTTTTGACAAGTCTTTGTATTTGTCTTCACACAGCCGGGAGATTGCCTGGGTACCACAGACAGACACAAAATGAAAAGTCCGCATTAGTGAAGTCTGAATGTTCCAAGGGAGGTTTTACAAGTGTAATACCAACAGCACAGGTGCTCTGCAGCAGTGACACTGCTGGCTTTTTACCCAGAATGACAGTAAATAAGGACTACTCTGGAGGGAAAATAGTAACAGGGTCTGCCCCAGGTTAACATGAACCCCAGCCTTCAGAAAGGTAGACCTAAAGAAGGTGTGTGGCTTCCATATCCAAGTATCTTCTTTATTTTACTAGTCTCACTATCTAATGAAAAACTTGGATCCATTTCAGACTTTTTAAGTTTGTGGAAGTTATGTTGAAAATCACCCCTAGTAGCTGGGTCTGGTGCACGCAGCAGCACAAAATTTTCATTTTAACAGTGCAGAAATGCACACAGGCATTCCTCTGAGAGAAAAGGTTCAAACTGAAAAGGCTTCTGCATTCCCTCAGGCATCCTACCCTTGGCCACTCAGGGCAAGCAAGCTGAGGAAATGAAGTTCTACTAAGGTGTCTGTTCTGCCTTTACCTTCTGTACACCCTCACTCCCAAAATATTCGTACCAGGATCACCCCCATGATCTGAGAATGGAGGGCAGCCATGGTATTTTATTATAGCAATTAAATATTAGCACGTGTAGACAATCTAGTGTTGAACGGTTTTCATCCCTTTATTGGCTTGCCTCTGCCCTGCTTATCTAGCTATTCTAGTAACAAGCCTAATTATTTAAATCCTAGTAACACAATTGTCAAAAAAATACTGTGTGTCCTCCCCTGCATGGCCTATTTTTGATTGGAGCCTTCAGGCATTATCAGTGCAAATTAATAAGGATACCTGTAATAAAAAAGTCAAACTGAATTTCAGTCCTGAACATTTACTTCCATTAATAATTTACCACCTATCACCAGATGAACTTTCAGAGTCCTGTGATCAGCTACAAGCCTACACCTTCCCTTTAAGGCAGCACCCATTCAGCACAGCCCAATGTTCTGCAAGTTCAAAAGGTGAAAAGCACTCTGAGCATGAATAAAGTTCTAAGTGTATTTTAAAATAATTATTTACATTTATTTCTGCCGACCTTCTGGAGGCATGCATTTGGCTCAAGAGTGGCATTCTTTGAGACACTGGCGGCATAAGCTCCTGGTGCAAGACCAGACATACTCTCCATCCTGCTTTAATGCTAGCACATCAATCACACAGCAACCTGTGTTGACATATTTAGCCCCAGTTGCCCATATGGTGTAAATCAGTTTTCAGTTTCTGGAATTCACTAATTCACTGCTTTATACAGGCTCCTATCAGCTGCTTATGTGCTCCTAACAGAAAGGTAGAATTAAAAATTTTAGCAAATGGCTTAAATATTTATCACATTTTAGAATTAAACCCCAAAATGTCCAATATACATGCATTAGTAAGTGCATGATAGCAAATTACAAACTGTACTGAAAATTACTCTGGTTTTAAATCCCAAGCCCCCAAATACTAAGAAAGAAGAAACAAAACAGGCTCACAATCTGTAAATCATCCACTTATGCCCTGGCACTGAGCAGTTCAGTAAACAATTTCCTGTGGACTATGAACTGCCCTACAACCACATTTACAATTAGTGACAGTGTTAGCTTAAAGTGCAAGTAACAAGGGTGAGACAAAGCAGAAGAGCTGCATTGCTTAACTTTAAATAGAGGAATTCATAGGCATATCATACTTATCATTCCAAAGGACCAGGAGGGCTCATACTTACTCCAGAAGTTCAGGCACTTATAGACAAAATAAAAATCCCAAGCCCTTGGCAGAATTATTGGGGGTGGACAACAGAACAATATAAGCCAAGAACACTGCAGCACACCCCTCTCTGAAAGGGACTACAGTATCAGTGTACACAGGGCCTGTGGTAATGCATTTGTTGAAAGGTCAACAAAACAACATGCAGAGTCATCAATTAAACCTGGACAGATGAAAGGCTGCATTGATCCAACAAGAAATTTCCCTGGGAACCCAGGTAATTTATGTATTTTCAAAATGTCTCAAATATCTCTGGCAACTCGGAAGACTGACTCTGCAAAAGTTAAAGCTTTTTAAAATGAGCCTTCATGCCAAGAAGGCTGCAGGGCCTCCCCACAAGGACAGCCTTTCCCATCGAGCAGAAAGGGACAGTAATCTGCATTTACATTCCTCTGAGCATTCTGAAGGATTCACAAGAAGAGGCTATTCCAAAAGTTTATCTTAAAGCAACATTTCTCTGGAAAGGTGGGAATCCACAACTTATTTCTGCAGCTGTCCCCAGACAAATTGTTTATTAAACCATGAGAGCAGTAAGAGTGCTCCCTCTAAATCTAAAAGCAGCTGTGCAGTGGGATGCAGTGGGAAACCTTCAGCTGGTAGTATTTAGAAGGGTCTTTAGAGTGTGACTGTCTCTAGGTGCTTGGAATACAGACTGTGACCAAGGAAGGAGAGACAATCCATTACATATGACACTAATCCTTTCAATCTTAAGTAGCCTAGCTGAACGACAGTTCCCAAAATAACATCCATTTTATTTTGCGATCTGCTAGACTTTCATAATCTCTTCCAAAACCCTTCCTTTCCTCAGAATACTAGCTTAGCCTAGGCATGGTTTTAGAAGTGCTAACTGTATTTATAAAGGGGTTAAATTACCCTGTAATATACTAATCTAAAAGCTTTTTAGTTTTTCTAACTGCCACTTAACATGATTAGCAACAGACGCTCTTACTACTCATACAGACAGAGTCCCCTGCTCAGCCACTCTCAGACCATTTACCTCCAGCTTCTGTGCTCTCTCTTTACTGAGAGGCTCCAGCAGAAAGCTCAGGTTATTGTCATCTGCTAGGGAGCGAAGATCAAAGTAGTATTTGGCGTAAACACTGGCAGGAACATTGATATTAAACTGCAGTAGCTCCAAGAAGTGTCTTTCCATCTCGTTCCTAGGAGGCACACGGGACAGAAGACAAAGGCAAAAAAGATTGTTTTAGCTGGCTGAAAACACTGAAGAGACCTCAAGCTTGTTTTAAAACCAGCAACTTTGAGACAGGTCACCGAGAGCTCTGCATTATTAGTTTCGAGAGGCAGGTCATTCCCTGGTGCTCAACACAAGGTGCAGCTTTTGAGTCCTGGCACCTCCGGCTCGGAGAGGAAGGCAGTGCCCTGTCGTGCACTCGCTCGGCTGAGCGGGGAGGTTCATTCTTCAGAGTTCCATTAGTGCAGCTGTACAATTCATGCGCCATTCTCACTCTCATACGGCCCCACACTATAGTGATCAGATGAAAGGAATGATGTATGCTGTTTATTAGCTCTGAAGAACTTGCAGACATTTTCACCAGGCTGATAACAGGAAGGGGGTTTATTGAAGTAGAGGCGGACTAACAAAAGGAGTAGGCAGATCACCACGGCAACAAATGGATCTATGAAGAGCTGCTGCTATTATCTCACAGAAAAAAGCCTCTTGAAGCAACATGGATTCATCTCCAATAAATAAATAAATAAGCAGCATTAGGTGGGAGAAGGAATTTTCTCCTCAATAGCATTAGGCAGGATAACAAAGTACTATGTCAAAGGGCACTGTCCAGTTTTTACTCTCTTGTCTGTTTTCACTGGGCAAAATACTTGGAGGAAAACGTGGAGAGTGCCATGACATGAAAAAAGCTGCTTCAGCTACTGTACTGTGGTCAGCTAAAGCAGAGCTAACCTACAGAGGAAAAACAGTGTTTTACAAATTAACCTAAAAAGAAACTGGTGGTACCCAAACCAAGCAATTCAGTTCAACAACAACTTAACACTAGTTCCTACAGGTAGCAGATCTGTTCCAACAGAATTTAGCAGCTGTACAGGCCAACTGTGAATACACCAGAAGATGAGTTGCACCAAGTCAGTGCCGAGGTTGTTACTGCTTTTTTGGGAGCTTTTAAAATGGATGCTTTACCTATCAGTGCGGCAGCAAATAAATCCAGGAATCATCTGTATTGTCCTGTATTGGGTGGTGGATCTCAGTATGAATAGCAGCTTTGTGCTTCCTTCTAGCATAGCAGACTTGAGTATCATTGAACCTAGTGCCAAAATTAATTTCCTGTTCATATGGTCATAAGCCTATAGAGATGTAAATCAGATAATGTTTTGATGATCAGCTGATCAGAGCTTGATTTACTATGTGAGTAAATGCTTTTCACTGCCCCTTTTGTACTCACTAGGCTAATACATTTTAATTCTGTAAAAATACAACTCTTCATTGGATTAACAAGTCTATTACAGCAGTTTAAAACCTGGGAAAGGATAATGCCCATATTTTTTCTGTGCCTTATTTACAAATATATGTAGCCTAAATAATGAACAGCATGTGTCCCCTTACAAACAATCATGGCAAGATTAGCAGCTGTACAGTTAATTTTTCAGCAATTACGGATTTACTCTTATCAAAGCAAGCAAGTTGTGACAAAGGATGACTTCCAAATATCAACTGAGTTTCCTTTGATTTCTTCCCATTAGAAATAAGTAAAACAAACCAATAGACCCACCTCCCAAAACCCAAAAGAAAAATGTCTTTCATTAAAAAAATCCACCTTTGACTTGGTCAAATAGCAAAGGGCTTGTGACAGAAGAAGTAAGATGAATGCTTCAGCATTCATGTTGAGCAGGATGAGGCAAAGGCAAATGACCACGTGTGGCAGTTGCCAGGCCTGGATCTCGTATCCCTTCACAACCTGAGAGCCCCCAGCTCCTGCCCTAACAAAGCTGTCGGCGGGGCTGCCAGCACAACACCAAGCAGTGGGGAAGAGAGTTTGGTGGGGAGGAGGTGCACCTACACTGCCTTCAGAATGGGTGCCTGGCTTGTAAGCACACACACACAGACAAATTTGCAAACCGGGTGAACTAAATCAGATATAAAACCTTTTGCCAGTTCCAGAGTGGTGCAGCCCCTGTGCTTGCCTTGCAGTGATTCGACAAGAGTGTCTGTCAGGTTAGTGAGGTCATACTAGATACAGAGAGCCAAGAGGAAAATTCACAGGAGTTCACAAACAAAACTTGCCACCAGGTCTTGTAGATCAGCTGTTGCTGCACAGGAATGGCCCACCCAGGGAGCCATACCTGGTAGAGTCCTGCCAAGCTATCTTTAGCTGGGGAGCTGCTGGGATTTTGGGTGGATTTTTGGCAGCATCACCAGCTATCTCCAACATTAGAATGCAACTGTGACTGAAATCCTTTGCCAGTTTTCTTCTCTCACTAACTCTTGTATTTGGAATAGCTAATACTCACTATTAAATGACTGGTTTGAAAAATATTGCAACTACCAAGACTGACAATTAACTATATTGAAACTGAAAGTAGACTTAGTTGTCTTAAGTTTTTAAGACAATTTTGCTGAATATTTTAAGCAGTTTTCCAAAGGTTCTATTATGGTGATGCCACTCCAGCCAAGGAGTGGTGAAGTCTGCCCAGTTACAGAGCCTGGCATGAACACCATGTGCCACTGTCCAGAAGGGGGTAGTACAGTGTCTGCCCATACCTAAATTTAAAGGTCTAAGTCGTCTCAAATGAGATGGGATTACAGAAATCCCATCTTCAAACTGGAGGAAAAATATATGCCTAAATTCCATCTATTTTCCTTACCACCATCACTGCTTTGAAAATACAAGTACCGACAATTTCAGGAGACCCAGCATTGGCAATAGAGAATAAATATCCTGCTTGTTACAGATATTTTCAGTGCTATCAATTTGATTTGTCCCAAATAGGGCTAGAAGAGGAGACATCAAAAAGAGCAAGATGTACACTCCAGCACTCCTGGCTTTGCTGACCCCACTTCAGCCATCTCAGAGTTATTTGCAGCAATGCTTCAAGTACGTTCCATGGATAGATGAGCACTCGGGGCCAGGTTGAGTGAAGATGTACATTGTATAAAATCACTAATTACACTTTCCTGAAAGCAGGGCTGGCACTGTCCTGCATTTTGAGACAAAGAACTCCCAATCAAGGAGTATGTATAAAACAAGTAACAGTGGTTGCTGTTGCTGTTCGAGATGTGAAATAATTTAAATAATAAAAATTGTTTTGGTGCAGAAAACTCCCTTATTTTTAGAAATACAGCCCCCCACTTAAAAGGTAGAAAACTAGATATTCTTCCTCCTAAAGAGCCCCAAATAAATAATTACTTGCTGTATTTTAAACATTAGTTTGCGCTGAATCCAGGGAAGAGAGCTTGGGGCAAGAACACTGCCCCATCACACAGGCAGCCTCCCAGTGCTGTGTGCCACCTCAGTCTGCTCCTGGGCTAGAACTGGCTGTCACTGCATAGGCCGGACACGTGCACAGGGCACAGCACTGGGATTAAACACACACAAAGCACATCATGAAAGCAAGGCCAGCAAGCCTGGTGTTTTAAGCTGGCTTTGTATAATTTCTACCATTGTGATAAGAGAAATAGGAGAACAAGCTGGCAAATAGAATTAAAACAATAATGTTGACGTTTCAAAGCTCTGAGATAGAACTTTGTGAGAAGAAAGCCTAATGGGCCAACTGCAGTCCACATAAACACACCTCCAGCCCATAGTATGAGCCTGGAGCCGAACATCTTCCCACGCTGTAAAATCTGGCTTAAAGCTGAGTGCAGCAAGAAAAGACAGCAGATTCAAAATTTCTGAAAAACTGAAATTGACATCCAAGACAAACATCCAAGGAACAGCCTTACAAAAACAAGCAGTACTAAGACTGAGGACTTTGTTTTCAGCCCTGTAGGCACGTCTAAGAACCCACCCAGAGAGGATAAGCAGTAGCTGTGCCTAACACAGGCAGCCATAGCTACCCACACAAACAACACCTGCCTGCCAGCAGCAGCACTAGGAATTCACACCTTGAGATGTTTAGGCCTTAGCTGGATACACAAGCAGACATGAAAGTCACAAGTTATGGTTCACCTTGCAATTCTTCAAATTCTAAAACAGAAAAGGCAGGGGGACAAATTTAGTTCACTTTTTTTCCTTCTTAAAAAACCTTCTGATGAGATTATAAATTGGGCAGTTTAGTTCCATGGCTTGTCACTGAGAGAAAGAAAGTAAAGAAATCTAACTTTGAAGTCACTCATGCAAGTCACTGAAATTATTAATACAGATTTGTCTCAAAGTAGGGTAATTATCCAAAGTTTCTTGAGGTAAAAAAAGGAATGAGGTCAGACACCAAATATACACCATATACATATATCAAAGCAACACAGGTATTTTTTCAGCATGATCACAAAAATTGCTGTTTATAAAAAAACACAAACAAAACAAACACACAAACAAAAACAAAAAACCACAAAAAAACCCCCCAAACCCCATCACTGTAGATTACCCAAACCTTGCAACTTACATGTCCTCAACAGTAATGTCCTTCAGTATTTGGCAATAATCCACATTCCACACAGCTTGATCATCCCAGACTTTAGAAGCCAGCAGAATAGCTCCTAGCACTATCCTCTTCCAGTTACTAGGGCATATGTCAATCTCTGCATAGGTTAAAAGCCTTTCCAAATAAACCTATAGAAAGAAGAAGGAAAAAAACCAAACAACAAAACCCCACAATTGTATGTGTGTAATTAAGACCTGGAGAAGAGTTGAGCAGTAAACATATCAGTCCAATATGACTATTTGTTGCTGTTAAGTGTGTCAAAATAAGTATTAGTGATTACTACTTACACTTAAGAATCCAAATTTTCAGGAGTTACACGTTCCATTTTTTACTATCCCATGAGAGCAGGACCACCAGGGTGCACAACAGGCAGTGAGGTGTTACTCTGAGTGATGAGCACTGCTCCTTCAGGGAGACACTGCTCCAGCTCTGCCACCGAGTCACACATCACCGGCAGGTTCTCATTAGGGCCTACCTGGGATAGCAAATCACTCAACATCACATTAGCCTTTCATCATGGTTAAGGTTCAGCACTCATAGTTTAACAGGAAGTGCTAAAACCTGCACTTTGATCTCTGGTGATGGGACAAAGATGTGTTAATCGCTGCCTTTCCACAATGAAAGGCCTTTAGTGCTATTTCTATTTTACCCTGCATTGAGCAGACTTCAATCCCTTCACCTCCATCACCAACTGCTTAGGCAGTGAGACATACTCAAGTCCAAAGATGTGCCTTGGTCTTTTACTCATTCCTCCCATGAAATCTCAAACCAGCTCTAGGATGCTGAATCTCTCCCTTCCTTGGAAGTTCTCTACTATTCATACTCCTATAACGATCCATGTACAAGTAATTTGCACTTTCAAATTTGAATATAAATTGTTTTTAATTTTCTATTCTCTCACCTAAATCCAAGTTCCTAATTTAGCTTCAGATAAATTAGTGGGTGAGGGAAGTTCCACCTTTTAAGGTCTAAGGGAAGGATTAATCTTTGTCACTGAGGTCTGCCCATGCTTTCTTCCCATCCTTGGCTTTTAGCCTTCAAATAGCCTAAAGGTGTTCCTATAATAACAGGGCCATCTAGTGGTAAAATCCACTGTAAAAACTAACTCCATGTTTTGTAAACACTTCAGCTAGTTTGCCCAGGGTTAGCTGTCATCTTGTTCTGTCAAAATTGCTTGCCTGTCTTTTTGAAAAGGCAAAAACCTCCAACTAATTTCAGAGTTTCAACAGCTCTTAAATATCTGGCCTTTTTAATTATGCATTTTCTTATTAAAGAGAGTCCTTCAAGCTAAGTTTGCTTAATTGCTATGTTGTCTTTTGGTGACAGTTCTGTTCTCTTTTCACACTGTTTTTCAGAAAGAAGCCACAATGAAGACAGAAGTTTAGTGTGCAACAAAGTGCAGTTTGAGACATGGGCTAAAGTAGCAATTACACATGTTGCAGTTTTTAAATTTCCTTTCATATACATATAGGCATATATATATATACAAATAAAAAATCAGTAGCATTGACAAATTTTAAAATCCATCATGCTTTCTGAAATCAAACAACAAACTGTAATGAGATTATTATCTTAATATTGTTCTTAAATTCTAAGTACCTCCATGTCACCCGGGGAAAAAAAGTTATAGCCCCTTTGGCTCAATTTTAAAAAAGTTTGGTAGAAAGGTGGCAATGACTGAAGGACATAATAATGAGAAAGTTCCTCTCCTAGAGTTCCTATAAGATTGGCTCTTGATCCTTTAAGGCAGTATTACTTGTTCTGGTTATTATGAACTCAAAACTCACACTTTCCCCTGCACACAACTGAAATAAAAGATATCTTTGTGTATGATCTCATCACACCCCACTGTTTACAGCATCCCAGTGCTCTGCTCTTCTCAAGCTTCTTCAGTGAGTTATGTATTATGAAACAAACAGGGTTTTACTGGACAAGTAATTAAGAATTACATATTTATATACAGAAAAGGGAATTGCCCTTTTATTGAATCACTTCTGTGGCTACTTAGAAATCTCTAATGAACTCACTTGTACTGTGCCTTCATTAATAGGGTTTCGTGAGATACTCTTCACTATTTAAATGTCAGTTCAGCCCAGTTCTCTTAATGAGGAGAGGGGAAAGTCCTCCAAAAGCTCGAGTTTCAGCACTCTGGTGCCTCTTACCAGTGTCACTATTGCACATTCTGCTGTCAGCTGTGCCGCGCTGAAGAGCGTCCGAACAAACCGGTAGATGTGCTTGTGGTCAGGGTCATGCTTGTAGTAGTCATCTGGGACTTCTTCCCGCTGAAAGAAAGTTCTTGGAGTTACTGAAAATCTGTCTTACTTAACACTGACTCTAAAGAATGGGTTGTTTCTTCTCCCCAAGGTGTATACACCCATTTTTTGTCACAGAGGCAGAACAGAATGCACTGAAAGGAGCAGCCTTGCAGTATCGCAAACATTCCAAACAAAACACAATCGCTTTAGCTGGTATCTCTCTTCTGAACACTTGTTTGATCTGTAGGACTAACAGGAAAGAGCATGAACTACCATCATCATTGCAGCTGCTAGCTATTGTCCATGGAACATTTTACAGACTGAAAGAGACGTAGGGAAAAAAAAAAGTTTCTCCCTGCATGAAAATCACAGGTATGTACACACCAGGGAAACCATGGCTCTTTGAAATGCAAAATTAACAGACTTCACAAGATTCCTCTTTCAGTGGAGGAAGCACTGAAGAACATGTGGCAATAATTCTGTCCCAGGCAGAACTAGAAGGTAATTTACACTGCTTTCATAGGATGTGTTCTTGAGAGACTCCAGAAAGACAACAAAGCTAATGAACAACTAGATTTAACTCCAACACAATGCTAAACTGTTTCTAAATACAGGGGAGAAGAAAAGCTCAGAAATAAACAGTCTATAAAAGCAATCCTAGAATAAGTGTTTGAGAGACATTTCTGATACTCAGCACTTTGTCTGGAGGGATGAAACTTCAAGAGCACCAACTCTGCCCACTGGTTCTGCAAGACTGATACTGAGTAGATTTCTGTCTACAGTCCAAGTTAGACCTACAGTATGGTAAAGACAGCTGCTGAGAACAGCATACCTGCTTGACACTAAGCTAATAGTTGTAAGGTAAGCTAAGCAGCAAACTTTTGTAGTTTAAAATAGCCAGGGAGCATTGTCAAGTAAAATGCAGAGGTAAGTTAGCTTTGCACTGTCCACACAGCCTTCTAACACACCACTAACCAACGGAGGTTATCTCTGCAAGGGGGACATGCAACACTGGGAATAGCATGAGCAGGAGCGCTCATCATTCCTGTGCTACACATGGTACAAAAGCACATCTGGAAGTACATTTTTGCTGACTGGAAGTCCTGATGTAACCCAAAATATTACTGTATTCCCCATCTATCTGTGCCTAAAAACTGTCACTGTCTTGTTAGGACCGTGCTGCGGGAAGCTGGGGATAGGTGGGTGCTATCCCAGGTGCTTTAAACTCATCTCTGGCAGGCAGCTGGGCCCTGTTTCTGTGTGGTCTTGGCTTCCATGGCTGCTTGGGCTTGCCTTAAGCACAGGCTTTGCCCTTCTTGGTTTTTTTTTCCTGGTCTTACAGAGACTGCAGTTAGTGGCTTTCTCATCTTGGGAAGGGTATTTCTGGCATTTCGGGTCTCTCCTTGTTCCCATGAGGTGTGAGATTCAGCAGTTTGGTATCCAGCAGTTATTTACTGTTAGTTTTTGCCTGCTGCTGTTCTGTTTGATAGTAAACTCTTATTTTTTCACTTGCATTCATTCCTTATTGGTGGAAAGAGATTGGTTGAACCTATACAGGGAGGCAACTTATTTCAGAGTGTTCTCCTTTTAAACTGTCTTAAACCAAGACACTGGAACTGAGGAAGGAAGCACCGAGACTGGTATTTGTGACTAAATCCATGATACCAGTAACTGGGTCACATTAGGGTCAACAGAGCCTGGTTTGAACTCCTTGTGACTGCATCTTTAGAAGACAAGGTGTTCAGAGATTTCTTCCTGCTAATTAACCTTTCTGAAGGAACAGTAGGTACCCAGGCAAAACACCATTGCTATAGAAACTAACAAGCCGTGTGTGCCTTTCCCTCAGAGTGCGACAATCAGCCATAACTCTATTTCTGTCTGTACGCTGCAGTAAGATAGAAGAGACCTTTAAGTGTTCCCAGACAACACAAGAATTTTCTTCTCATTAAACAGGAGGTAGGCTATATGAAAGGATCAAAGGATGTCAGGTTGTTAATAAAGAAATTGTCTGATGAAGTGGAGCTCATCTTACATAAATAATTTTGAATGCGAAACAACAGATTCAGGCATTTAAAATAGTTTTTTGGTCCACACTTTTTGCTCTGAAGTGCTACAGTCCATACAAAAAATCTTGGATATAGCTCTTGTCCTGAAGTTTTTTTTTTTTCAATTGAGTGAAGAGCTGTATTTATTTACATTGTATTGTACTCTACAATTCCTAGCACAATGGGTCATGTTAGGGATGAAACACTAACAAACTTAAAATATTAAAATTTTTATTAAAACCTGTATTAACAAGAAAAGCTGTGAAATAGGTTGAACTGCATTCACTCAGATAAATCCCAGAGCAAATTAAATTTTTAAAGCCACTGGATCTTTGCTAAATTTATTTCAAATGAAAAACAAAGGAAGTGGTTCTGTAGGACAGGCATTAAGCTAGGAGTGCTCAAACTGGGTGTAAAAAGCACACACTCCACTCTTAAGCTTCCCTGTACTATGAGGTTTTGCATCTTTAAGAGTGTCTAAAAAGGTACCCAGGACCAGTCACATTAAAATCACATCCTGAATGCTCCTTGCTGTTACTGCAAGCAGTCTTAAACACATTTGCTTTTAAATGTTGCCTTTCAGGTTTTTTAAAGGCCAAACTCACTGTTGCCTACTTTGTGTGATGCTTCACGTATTCTATTCTCCAGTTTGCAGTCATTTAAAAGGTTAAGCACACACCTACTAACCATGTCTTCCTACATAAATAGAAAACACTTTTAATAAAGCAGTATTAAAGAGGGGAAGAAAAGAGACGATGGACAAGAAACTTCAGACATGGAATACAAAAGAACTGGGCATATGCTTCTTTCTATTTATAGTCAAAGCATAGAAAACCAAACATAGTTTGCAGCATTTAGAAAGACTGTGCTCTGTTCATGGTCTAGCTGATCTCAAAAGTCACTGTTTGCACTTTGTATTATATAGAAAGACGCAATTTAAGATCAAATTGATTGTGGCCTGTTGCTAATATATTTTTACGACTTATACAATACAAATCAATATGTCATTGATACACATTCAGAGGATCAAAAAATTACACTTACTGTGAGAGGATGAGATTTTTCATCAAAAATATCCAATGATCTGTCAGAATCTCTACAAAACAAGATTTCTGGTTTAGCAAAAAGAGTTAATTGGCAATGCTATGCTCTACTAAAAATCACTGTTCATTAAAGAGGATCAAGGGACGTATTTTATAGTTCAGCTTTTCCTAGAATATGGTATGGAGCTACCATGTATTTTTGCAAAGCATTTAATGATGAGTCCAGTCCTTACAATTAAATATTTAAGGTGCTAAACAATGAATAGCTTTCCATGTTCTTGTATTATGCTTACTACAGTTCTCCCTCAAAATGTGAAACCAGGTAAAACTCATTAATAGCATTTACTTCAAAAAGTCAGCTGTAATTCAGAAGTATATGCTGGAACTAGCTGTAACGGCATGAGTGATTTGTACATGGACAGAGTGTTCCTTCACCCATCAAAACTAATCCGTACCTCTGTATTCAGGAAAAGCTGAACAAAGTCTAAAGGTTGATTTGTGGTGAGTTAAGTGTGTTTTCCTCACTCCCTGTTTTGGACTTTTGTGTGCCATTGGATGGGTGCATTACTGACCCTTCCACAGCTGCTCAAGAGGGGCTACAAAGAGGAAGCAGATACACCATAAAGTGCCAGATCTTCCACCTCCTTTAAGTTTCACCAGCTGTCACTGAAGTGACCGAACCATATTTGACTCTATGATCTAAGAGTTTTGACTCCATGAACTCTGAGTTTTTTCCAGTCTTAGTCATTCTGATTTTATATCTCTGGCTCAAAAAGAAAGTCATTATATTTCAGCAAAGAAAGAGTTCGCTCACCTGTTCTTTATATGGTAGAATATTGCTAATGTTACACTAAAAAACAGAAAAGAAAAAAAAAGATTTAACAAAGCATATTCCATGCAACTATTCCACTGCAAAAGCTGTCATTCAGCTCAAAATGTTACAAATCCATTTTGCAGTGACCTCCTCTCACATCCCCAGGTACTGCACGTCTCATTTCTGATGTTTAACTGTCTGGACAGAAATTGGCCAAATCAAATGTGCCAGCCAAACTACCTTTACATTCATTGTACAGATATTTGTGCAATAAAGTAAGTGTTAGCGACATTTTCAATGAATACCTTCATTTCCTGATTAGGTGACATTTAGTGAAAATGTGGACTATTCCCAACTAAAATCTAAGTTCTACTTGGTGTTACATATACCATTGCAGAGATTCTACAGATGTTTTAACCCTGAGTGGCTGTCTAATTTAGGACCTGTTTAAAAAAGAGAATAATAATGATGGTATTATGCCAGCACAATCCAAGAAGTGGACAAGAACAGATTTCAGTCTCTGCTAAGTGAGGCAATAGGTTTCATATATTAACACTTGTTTACTGTGGCCAAATTTCAGATTCTTTACTTGTGATGGTAACAGGAACGCTGCAGTCACAGGAACCTATCACAAGAAAGTTCTGATCTGCTGTCAACTGTACAGCACTTCAAAATGGAAGAAGCTAATTTTTTAGGTTTTTGTTTCTATAGAAAAGGAGAGGTGACATGCTGCATAGCTTTGTGTGAAATCAAATTTTAAAGTAACAAATCAACTTAGACATTTCCAAACTCTACTACACTTTTAAATCAGTAAAGCCTTCTGGGACTCAATCTACTCAGCCTTCCTTTCTCCTCAAGCACAATAAAACTCTCAGTTCTCAGCTAGTATCATCTTAGTGCAAGTAACTGACTTTCTGGCACCCAGAAAAATAGGTCCAGCAGCCATTTATATTGGAGAACAGAACTATCATCTATCTAAAATAACAAGTATGTGAAGAAAAAGCAGAAAGGTCACAACTAAACCCCTAGTCAGCTACATGCCGGTTTTCCACAACTAGAGGGCAGACTAATACCACTGGCAAGTACCAAACACAATCCTGCAACTTTTCCTGCAACTCCATACAAAATCCATTTCAAGTTTTCCCAGGTTAATAATGTCTTGATTTGGCTTTCAATGTGAACTAAACTCCCCACCTCAACACATACTTTCAAACCCAAAATGCTGACACGCTTCTGCACTGCCTCAATTGCATGATGAGAATGACTTTGAAATAGGACAACACATGAGCTCTGTGACTGAAACAAGAGCTCCCTCCAGCAGTCAATTACCCAGACCTCTACACCCCTTCCATGACCAACCTGCAGAAGCAGTGCTGTGCTTCTCTCATTCAAGGGTGCAGTTGGCTTTGGAACAGACAAGTCCCCCGGAAAATGCCAAATAACCCTTACAATGCCACTCCAGCCCTTGTTGACGACAAGGGTCCTTACCACTTTATTGTGCTTCTAAGGTTAGGCTGACTGACGGTGCTGTCATCTATAAATATTGTTGAGCATGAGCTGTATTTTTTCGTAAGCTGCCCAGGAGAAACCTTGGGGGACAAAAAAAAAAGAAGAAGAAAAGAACTGAAATACATTCAAGAAGAGGGATTCTGTAAGCTTCAGTTTAGCACAGTGAATACTGGTTTTACACCTCAAGTGGTTACTGCACAGGAGGTCTCTGTGGGTGGTTGCTGCTGTGCTGTAAGCTACCCTGTAGCCATCTAGTTCCTTTGTGTAAGATACATTTACAAATCCTCCCTTGTAATACACAACATGATTTTAGATAGTTTACAGCAGAAATAGCTGAGCTAAAGCAGCAAGTCCTCTGATTTTCTCAGTTCCCTCCCATTCCAGTCTTGTCAGTTTGTGTCTCAGTCTTCCCCCTCTGTGATGTATTCTATTAGATTTCCCTGTGACTCCATAATCAACACCTCCCTTATTTTACATCCTATACCTTTACACTTGCTGGTTATCCAGCACTGCTCCCTGTGAAGACAGCTTTGCATTTGGGGTTTTGTCATGTTAAAGTTCCAAAAAAAGGAAACCTTTTCCTGACATGGCTCCCCTCACATGTCCTGTTTAGCATCTCGAAACAGAGTACTGCTATTACCCTTACGTTTACTATTATTATTTAGAGCTAGCAATATGCTCCATCATCCATCCTCATCCTGTACATTTTGTACTGTAAGAAATCTTCCCTGAGCATTTTAGAGAATACCTTGCACTAGAGATAGGACATCATAATTGAGGGAGGAATTTTAATCAAACAATTCAAGATTCATTAGTTTTCACCAGAATTTTTTTAAATGCCATGTCTAAAACTTGAAAGTCTTCCATATGAAAATGTTGGCACCCTTCACAACTCAATAGCTGCCTGGGAATATCTCCCATTCCAGCTGAAGTTTGCCAGCAAAAACAATCCAATCACACTTCACCTTGGTACTGGCAGACCAAAGCTGGAATTGTAACAAAAAAAGAAAGAGAAAAAACCGGAAAAGAATCACCCCCACTCCTTGCATAATCAGGCTAAATAAAAGAGACTTGAAATAGCATTATCTTACCAGTACTTTATCAGTAGACACTTTTGCTGGACAATATTTTTTAAGCTTTACGTTACTAACTTCCATTCTTACCTTTACTAGTCAGTGATTTTTTATCCACTACTTAATGACATTGCATTTTTTTTGGTTTGGCTTTTTTTTTGGTAAGTGAAGTGTCCAAACTGACTAATATTTGTGGAAGAAGCTCAGAGCATATTTTCAGATCTTAAAAGTAATGGATTATCACTTGTTTATCATACTGATGATATTAGTTGATTCCTCTCTTTTCATACTGGATACACTTCTGAAAGTTAAGTCCTATAGCAGTACTCAATCAGCAAGTCATTCAAGACTTGCCATCTTGGCTGAGAAATTAATGCAGTTTTATTTCTGTTTAAAAAAAATACAGACTGGCTTATATTTTCTTCTTTACTGTTCTGAAAAGCTTAAGACTAACGCAATGAAAAAATTCATTCTTATTCTTTTGACATCAGCCATTCTATGCTTTGTGATATTGTGCCCGATTCTCTTTTAGAGGTGGGCAAAGATCATTCAGTTTTACCTTTCTAAGGAGGACTGGAACATGTGTGAGACTATATACCTAGAACTACAACAGTTGTTTCCTTGAATTTGTCTTTGGCCCAATATCCTAATATTATTTGTATAGAATCTGGTTTACTTACATGATTTATATGGTTACTCTTCCTCTTCTCTCGCACTAGAAAGAGGGAAAAAGAATGTGAGCCTAAAGGTTTCCCAATTTACATTCAATAAAGTCGTTCTATTAACCTAGTTTTCTAAAGTACGTGAGTATGAAGTTTCAAATTTTACTTTAGGTGTCTGGAAAAGTAGTTTGAGGAAAAATACCAAGTTTTATCCAGGTAGTAAGCCACATACTACTTCTGTCTACCAACACGTACATTTAGGAACAACTACTTCCCATCACACTAAGGGGAAAAATGTCTCAGCTTTGAAAACATGCTGTGCATCATGAAAAACAGGATTATTTCAGATAGTTCAAACAATGTCCAACATCCAACAGCAAACAGAGGCAAAACCAGCACAGCCTGAGCCTGCCAAAGGCACACAAGGAGGAAGTGAGGTGCCCAGCATTATTCACATGTTCTCTCCTATTAGACAGCAGAAGGTAAAAGGGTATTTCACTATACAGAGGATGCTGGCACAAGCTGTGCACCTATTTATCAAATAACTGAAACCACGTCATTTGATCAATTAAAACTTTGTTAGTCTTTCAAAAGAGACTGCAAGGTTAAACTTCCACTGTGACAGCAGCAGTACATCAGTGTGTTAGGGAGAGCTGAGAGCTGCACACATGCACAAAGTGTACAAATGTGACCAGCATGGACAGGCACCTCTCCAAAGTTCTAACCTCAGATCATTACCATTCTTTAGCAGGACACATTCTCTTACATACATACTCTTTAGAAAAACTGACAACTGGAAAAGAGTATCCATGTTTTTTTAGTCTTTTTGCATAAATCAAACCTCAATCCTACTAACATCTCACTGAGAGAGAACTTACGGATATTAACTCTACTAATTCTATGGAAGGTCAACTAAAGAAGAACGGGGGAAATTAGAAAATAAATTATTCTGCCTGACTTCTCCATAAAAATCAATTAAATATAAACTTCAGAGAATAGTTTAATAGTTACTACCTCACCTAGCAGAGCCCTTTTTTACATGAACACAAATCTACACAATTCAATACACTTCATTTGAAGAAAACCCAACCATGTTTGAAAGCAGTACTACCCCCAACAAGCCTGTTCACGTAGTTTGAACATTATCTGCAGCAAGGCTGAAGGCTGCACAGTGACAGTGTTCATGAACTCTGTCAGCTTGTGAGCTGCACCTTCAGCACTGCTCATCTGAGAGGTGTCTGAAATGAGCAGGTCAGACCCTCTGGCTGTTTGAAGACTGACCTTAGAGGCCCCGAAAAAAAGAGGTCTTTACATTTCCTTGGTATCATCCCTTCTGGAGAACCAAGCTAGTGCTCGTTCCCACTGCTCACAGATTATCTGAGCACTGCAAAGTTGATACAACTGACAATTTTACCACTTGCCACAAGACTGAATAGCAGGACAGCAACTGACAGACCTGTCAAAATAATTCTTTTCTGTGGCAAAGCTGTGCCAAGTTAAAAGACACACTGCAGCTTTCCATCAACACATCCAACCTCAAGTGCATCACTTTCTTAGCAAAACAGTGCTTCAAACAAGAACCAACTATGAAAGAAACAGAAGCATTTAAAAAAGACTTTCTTAAACTTTTCTTTAGTTGCAACTTCAAAATGTCCTGTTGTCAGAATTTGCTTTTATTTGTGCAATATAGAAATGCCTCAATTTTGTAATGCACAAGCTATAGCAATTGTTTCAAAATTGAGTTATTAAGTAAATACAGGATCTGCAAAGAAACCGAAGATCCCAACACATCTGTATCATTAAAACCAGAATTGGAGATTATTTATCCTCTGAAACTATTCAAACAGTTTAAAACAACATATTCAAAAGCAACGGATATAGACTAATGGCTTAGGCCTATTATTTATTACAGAAAACTTAAATTTTTTTAAACTACAATTTTTTTACTTTGAAACAATTTTAAAAACATGGTCATAAAAATTGGTCATAAAAACCCCACCATTACTTGAAACTTGAATTACACTAATTCTCTCCTGAATTACACTAATGCTCCTTCAGACGACTAGGATCTGCACTCTGAAATCTGGTATTTAAAGCATTTTGAGGAACAAATTATTTTAAGTGTTAAGTAAAATGGTCTACAAACACATTTCTGTGTAAATACATAAATTATTAATCCCTTTGAAAGAACTGAAGCACTGTGTTCTTGAGCTGTTACTTTTGGTTATTTTTCCCATTTTTTCCCTGTTTTTTCTTAAACTGGAAAAAATCTTAGCTTACCATCTGTTTGTGACTTGCTCAGGAAAATTGTGCTTGCTCTGGGATGATCAGATGGATTAGATTCCAAGGCTAAATCTGAAATAGAAAGGACAAAAAAAAGAAGATACCTTTAACACAAGATGATAACTGCAACAATTCCCACCCAGCCTTAAAGTGCTCAAGCACAGTGATGGAAACAAGGTCAAGCCCACAAAGAATGGGGTGTCTCTCTGAAACAAACCTTACTTTTTCCAAGATGAATAAAAATTTTACATTTTTCCCTCTGAAAAAAAACTGGACAGGGAGATCTCAAAAAACAACATTCATCTTCAGAAGTCAACCTGTGCCCCTGCATGTTAGGGTAGGTGGGAGTGGGGCATGTCCTCATTAGTGGGCAGAAAGCTAAAACTCTATCAAGAGAATCATTTAAAAAAAACATACCAAAACAACAAAAAATTATCAGTGCTGATCTTTCCTTCTGTGGTCTTTCCCTCTATGCTTTATGTACCAAATACAGCAGGAAACAATCTCTGTGGTCTTACAAAAGAACATAATGAGTAACATTTACAGTGCTGATAAATATCAAAACATGAAGCTTACAGTATTCAGTTCTTTTGGAATTTCAAGTAAAACCATGTAAAGCTAAAATAGTTCCTGAAGAACAACATGACTGCTTGAATCCTTTGCCACAACAGAGCAGTGATGGCATCAGAAGAGGATCTATTACTCCCTTAGATTAAGATGGAAGAGATCACAAAAGTTGGTTGATGAAACTGTGACCATCATGATGAAATTCTGAGCTGCCTTAGCTTTGACAGAAGAAAGAGCTGTTCCCAGGAAGTCATGCTACTGACACAGTGACTTAGGTGAACACAAGGACAGAATAATCTAGACACACTTGTGAATGAGCACTTGCACTGTTAAGTGTTTAAGGTGGGACACCAACACAGCTGCCACACCCCTGAAAAGCAAAGCCATCTCAGAATCACCTTTTAATTAAAAAAACCCATAATCTTTTATGCACCCAACCAACAGAACTCTGCCAAACCACAAACTGCCTGGGTGCTGGAAGTCCTACCTGTGTGAATGTTTGTGCTACTGCACCTACCCCAGAGCACAGCCACAGCCCCCACGTGTCAGCAAGGGAACATAACTGCAAAAGTGCACGTGTCCCCAAAACATCTCATTCCAGATTCCCACTGGTGCACAACATTGGTATCCAGACCTCCATGTTTTCCAGGTACTGGGCTTTACAACATCGCCGATCTTAGTCCAGCAGCATTGCTCTGGCACTGGTCCAGGATGTGGACCACTGTAATGGATGTTTGAATCTCTACGGTGTAAGTAATGTAGGCAACATCTGTTTAGGAACACCAAGACTGTTCAAAAGGGAATTTCCCCCTCCTCTCAAAAAAGACCAGAGTCAGCCATGAAAGCAGACCATCTTGTGAAGATTAAAAAAGCTAATTTACAAACCCAGTATTTCTATTGCTGCCTTACTGTGCTCATTCACAGCACACAGTGAACAGATACCTGAATTTAATCATGCAGTTAAAATATAAGAGGTCCTGGCTTAGAAGCCCGAGAATGGAATTTGCCCCCCAGCTCATACCTAAAGTACTACAATGCACAGTTGATTCTCTGAAAAAATAAAAATAAAAATCCAGCACGCAATAGCATGCCATACTGCCACATTTTAAGTACCATTTGTAAAATCTTAACAAAACAGTATAACTTGTTTAAAAATTGTCCACAAGTTTGACAAGTTTCTAACACTGACTCAACAAAACCACATTTAGGAGACAGTATGCAGCTTCTAATGCTAGCGCTGCATTAACAAACAAACAAACCAACAAACCCAACACAAACAGTGATTCAGAAGTGGAAGTATTTTGCCAGCCTACCAAGTAACTGAGCATCATCAGCAGGCAGAACAAGACTGCAATATGCAGACTTAAAATACAGATTATTATCAGCAAGTTATGATGCAAACAGAACAAACAACTCAGAACTTATTTACAGTTCAGCAGCAACTTTTAGAATAAATGGGTAAGTCAAGTTAGAACAGACCTCAGAGGTCTTCAGTTCAACCTCTTGCTGAAAACCGAATCAGCTCTTGGTAGAACATGAGGCTGCTCAAGACTTAACCGAGCTGAGCCTTGAAAACTTCCAATGAGTGTCCACAGAGCCTAGATCACCTTTCCCATTAGGGGGACTAATGCCTACAGAGCTATGCAACTCACTGTGGAATGGTAGGGAAGAGCCTGTAGGACTGGACAAGATTTGTGCCATATTTAGGGGAAGACAGCAAGGAAAACGGGAGGAACAAGCACAGGAAAACTGAAGGAAAAGGGCTACTGAAGTCAGTAACTCTTGACACAGGACTCCATGTTTCTCCTTGCTGAATTTCATAGGGTTGGTGTTGGCCCAATCCTGTCCAGATCCCTCTGAATAAGGAGCCTCCAGCACACTGACTGTTGGCTGTCATCTGCAATTTGGGCATCCTCCATCGCCTCCTCCAGGTCACTGATAAATGTTAAACAGGACAGATGCTTTTTTTCCCAGGGAAGAGACAGTACAGGGTAACACCCGTCTTCCCTCACCTCATAAAAAAATACACTACTATCTTGACTTCCCTATGGTTTTGGTTTCTTTTGAAACCATACGGCTTGTTAATGCTCACTTCTTACATTGTTTCTGCCTCTTCTTGTGCTCTGCCAGTCCCTATATCCATGCCTCTTACATGTTAGAAATCAGGTCTAGGACTAAAAGCACAAGAATTAATATAACCAACTTTCATCCCAGACAAGAAGTGTCTGCAATGTCTTCTTGTCATTCCAGGCAAGAAGATCCGCAGCACTGCGGCATGCACTGAGTGACACAAAATTGACAAGGACACACAAGTTAACCCCTGAACCAAGCAGACTCACACACTTAAGGGGAGGAACAGAACTGAAAGGATAATAGACTTTACTGGCTCCAGTTCCACGGTGGCTCTGCCAGACACAAGGAGCTTTCTGCTGGACAAAGTCCGGTATATCAGCACCCACAGCACATTAAATCCACAACACAGATTATACAACCAGAGTTAAGGTACTAATGAAGTCCAAGACATATCACACAGCTCTTGGTACAAAACCCCACCAGAAATGATCAGGACCAACTGTAGCTGGGTTTGTTATTCCAGGGTAACATGGCATGAGCAGACAGAGTGCACCTGCTTTGGTCTAGCAAGAGACTGTGAAGAAAGATGCATTTAATAGACCACCTCCCTGTAGCTTTCCCCTTATAAACAGCCAGAGAACTTTAGCTGTCCTACCTGTACCATTTTCCCTGGACAATGCTTTTTTCTAAGCAATGGAAAAATCAGTCATGTGATTTGCTCATCCTAAACTGCCAGTGTTGCTCATGAAATACCAAAAAGCAACAGCAATACAGCTGAAGGAAACATAAGGCAAAAGGCAGATAAGGACATGAGCAGAGGTAAAACGTAATGGGAAATAGCAAAAGAAAAGGCAGAGGAAGAGATAAATCTGCAAACAATTTGACTCACAACCAAGCAGAACTCCTAATACTTCATCCTGGTAGCACTTATGTGTCTGAAGCCAAGATACTAGCCCTGAAAGTAAGGGTAAGTCTTGAGTAGGAGCACCAGAAGTAGTATGACAGAAAACTCAAGCTTCACATAAAGCTAACAGAAAAAATGTATGAAAGAAAGCATGTATGCCACAAGATAAACAGGAATAATAGGAATTAAAGCATGCAGAAACAATAATGAGAGAAGTGAGAGGAACAACAGGATGATACAAAAAGCAAGAAAACAGCTCCAGAACATTTTTGTTCTAGAGGCTATTAACTCAATAGAAATCAAAACACTTTCTATCAGACCCTCATACTTAGTGATAAAGAGGTGAGAAGGGAAAACTCCCACCTGAAATTAAATCTATGAGAGCCGCACAATAATGCTGCTACACAAGGGCCCTTCCCTTGCCTTTGAGAACAGTGTATTAAAAACAACCTTTCCCCTTTATTTCTCTGCATCTCTTGGAGCCATTTACTCATGTGTACTACCAAGCTTGTCAGATCAACCCTGCCTCCAAGTGGAGCAGAGAGAAGCCTGAACTTGCTCCCCCCTGCCACTGTTCCCCCTTTGAGGAACCTCTTGCAGCTCGCTTGCCTTTCAGACAATCTCAGCCACCTCTGCTGCTGCTGTGCACGCACAGTCCCCCACAGGGCAGATCACATCAATTTTAAAAGCAATCCTCTGCCCTAGCTCAAGATCTTACATCCTTTCCACAACATAAAATCCACACTAAGACTTTACTTTTATCCATGCCATGTAAGAATGTGTGTAAGTTATAGGAATTTATAACGCTAGCTACTTATCTATGGTTTGCACACCTCCATGGGTGGCTTCTAATTATTACAAACACATTTAACACATTGCATCATGCTACGTGTATCATCCCATGAATAAAGCTGACAGTCAAAGATGTCACTAAGTAGCAGCTCTTTGATAATTTCAGAACAATAAACTATTGCATTTCCTTTAGGAGTTTTAGTCCTATCCTTTGCTTTACTAGACAGCAGTAACATTTTGATACATCACATATTTAAGCATTAAATGATACAATCATCTCTTTGCTGTAAACTGAGTTTTTTCACTTGTTCAATGACTTACTAGCTGTGACTAATGCTTGAGTTTCCCTTATATTTCATTAGCCTATGCTGTAGAGATGCAAGTCACTTGACACTCCCAATGAAGATGTAAAAATTACAGCAAATTAGACAAGTAAATCTGTCAATCCATTTCAGAAAGTCTGTTATTCCTAACAATAACTTCATATAAAATTATTTCTACTTCAAATTATGTTATTCTAATTCTTTTCCCAAAACCTTTTAGAAAAGTTACAACTCTGGTTTCTAAATTCAACCTGCTTTGTTTATTTGTCCCAGACACACCAAATGCACCAGAGAGCCCAGCACACATAGGCTGCTTTCTGTTTGCAGCTCTCGTTGTTAAAAGGTTGTTTCTAAATGTTGTGAATTTACACAATACACACAGAAGGATGTTATAAAGCTATTTAAAAGCTGTCAGTTGATCTTTATGGCACTACAACAGAAAGAGTAATATCACTGCCAATACTCAGCACATATCTAAGTGCACACTGACGTTTTGGAAGGATGCAGAAATTACTTCAATATACAACAAGCTCTCTTAATTATAAAGGAATTATTTGCTCTTTTACACCACACTCCAGAGTTGGGATGGAGAAACTGACACAGCAGACATTTCAAATTTGCTTCTAAAATCAGAAGAATTTAGAAAGCAAAAGTGAAGAATAGATATTAAATACAGGAGACTACCTAGGGTTTAAGTAATTTATTAATTTCTGTGGCTTAAAAAAAAAAATCAGTACAGTATTAATACGTGTTCTTTCATTTCCTAAAGTGCAGGAGGATCCACACCACTCTCTGCAGCCTCCACAGGACATCCTAACATGATCCTATTGCACCCTGTTCACAGCCCCTGTTGGGGAAACAGGGCCGAGAGATCTGTTCCACACAACACAACACCCACCCCTTAAGGGACCAAACGGAGCCCAGGAGGCTTCCACACGTTTCCTGATGTACCTGCCAAGGTTATAAGCACTTCCACAGATTTTAGCCAAGGCAGGGTGTCAGGAGTGCCCCAAATTCCACAGCAAAAGCAGGACAAGTTAAAACAGCAGTAAACAAGATGCCCCTGGGATTTTATCTTTGAACTAGAAGGAAAACAGTAGCTCACAAGCTAGATCTTCGAAGTAACTAACATTTTGTGAGGGATGTGTTCCTGTACTGCATTTAATGTAGGACCATTTAAAGGACAAGGAGAAAGAATTAGTTCTATGCTGTCACTTTTTATTCCCCACACCGACCTTCACACAGAACACAATTTACTATCACCACAGGCTAAGGTACGAGTCCCCAGCTCTAATTTTCTAACTGATAGGCCAAAACAAGAATTTCCAACTGTACACATTAAAGAGCAACAAAATTTTAGAATCTTAGATCCATGCTGGCAACAGCAAGTGTAAGGAAAGCCTTCCCGTAACAATTCCTCACATGTTCACTGCCTTACTGACAAGCTGTGGTTCAGAAAGCAGAAGAGGTGAGTACCAGAAATTCCAGTCTCAGGTAGTGTCTGCAAGTGCAAAGCAAGGCATACTGCAGTGTTTGCTGGTGTCACATGCCATCTGATGGACTGGCACATGGTATGTTTTTCACCTCTTCCAATTGCTCACATTTGCAAACTTCAGATGAAGTCTGGACCTTACCTGCCGTTCGTTCTGTAAAAGAAAAATAACTATCCACATAACAGAACATGTCCAAGGGCTTTACAGAAAAGCTTTTTTTAGTCTTTGAAAGACACTGGCATTCAGCAGTTTATTATCAGAGCCAGACTGACACATTTCATAACAAGCCAGTGTTAGCTTTCACACTGGAAAAAAATCAACAATATTTGATTACTGCAATAATTCAAGACCTTTTCAGAACTCCAAACAGAAGCAAAGCTGTGCTATACACACACAGCTCATCAAACACTGTAGAATGCTACCTGGCTGACAGGGGGATTTTTGTGTAAGCTATTAAGGTAATCCTGATATTTACATCACCTGCTAGGTGATTTTATTCATTCAGTTTTATTCATCTGGCTTTACTACAAATTTAAATAAATACCACCAAGTTTTTTTAAGTCAGTACCACCCTCACTAATCTCTTGAACTGAAAACATTCAGAGTTTTCTTCTGAAAACATTATTTTTCTAGTGAGTGAAATGAAAGTGCACATTCAAACTTCAGCTGTAATAAAAAAAAAAAACAGGTTTAAAAATCTCAACATACGATTGCTGGCAAGGATCTACAGATACAAGGTGTGGGTTCTTAATGTTTGGTAGAATTTCCCTCCTGCTCCCATAGTAACTTCTTCTTTCTCCCTGTATGTGGAAGAAACATTGTTAGAAATGTTAATTTAATGTGTAATATGAATCTGGGAGGAGTACGGTTTTGTGTTTTGTTGGCTGTGCAAGAGTTCATTCCCCTATTAGTCAGCTTTTTGGTATGACCTCACCACAATGATCACACTTGAGAGAACACATGCTCCTAGCCACAGAACTTCTGTTGTTCTACAACATCTACCCTGCAGGTAGGAGGGAAAACAGCAAATCTCCTGAAGAAAGCCAGTAGAGGAAAAGGATGCTGGAAGTAAGTCACACAGAACCAGTTTTTCAAAAAAAGGAAAGATGAAAATTAATTCAGTTTCCTTAGTTCTGTAAGTTTCAACAAACCCCTCTGATTATATATTTCCTTTCAATACCTGTTATGCTGAAAACCTGAAGAAACACACCAGAAACACAAATCAGTCTCCCTCCACATGAGCTTCATGTACATATTTTCCGTATCAACTCCTCTTAAAAACCTAAGACTTGCTTGCTGCAAGTCTCCAAGACTACTGAAGAGAGAAAAGGATAGAGGATTCTTTGGTTGCCAGCAGCATCCAAGCATAAGAACAGAAATACGAATACTATGCTGCAGCGATGAATTATTTTATTTCCAATTCCCATCTGAAATCTGTAGATCAGTTTCATCACTGTTTCTGGATTCAGTAATTTCCACTACAGATACTCCACAGATTGTTTCTAGAGGCTGTGACATCAGGCTTCTTATCAGGCTTACAGGAAGTCCAATACTTCATATTTGTCAAGATCACAGACTACCTGCAATTGCTACAAATACCTTTGTAATGAATGTCTAGTCAGTTTTTGGAAAGGGATATTGACAGCTATGGGGAACCAAGAGTGAGTCTAAGTTAGGTGAAAAACTCGGTGACTACAGGGAAGAAAGGAGAGGGAACACTAGAAAAGGCACCAGAGCATCATTTGCTTTTCAGCTCTGGCTTCATGTTTGTCTAAACAAACAACAGTATTTGTCAACCTATGCAGCTAGAGATCTTCAAATAGAGAGGCACAAAAACCAACACAAGACGGTTGAGCCTTTCCTGTGATGAAAGCTGCTGGCATCAAAAAGCTGATTCCTTGCACCAAAATGTTTTAACTTAACTAACATTTTAACTAGGATTTAAAAAAAAAAAACCAACCCAACAATAAAAAAACCCCAAACTAAAAAAAAAAAACAAAACCAGGAACAAACCTCCACCCACATGCCTGAAATAAGCTGAAATTATATAAGAGAAACAAATGAACAGTATTTAGATCTTCTGCAAGGAGGTTTATAGACAAGCTGTTAGTGAAACCAGACCACAGACAATCAATATATCCAAATTTCTGTTCATCTTCAACACTGTTTAATAACTGCAGCATGCAGGCAACCTGAAGCTCTCAAGAGTTACTCTAGGCACTAGCCTGACCCTGTTCAGGTAAACCTCACTTAACTTCATCCCTATTAACTCCTCTTCAGAGTTCCCTTCCATTTGCCTTCCCATCTAACCTCTTTGTGATGGCCACATCCCACTCAGCTCCTCTCCTGATCGTGTCTGTTGTTCCCTCTCATCCCTGACTGTCTTTTCCCTTGTCATTCTACACACCCAGTTATCCAGGTGAGGATACCAGGTCACTTTGTCCCACCACTTCAGTAGGGCAACACTCTTCCCCTTGGTTCAAGGGAATCAAGCAAACCTCTGCTCAAACTCAGCTAACAGCAGTGGTGGAGGGAGATGTTTTCAAGTACAGGTGAGAAACATCTGCCAAGCAAGGTCTCGTTCTAGTTTTATCCAAGAATCAAAGAATTTTTGAGGAAGTAGATCTATGTTTAAACATAGGGATCTAGCAAGAAAAGTGTCAGCTGTAAGAAGTTCTCCCCCATATAACAGGAAAAAAAATCCACGGGAAAAAAAAAAAAAAAAAAGGAAGCCCAAAATAAAGATTAGCAGACACTCATCTGGGGCGGGAGGAAACCCAAACAACCACACAAACCCAAATCCCAGTAATCACTACAGCCCAAATGGCACACTAAGATCAAAGAACTACCATTACTAAAACTAGATAGGAAAGCCTTTTTGGTCAATTCAAACTGTGTTGTACTGTTGATTTAAGGAACACAATGCTCAGCTGAAAAGTCAACTAGCTGCTTTAGATTCATGGCAGCCTTTGATATTTAATATTAGCAGAAGGCATGAACCTATTTGGAAGAAACTACTGTTTTCAAAGTTATGTTTATTCCCATTTGCTTAACCCAACTTGGCTTAGCATATCAAACCACAAATACAGGCTTATTTCTCACTTGGAGAAAGCATGCACCAAACAGGTTATGGCTCAGGATCTTGAGAGCCATAAAATACAAAGTCATCCTTTAAATTCTCTTAGTAAAGGATCTGACAAACCTTTCCTGTTTGAATTAACCTTTGTTGAAATATTGAACTTTCAGTTTTACTGTGTGTTTTACCGCCATTCCACCTACCACTCCTTTTTTGTCACACATAAATACCACGTCATAATCTGCCCATTTTAAGAAAGTGAGATTTTTCTTGTTTCATTCTGATCCGATACAGACAATCTAAGCAGTGCTGACTGGAAAGTAGTGCCTGTTAAGAAAAGTGCTGGAGAGGCTACAAAATAATCCCCACTTAAGAGCACAGACCTGCGAGGAACACATTCCACTTGCTATGAAAGAGCAACACAAAGCTATGAAACAACACAAAACAAAAAGTCAAAAGCTCCTCTGGTAACTTCTGCATTCCTGATACAACCAAAACATGCAATTTTAGGAAAACAAGTGCAAGAGTGCTTAAGACAGACTTAAGAACAACAAACAATGTAGAGATAGAAATTTGAGGAATGAAGCATCTCCATCACATTCGGATGCTAGCTTTCTGATATATTTAGCTGTTTTCTTAGAAACTCCTAGAACTGAGCAGCATGGAACAAAAATAGCCAAAAAGATCTTTTTTCCTTGCAGCTTTCTCTTTTCTCCCTGCCAAAGGATTCAAGAGGAGGGCACAGTCAGTAGTTCTCAGCCTTCCATTATAGACTAAGTTTGCATCTTAGCTAGCCTGTGATATTATACATTAATCAATTACAGAAGTACATTTTATCCCCCAAATGAAACTCAGGCTTTGTAGTAGTCAACAGCACAGAAATATGCAGGCTGTTTGCATGGTTTGGGTATGCTGACAGCTTTTACATCCTAGAGTTTAAGAGGAATAAGCATAGCTATCTGTTCTATTACAGATTTCTTATTTCATAGAAGGTATTAAATTAAACAGATAGCTGTCTCACTTCAAACTTCTGCATAAAGCCTGTTTTGTAACACTTGATTTCAGACTTCACAAACAGTGTTTTACATTTTGAAGTTACCTGCTTCAATTCTATCCAGGTAGTACTTTGTAACAATCAAAAATCCACACAAGAAGTTTTACTTTTAATAGTGACCATCCAGAATTTTATTTTAATAAAGGTATCAAACTTTGATACTTTCTGCACCCCTAAAGAGTTGTATCTATCAGACAACTTCAAACAGCATCTATCACTTGCAGCAGATCTACTTCAGAGGGCAATAGTGAACCACACTCCACTGTAAAAGGGATCTTTAAAATAATCTTAAACATATACTACTTATGCAGTTCTGATTTTAGGATTATCTCCTGCCTCAAGAGCAAAGTTAATATAGCCAGAAAAGTAAAATTTGTGATAGACACCTACTATCTTATTCTTGGATTACACACTCCTATTCAGGCTTGCAAATTCAAAAAAATTAATTACTTCTTTACTTCAAGGCCAGTCCCGTAACATGGATGAATTCACATTAAATCTGTTACTTAGCACTGCTGACATGATCACATACTAAAGATCCAAACAAATACAGCCCTTATTCCTGACGGGATTTGTTCAGCTTAGGCATTTTTTCTCGGCTTATCAGAATTTTTGGAGAGTTTAGCTCCTCCTCCCCTAATGAGTTGAGAGAGTTCTCTAATATCTTCTTGCAAAAATAAAGGTTTATTTCTCCTAGGCAGCAAACATAATTTCTACTACTGCACAGCTGTCTCAGAGGAGATCCAAGGGGCTGACTGTTCCATCTCATTTCTGGAACAGCTGCACCATATGGTGCTGTGCAAGTTTAATAATTCCATTTCTGAAGGTCTCCTCACACTCTTCTGCAGCCAGTCCGAGAGCAAAAAAAATTTTCTTAAGTTCAAGAAGAGGATTACAGTGATTATAGTTATTGTATGCACTGTACATTAAAGATGTCAGGCAGGCTATCTCTTTCCAAGTGAATATATTTCACATAGGTGTGGTTATAACTGCGAAGAGGAATAGCAAGATGTTTGTTAATTAAACTAAGTTTTGAATATCATGGGGTGTTAGACAGCGCCGTGCGGCTCCAGCAGCACCACGTGAGCGCCCGGCCAGACAGGAGCACCCCTACCTAACCTGTTACATGTCTCGGGAATTCCCGCAGCACAGCCCTGCAGCTCTCCCGGCTGAGGCGGAGATGCCACACAGAGCGAGTCTGTGAGGTACCAGTGCTCCGGGGGGAACTGCAAGGAATCTGAGCAGCACACACGTACTTTCCCATGAGTCCAAGGAAAGCAAACTGGGAACACCGAGAGCTACGCGACGAGGAACGCCGGTGTAATGAGTCCACAGCTATAACCCTGCACAGCCAGCGTATAAATTACCCACGTCCAGCCACGGTGATGTCATATGCACACAATCTTTGTAATTCTTAATTCCCTCACTCCCCACACACCCTCTTCCTTCCTCCCGTTCAACAGAGACTGGAAATGCAGCAGCTTTTGCGATCTGCCCGAACACTGCGACCGACTCACGACTCCATAGTTAAGGAGAAACGAGTGGCCAGACTTCTCCACCTCAGCCGGGCGCACCCGGGGACTCTGTCTGCCACGTTCCCTTCTCGTTCCCCGACCCCCTCTCCGGGACCCGGGCTGGGCCGGGCGCTGCCGGGCAGGGGAGGCGCTTCTCGCCCGGGCGGGGACTCGCTGAGTGGCCCCAGGCTTGTCCCGCGGGCGGAGGTCCCGGCCCGAACCCGGACCCGCCGGGGCTGTGCCGGCGCCGTGACAGCCGCGGGGAACTTTGCCTGGGGCGCGGCGCGGGC
>VZRQ01006359.1:141166-197559 GCA_013397975.1 Machaerirhynchus nigripectus | reverse complement strand
GGGACAGCGAGGGGACAGCGAGGGGACAGCGAGGGGACAGCGAGGGGACAGCGAGGGGACAGCGGCGGCGACTGCGCCGCGCAGGAACATGAGCCGTAACGCCAGCACTGCCCCCAGTGCCCCGCCGGCAGCCCCGCCGCTGCGAGTGCGAGCAGCTCGCGGCCGGCTTCTCCCCCTCCCTTTAAAGGGCCTAGGGGCTCCCGCCCCTGGGGCAGCAGAGCCTCGGCAGTGCCGCGTCCCGCCGCTCGCTGGGCGCTCGGTTCGCTGCTGTGCGCGGTACCTGCCAGCAGTCCGGGAGAGGGACATTGCACGGGGCCGCCGGCATCCCCATGGAACACTGAAAGTTCCCAGCAACTTCGTATTTGCTTGCTGAGTTTCAGCTACCTGAGAGCTCCTCAGAGGACTGGAATGTTCAAATACACTCCAGGGAAGATGGATTAGAGGGCGAGATACCCACAGCGGTCAGAGGCCCTGATAAACACAAACATGCGTTGTTCTGCAATGAAACAACCCACTATCACTACAAAAATTTAACTCTGGCCCCTGATAAGAAGAATGGCTCTGCAGAAGACTTAAGAACCCACAAAAGTATTACAAAACGCTGCTATTGTGCTGGCAGTTACTCCAAAGATAAGCAGGCTCAGGGTTTTACTCCATTTTGTAGGAAAAATCCTAATGTTGGCTCTCCCATGTGATGACAAACACGCAGTTTTCAGGCAAACCATGTGTAGTTTCTTTGAAGAGAGGAAGTCATAGATGCTGCATTTCCAGAATCTGTACGGCTTAATCCCAGGCACAATAAAGGGACAAACCAAATGATTTATAGTCTTACATGTGGATTATTCTCTCAGACTGATGAATGATACCTTTTCATTTACCAGCAATGTCTCTAAACTGTGTTAGCTAAGCCTGTCTACATGCTACTGATGGTTTGCAATGCCTTGTTACTCCAGAGGAATCTGACCTCGCTGTGGATTACACGAGGGTCTTGGGGAAGATTTGCTTTCAGCACTTCTTGAACCACTTCAGCCCAACTGAAGTCCCTCTGCAGCCTCTGCAGTCTGCTTGGAAAGCTGTAGGCCAGCTGGTCCTGCTCCCAGTTCTGGGAAGGACTAGGGGTTAACCACTGGGTGGACTGGGAGACTGACCTGAGCCAGGGAGGGGAAAAGGGGCTTCATGCAACATAGCCATTCAGAGATTGATGTTTCCTTTCCTCTGGCATTGCACCACCTGATTTTTTGTGAGGATGGTGGGGAAAGAGAAGACACTAGAGGGATGGCGTGGCTTACTGAAGTAATTAATTCTCAAGCACGGATAAGAGTTGGCTTGCATCTGCACTGTTTAATATGAAAACTGGCATAATTTACTCGTGCACCAGAAGAGCAATACCTTCCCTCACTCTTTGCACCTGGCTGTTTTCAAAAGCTGGAGCAGCTGAGCAAGCTGCACTCCTGCTGCACGGCTGGGCCCCTTCCAGTGGCTCCACACCAACGGAGGTGAGCTGCTCCATCCAGAGCAGCGGTAGGAGCAACAGGCAAATCTGCACACCTCAGCCAGACAGCAGCCATGCTGAGTGTCCGTGTCTAAAACCAAGTCCCTCTGTTCCTTGCAGCCATGCCAGCGTGTGCCGTGGGGCTGCCTGGCTTTGGCAAAGGGAGGTTCAGCTGCAGCAAGTGCCTCGGGGGATCCCAGCAGCAAGCTGGGACTGCTACTAACTCTCAGCTTTAGAGCAGCCTCAAGGAAATCCTTTGCCAAAGCTGCGGTTTTGGCCAGTGGAAAATCCTTGTTCAAGGGTGAGGAAGTGAGCAAGAGTGGCTCACCAGGCAGCTGAGCACCAGGACCCAGCCATTGGGGCCAACAGCCAAAACCCCACGTAGTTGTGCCGATAGATGAAAAATGCTGGGAACTTGGAGTGGCTGGAGTATGTGACGTGCCTCACTGCTATTTGGGTGTGAAGGTTTTGGTTCCTCTGACTCCCGAAGGCTGAAGTTTCCCTTGGGTCTCATACTTGTTCTCAGTGTGTAATTCTGCAGAGGGGGAGAGATGAAAGCTGCTAGTGCTGTTGTAGAGTATCAGGATTTATACAAACATGCAGAGGGAGGAAAGAAATGAGTAGTCTGTTTCCCTGTGAGGACCTACTCATGTAGATCTTAAGCAAGAGGAAGCTGACTTTAATCCCTGGAAGTCACAGAAACAGCAAACTGTCCCACCTCCCTGTCATTCCAGGAGAAGTTAAGCTTCCGCTTCCACATACCTCAGTACACCAGTAAAGAGTAATTTTCCATATTCTGTGCATGTTTTCCTTTAGCTGCAGTGATGAGGAATATTCATTTCCTGCTCCATTTTGGCAAAGTAACTCTTAAAATCTTAATACAAATCTGATTTATCAGGATAATATGACAAAATCTGTTGCTGTGTGTATTTTCTACAGAACCAGGCAATCCTGTTAATAGGTGTAGTCTGAGCAACACCCTGCAGAAATGAAACACATTATCTTTTATTTATGCAGCTTAACACTCTATTGACTTACTGCTATAGCAATACACTGAATACCCTCTATCATGATTTATTACTGGTCCTGGTTCTCTTCCTATTTTCTGTCTCATCTTTCTACTGTTCTGCTTGATTTACCCCAGTGAATCATCTGACAGTTTCCATTATTAAAAAAATCAATTACTTGGATGTACAATGGGCAGCACATACCTGGTTCCACATTTTGCATAAGCAGGCATTTTGGATGGCGGATTGTGGCAATAATGAATGCCTGAGCTGAAAATAGCTTACTATGGACTGTTGGGATCCAACCTCTTTTCCTCCTGCTCCAGAAAGAGAGGTCTGTGCCATGGGACTCTCAATTACCACCCCTCGTCTCTGAGCAGGGCACCCAGTGGGAAGCAACCCTCCTGTGCTTTGGTTTTCACAAAAGGGAAAGCAAAGTAACTTTCAAAAATGTGGGAAACTAATCCTAATTTAAGCCCTCTCAGGAAGTTGCTGCAAACTTCAGGAGAACTCCACACAGCCTTTAAGGAAGGCCAGACAGCATATTGAAACAAACCCTAAATGAGATTGTGATGACTGCCAAAGGAGTAGTTCCTCTGTTCCGAATACACAGAGATTAGAAAGACCTGTGGTTTATTCTGAATATACAAAAGACCAGACTCGCTCCTCATGTTAGTCTAATGAGGTCAGAGGAGCAATACCAGTGACGAGCACACCCTGCCAACTACTAAATGCAGCTTCTGAGCTATAAGCTTAACTATATGTATAATTATTTGCAGGATGCATAATAAATGAAGAGTGCCAGGCTTGACAGGACTAATATTAGTGCCACCAGCTGTGTTTTGGCTTGTGGGCTTACAGGGGGAGGTAATTCTGTCTCTTTACTTGGCCCATTTGCTGAGTACATGTGAGCTGCTGTCTGCTTGCGTTCAAAGGAACCCCACTTCTCAGACAAGTCTTTACATTTCCTGCAGTGATTCCTTGTAGGCGGAGTTGTGCAGGTTTTTATTTAACTCCCTCTCTGAAATCTCAGCACTTGCATTCACAACCATACAACCCTGTAGTCCTCATGATGCAAAACCAGGCTTCCCTTCATCTGTGAGCAGCAGTATCCCCAAGAGATGTCTGAAACCAAAGTTACCAGCTTCTTTGGGAGTAATAACCCTTGAAAAATTCCCAACTCCAAGTGCATGTTCTTGTCCACATCAACTGCAACAAGAAGATGAGAGTCTTCTAAAAGGCTTGAAATTAAATTGCAGGATTTCCTGTAAGCCATCCAGCTTCACAGTCACCATCAGTCCCAGAAATGGAGAATGGCTCCTTGCACATGCTTGGTTTTGCTTCACAGGGCCAAGAATCTTAAATCCAGTAAACTCTGCTGTTATCTTCACCCTGACTTGGTACTGCACATGCCTTTCCAAGGTCATGCACCTCCTTGCCTGTCTGCAGGGTGATGACAGCAGCTCTGGGATGCGTTTTGTTCAATTTCTCCCTTCTTAGAAAGTGTCACAGCTGTGGGAGAATGAGTGCTTTCTGATCTTACTTGGATAACTTGGAGAAAAGCCAGGGCTTTGTCTTTTCCTGGAAATGTAGCTGCAGGAAGAATGAATCACCAGGTTGAACCTGTATAACCAACTGAAAACAAAAGCTCAGACTTCGGTGTCTCACTTGCAAATAATTGGGGGAAAAATAGGCATCCTGTTTTGAAAACCACTACCAGCTGACAGGACAAAAATGTTGCACGTGTGATGTCTTTTGAAGCTGACAAGTAACATAAGACTACAGCCATTTAAGGGAAAAATCCCAGAGCAAAACAGTAGTTAGGGAAATACAATATTCCAATGTTTGGGGGAGAAAAGTAACCAGTGAGGTTATTCAGAACACACAAGGTGGATTTTTAGTAGCCCTAAAGCTTCACACACTATTAAATCTCCTGTACTACCTTGGCTAGCAGTGAATACAAGCAAACCAGGGCTGGGGAGCCTGTGTTTCATAGAGTAAGGACAGACTGCAGTGCTGCTGTCATTGATTAAATCCCTCCTTTTGCCTTTGCTGCAATCTAAGATGTCATTACAGGCAATGCAGAGGCTGCTTGGCTGGCATGCGAGCATCTGGATCGCTGCAGGGATACCAACAGCACAGGCATGTGGGAGTAAACCTCTCTGAGCTTCTCCTGCTCCTACCTTCATTCTGTCTTCAGGTAAAATAAAACCAGCTTGACAGTTACCAAAGACTAAGTTAGAGTTAATGGAGACTTAGTACTAAGAAGAAAATTCAAGATGTGGTGGAGCCATAGATGGAGGCCTGCAAAGCTGTACTTTGGGCTGGCAGAACTGCTGCTTTGATTTATCAAGGATTAGAAATAGCTGTTACTGCAGGTCAGGGATACGGATTTATTATGTGGAAAAGGAAGATGTTTTTCAGTATTTTAACACCAACATTAACATGAATAGTGAGTTTATTCAGAAAAGTCTAACTGTGCATGTGTAAGTCCTGCAGCAAGTTTGTTTAGAGTAAACTTCTGCAGTTTTAATTCCAACTCTGGGCCACCAGAGCCTGGAAGGTGGTGCTAAGGGGCCATCTTAGTTTTAAAGTACCTGAAATTGCTTAGACTCAATTCTTCCATCTTCTCCATTGTCTGATCAATTTTCTTTCTAAGGACTCGAGAAACACTGACAATACCACTAGAAATAACACTAACCCCCCTACATTTCTCATATGCTTGGATTCTTCCTTCTTTTAAAAGGGTAACTTCTGCACTGAGGCAGATGCCTTTGCATCTGTAAGAATGCTATAGCTGTTGTCTGCCTGTCCATATAATTGTTTTAAAATTAAAATTAGTTGTTGTTAACTAGTTTTAAATTACTACAGTGCATTGCTTGCACTGTAATTTCCTCTCCAATTACAAAACACTGCACCTATAGAGCACACCATAAATTTGTCCACCTAATGTTAAGCCTCTAGATCCATACTCAGCCTCCACAAAAGGGAGGTTTTTGCAGTGTTTTTCCTGCCCCACGTGTGTTCCACTTCCCCACCACAGCCCTGTGCTCCCGGGAGCACTTTGGAGCAGCCTTTCCCAGGGTGCACTCATGTCTGCTCACTTGTCAGTCTCGCTCCGTGGGTTACGGACTCTCCCCTCCCAAGACCCAACACTGGCATCTCGTGGCCTGGAAGTTCAGCAGCTGGAGGTGTGGGTAAGGCTGTAGGTCTGTAAACATCTGAAGTGGGAGGAGGTTTCCAGCAACTGAAGTGCAGCTGGAAATCCAGTGGTTGGTTGTGAGGAAGAGCTTACTCAATTTGCTTTTTGTTCCTCAACTAAAACTTCAGAACAATGTCAGCTTTCAGACCTGCAAGGCCTTTTGAGAGCTCAGTCATGTAATTCTACTAAAAGCAAAGTGATCTTTCTGTATCAAGATGCTTTAATAAATGTAGTGATTATATGTGACAGTTTATCAAGATGCACGGTTGAAGGCATGAATGTAATATTACTGATGGGAACAATTCCCTCTTCAGAGGTTCCAGAAACTTCCCGTGTTTCAGCTCAAGCACTTACGAAATTATACATCTTCATATTTTTGATCATTACTTCCAGTGTTTAATGTAACTCTGTGTATAAAGGAAATTACACGCTAGATCAGATCATACATTTATTTCAGTATTTCGCTTTTTTTGCAAGAATCTTGCAGAAGCAGCAAGTTTTAAGGTCTACTGATAACCCACCAGTTTCTGCAGAAACTTAAGTTTTTATTTTTAATTCACCCCATCGGTTTCAAAGATTATCTAAATCACTTCAAGCTGAGGTTGTCTTGATTCTACAACTGCAAGCTGTCATCAACCAAATTAATCTCTGCTTTATTCCCTTTGTATTTAACAGCAAGTGATTCACCACCCCACCTATTTTATTCGTGTGGAGGATCTGGAAGATTCTTCTACTGGTGAAGATGAAAATGTAAAACTTCTTAAATCATTTCAGTGCTAGTCATTTGAATAGCCCCTTACAGTGATACTTAGGGAGAAAGACTGCTTTCTTTTCTGGGTTTTCCTTCAAGCTTTGTGTTAGCTTTTGTTCATTTGGTTGATGAAAGCTCTTAGCAAAACAGGTATTTGTCCAAACTTTACTTCCAAGACAATTTTAATATTTCAGTGGAACGACAACCAGAAGTAGCTGCTGTTTATTTAGGGAGGAAAGGATTAAACCAGAAGTTTCCACACAAATGTAGAACAGAACCATTTGGAATAAGGCGTTGCTGTCATAGGGTTATCACTAACACAGGTTTCTAGATAGTGTTTTTTAAAAAATCAGATTGTTTCTATTTATACCTGCCTTTGCCTTGGTAACCAGAGACTGTGAGGGATGCAGTATTTTCCCATCACGGATGTCTCCAAAATCCATGCGCAGACATGCAGTGCAGCCAGTGTCTGCAGAACTATCACAAGAACTGTCACATTCATTTCTAAGAGAGGATTTTTCATACTAAGCAGCAAAGAGAAGATTGCAGAAAGAGAGTTATATTAGTATAGATTCAAAATAATTTGTACTCATTTCTATCTTACCTACTTTGTTCTTTGATCTTCTAAGTATTACAAGGACCCTTGCACTTAAACACTTTTTCTTAATTACCCCAAGCAGCTTACCCAAATCCGAGGTGTGGGATCTACTCATAATTGACTACATTATGCCTGCTCTATCAAGTAGCTGAACGAGGTAAGAATGGACTTGAATCGGTGTTTCTTCATACTTTAAATCATTCTTGCTTACCTTAAAATCAGCTGTTTCCTACTTCACAAGATTACCTGCAGCTTAGGTGTCCTTACAGCCCTCTGCAGTGCTCAAAAGCCAAACCAGGCTACGTTCTCACCACTTCACTGATGTGCTGAGCTTTAGCCCTGCTGGGAGAAAAGCTTTTCAGCTCTGGGCATCTGTTTTAGCCACAATTCTGTGTTGTTATCCTTTCACTGTCAGTAAAGGTAGAAGAAACCAAGTGTCTCTCTCTACCACTATAATGCCCAGGCACACATTTGCTTAGAAAATGGATGCAGAAAGGGGAAGAGAAGGTAAATATAAGCTCAGAATGAATATGGGGAATCAGGGCCCTTACTAAACTTCTAGTGGACTTGCTTCTCTCTTAATAGCTTCACTATCCAGGTATGATCCAGACAGTAATTTCTGATCTTCTGTCCAAGGCTCCTGGAAGTCAGTGCCAGAGCACCTTTATCAGGGAAGAAGGGGAAATACTTCTGGGAAGCAGGGCAGGATTGGTAGAGAACCTGCTGTGCTCCAGAGATATTCAGGGATATCTGACTAACAAAATCACATTATTGGGATAAAAGCACTCACTGCATTATCATCTTTGGGAACAATACATTTTCACATGCAGCCTTTTTTTACTCTAGTTGCTATTCAGCCTGACACTTGGTCTTATGAAATACTGCAGGGGAAGAAGACTCATTTGGGGACAGAAAGGAGGCAGTTGGGAGCACTGGAGCCCTGCCACACTCCTCTGTAATCTCGTTGGAGATCCCAGGGCTGGCATGGGGTGCAGGAGGTGGAGGTGAAAGCTTTGTTCCATTTGGGAGTTTCCCTCTATTTGCCTGCCGGTGTAGTTTAGGCACAGTGTAGGTGACTCAAAAACTCATTCAAACAGAGTTCTCATTTCCAATGTAATGATTCTCATTGCTTTTCCCACACTGCCTATATAAATAATTTAAAAAATAATCGAGATAATAGCACAAGCAATTTCAAACTCTCAAAAGCAGGAATAGTGGCAAGGGACCGGCACTTTAGGACATAAACCCACAGAAAGCTGAATCATCACACCTGTTCTGGCATGTTTATGGGGAGAAGTCTGAGTTGCCATAAGACAAGTATGCACTGGTTTGGGGCGAGTGAAATTCTGGGCTCTATTCTCCTACAGTAGCAGAACCCTAAAAACAAGCTTTACTTTCTGCTACCCCTGTACAACCTTTGATGATCCCCCACAGAGGTTTTAATGAATCTTGACCCACTCTCTTGAAATGGACAGCTTTTACATGTAACCACATTTGCCTTTGTCTTCCAGACAGATGTGCTGGATTTCCCACAGATTTTCTGTGGGAAAGAGAGGGGATGTTTTCTGGAGCTGGTTACGGTCCCTAACTTCGAGGGGCCAGCCTTGCCCCATCGGTGGTGTCACCGGGAGCTGTCAGGGCACCGAGCCACTAGAGATGGGGCAGAGAAGATGTGTCCCCTGCCCCAGCTGCCCCATGCTCCTCTCAGGCGCTGAGGAGCGGCTGCAGGCACTGCGCCTTTGTGTGGGGGACCTGCAGCAGTGCCTCCAGGCAGCCAGAGCATGAGTGCTGCCAGGACACTTCCCCGGCTCTCCCATGGCCTTTAGCAGTCTTTGGAGCTAGTTCAAGTAACACAGGAGAGAAGCTCTGTGTTGTTTTGCCAAACAAGAGATTAAATGGAGCCAAAGGTGAAGAGAAGCCCATGCACAAACAGCGCCGGGGAGCGTTTCCGCCACACCGCCAGCCGAGAGCAGCTTGGGCTGTGCTGCCTCGGTCAGCGCTCGACTGAGATGCAGAACTGCTGTTTCTGCGCTGGTTACCCAGCGCCTGAGGGACCGCTTCCAGGCTGTGGCGAGCACTTGCAGAGATAATGCTCTCCGTGGAGCAACAGAGGACGAGGCTGGTGGGCTGAACAAATGCATTTCCCGGGCACTGACTTCAAACCCTCCCGAAGCAAAAGCCAGAGGCTGGCACCGCAGGGAGGCTGCGGGGACAGCTAACAATGTCCCACAGGACGTGAGACCTTTCATCCCGTACCTCTCCGCCTGGCAGTGGCTGTGAGCAGGCGAGGAGCCCCTCGGGGCCCAGCCTCCCGCAGGAAGCAGCGCGGCGCTTCTCCCCTCGGGCCGCCCCGGGGCCCTCCCGGGTTCGGACGATGGCATGGCCCTTCCCCGCGCCGCCGGCCCCGGCACAGCCTGGCCTGCCGCCCTGGCCCCCGCTCCCGCCGCGGCCGAGGGGCAGGAGCGCTCCGGGGACCTTCCAGCCCAGCCCAGCCCTNCGGGAGGGGCCCAGCCGGCGGCCGAGGCCGCGGTGAGCCGGGGCTTGCGGCTGCGGTCGCCGGCGGCGCGATGGCCTTGGTGCCCTACGAGGAGGGAGGCGGCTGGGCAGCGAGGCAGCTGCACAGCCCTTCGGCCACCTTCCGCTTCGCCAGCCGCACCATCCGCCTCCAGCAGGACTGGCGGCGGCTGGGGGGGGCGGCCGGGGTCCGGNGGCCGTGGTCTGGGATGCGGTAGGTGCTCATGGCAAGCGGAGCTTTTCTGCACTCGGTGGCTTCCTGTGGCTCTTGCCGAGCTTTCAGATTCACCGTAGAAAATTTCTTAACGTTGAATTGTAAAGGGAAGGCTTGTAATTTTTTTTTTTTTTTAATGTTAGGAAAGAAAATGTTAAGCTCTGCTTTACTTTTCCCTCTTCCCCGTCAAGAGATCTTGCAGGAACGCAAGGGAAACGCGCCACCTAAACCCTGCACGGCCAGTGCCCAATATAGGAAATATTCCGGATAACTCTCACCTATTTCTTTACAGCGGCTGGTGACGTTAGCTTGGCGCCCTTCAGAGCACAGCGCGGATCCCACTGCTTGTAGCCTCAAGCAGGACTGACTGCTGATAGTCTTTATCTTGGGATAAGAACAGTCCAAAACAGAGGGGTTTGTGGCGGGTCCGAGGCTGCAGGGCAGATGACAGCATCACTGTAGGAATCCAAGGGCTTCCCGTCGGGTTGGATCTCAGTCCACACACAAATTGCACTTTTATCTCTAAGTTTAAAAGAAGAAGTGTAGCATTTTTAGCAAACTTCTTAAATGAGTTGGTGTACAGGGCTGCTGATCTTTCTGGACATCAACTTCGACAGAACTTGCTGTGGGGAGAGGTCCTCATGAAGATCTATGTAACATATAACATGCTAGATACAACCAGCTGGAAGTTTTTTTACTTTACTTTCCCTGTGTCCTTCCTGAAGGCATGCCAGTGTTGTGCAGAAACCTTCTGAAATACCATACAAGATACTATGAAACCTTATTCTGGACTTTTGCAGTGCTGCGTTCATTTACTAGTGTTTGACAACCCCTCAGCTTTTCCATTCCAAATACAACTCTTTCTACCTCCTGTTATGTTTGGGGATTCATGGAGCAGTTACCACATCCAAGTCGTAACCTCTGTGGTTCTTTTTTTCTTTTGCCATTAAGAGTTTTCCATAAAACTCTATTAAAAACTTCCATAAGACATAAAAAGACTACATGTGCATACAGGAGGCAGAGAAGGGCTGAACAAAGTCTTGATGCAGACCTGCAGCACCTGACCCTTCCCATAACCTTCTCTCTCAGGTTAAACCAGAAACCCTGTATTCAGTATGAGTGAAATGAACCCTGTGCTTAATTGCCCTTGTCTCTTGGCTTAGGCTGTTGTCCTTTGTGCTTATCTGGAGATGGAAGGCATTGATCTCAGGGATCGGTCTGTGATTGAGCTGGGAGCTGGAACTGGATTGCTGGGAATAGTGGTCACATTACTAGGTAAGGACTTCTTTGTTGTCTCATTTAAAGCAATTCACAACTGTAGTAAAACTGGCCCTTTTACACGTACATGCCTGGTATAGAAGTGAGCACTGAAGCTGCGTGTGTGAACTGTGGTGGTTCTTCTTTGCGTCATCTTCCTTCCTTGTTAGCCTTGAGAGCCTGCTGCGATATTTGTTGTAATGGTGGTGCCACTGCAGTTTACTTTATGGCGGGACCCTGTTACGGCTGACGCCTGTTGCCATGGCAGGCAGCTCAGCAGCGTTCAGCTCTGCAGCTATTCCCCCGCAGGGAACAAGTGCTGTGCTTCCCGTCTTCCCCTTGTCCTCAGATGCAGATAAAGCCACAGACAGAAACCACTCTCTGAGCTTGCTTTGCAGACAGGGAAGCCAGGGCATGGAGAAATGAAGTGATTGCTGCTGATCTGTCTGTGGCTGAAGCAGGAACTGGGTACTATGTTAAATTTGTGCTACCTTTCCTAGCTTAACTGTGTAATTCAAAGCTCTAGTGGCTGTGAAAGGTGCCAATTGAAATAATAAAAACAAAACAGTTTGGCAAAATACAGTCATGCCATGCAAAATCACACAGGCATAGCTTTTGTCTGACCTGTGAAAGAGGCTCTCTAGCTGCCTCTCTCCTACAGAAAAATATGGAGTTGGAGCAGGTTAATTGTAACAACCCGTTATTTATTCTTTTGTCACTATGGAAAGGCCGAAAGTAACTCCATGACTTTCACGCATTAAGAAAAAGCACCAGAAAACATGTTTTTTTTCCTACCCAACCTAATCTTCACGTAGAGTACACTTTATATTCTTAAGTGACTGATGAAAGGTAGGATGTCTGTAGACAGTGGGGGTTTGCTTGTTTTGTTCTTTTGTTTGCTTGTTTTTAATCAGGCAGCTCAGGGGAGCTGTTGATGTGTAACAGGAACTAAGGAGCCTGCTGGAGTTAGAGCATTGTATTCCACATGCTGTACTGAGGGGCATGGACTGTTAGTGTGAGCCGTGTCCTCCTGTCCCCCTTAGGTGCCCGTGTTACCATCACAGACAGGGCGGCAGCACTGGAGTTCCTGGAGTCAAACGTGCAGGCAAACTTACCCCCTGAACTACGTCCCAGAGCTGTGGTGAAGGAGCTGACATGGGGAAAAGACCTGGATAACTTCCCTCCAGGAGCATTTGACTTCATCCTGGGTGCAGACATCGTTTATCTGGAAGAAACATTTGCAGAACTGCTTCAGACGCTGGAGCACCTGTGCTCAGAGCAAACTGTGATTCTTCTTTCCTGTCGTATCCGCTATGAACGGGATCTCAAGTTCTTGAAGATGCTGAGAGACCGTTTCTCTGTATACGAGGTCCACTATGATTCCAGTAAGGATGTTCGTATCTACAAAGCACAGAGGGGTAGTCGCAAGGATGACTTTTGACTCTCTGCTTTGTTAATGAGCCACGGATGCTGTTCAATTCTTCTCTTCCTTCAGAGCAAATACACTCGTTCCTAAGCATGAAGTTGCGGTTGTGTTATTTCACTGGCTTCTTGTTCTGAAGGTCTTGTCTGATCACTTGGTCTGATACAGCAAGGATTGTACTTCTGTTCTGCATATTGAACTTCTGTTTCATTTCTGAATAGAGTCATATAGGGTGTTCCACTGTCTTTTTATCAAAAGTAGTTTTTGAAACTGATTTAAGCTGCAGAAATCTCTAGCATCAAAACTGTTATATCAAAAGGTCTGTTGTTTGAAATCAAACCACACTTAGCTTCTGGGGGAAACTTAAAGAGGTTACAGTGGGTTTTTTTCCCTTTTTCACTTCCTTAACTCTAGAGAAGTAAGAGTGGATGAAATAAAAGCTGATGCTCCAGCTCTAAATGTTTTAACTCTTCAAGACCTCTGCATCTTAGAAGTTGTGGTAAAAGAAACCACTTAAAAGGCAAAAAGGACCAAAAGCAGATGCTACAAAGTTGTTCTGTTGCTGTCACTGCTGCACTGAAGAGGCAGTGTTAAACAAAGAACAAGATCTGGAGGGGCACTGGGAACAGGGATTGTCAAGTAAGCCAGTTTAGAAATCAGTGGTGTTTTTACCTGACTTGCAAGTGAGTGGGCTACGCCTGCAGTACCAAAGCAATTGTGGTTTCTGAGTTGTCCCTAACAAGTCTCCTCACACAGATCAAGGCTCCTTGGAGGAGATACACATGCACATGTGCCACCGGGAAGTGCAACAAGGAGACTCAAGCTGTTCTTAAAATATCAAATCAGTCCTTAACTCTCAAAGTAGGGTTAGATACTGTTCTACTTTGTGCCTTTGTTTGTGCTCCCTCTGTGTCTGAGAGCTGTTATTTAGGGAAGGAGGGTGCTCTGTAAAGTCTTTGTAGCAGGGGAAGTACTTTTGCATTACTTGGGACCTTGGGGCAGTGTCTAGATTTCAGTGTGCTTTCAGTGCACAGTGGTAGTTAAGACACTGTCCTAAGTAACAGATTTCATACCTTGAGTTTGTAAAAACACATCTGTGTGTTTATCCCACAAGATTCGGGAGTCCAGCTCGCACCAGCAGCAGACTTCCTTCTCTTTCTAGTGGTGCAAGAATGAAAGTGATGAAAACAATGGGCGAACAGAAGACAGCTACACCTCTTAAATGCAGGAATTGCTTTACTACTTTTTTTTTGTGTGTGTGCGGATGTGGAACTTTTTTGCTTTAAACTTAAACTCAAAAAGCCTCAGGTCAGGCCCAGACTTCGAGCATGTGCATGTCTTTGGCACTGGCAACAGCAAACAGCTTTGCAGAACAAAGCATCAGCTGCTTTGGGCCACAGACATTTTGGAAGTTTTTGTCACTTCTGCTCCCATCATACTTCCTGGTAGGTGGACCAGAAGTGCTGTACTGACTGTAATCTGGAAATGACACATTTATCATTAAGGTTTGTGCTTCATCCCTGGCACATCGTGCATGTTTTCAGCGAAGTTTCTTGCTTGGCTTTGGACCCCGTCTGGGAGTTGCTGCTCTGAGTCACTTGCTGTAACAGTATCCTCAGAAGCCACATGGTGTCACTAAAACAGTACTTAGGCAGCTGGCTGGGAATTCGCAGCCTGAAACTGGAGTTGAAGTCAGTTTGGGGGAAGGAAAACAGCACCTTTAATTGAAAACAGATCATGAGATGAGCTCTGATGTGTTAGGTGTAGCTTCTTCTGTCCTATCAGCTGGGTGAGCAATGGTTGAAAAGAATTCCGAGCTCTCTCCACCCTCTCTGGCTCTAGTTTTCAGTGTGGCTGTCTGTTCTCACCTCTCCTCTTCCTTTTCCTCCCCACTGGTGTTCCCTCGTCTCCAAGCTCATCTGGGATTAGGCATTAGGCTCATCTGTAGCTCAGGCTCCGCTCGGGCTGGAGCTGGCAGAAAGCAATGTGCTGGTGCCTGGGCTCGTGAGTGCCCAAGAGAACTTTTCTGTGGGAAAAGCCTGGCCATGCCCGGCCCTCGCAGGAGGGTGGAGCTTGCAGTACTGGCAGCCATAGCAGCTTGCACTGTTGCCATAGCAGGAACATGCTAAAAAGCCTGCTCAAATAGCACAGAATAAAGCACAGAATAAAGCCTGTTGCAGCAGCCTACACACTTCTAAGAAGGGGCTTTGCCCCAGGCCTTGCTTTGACGATAGAAATAGTTTTGTACTTTTAAAACAAATCAGTTTAATTCCATCCCTTTCTAATTGTTTAGTTTTCAGTGTCAGATTTCCCATTGCTGCTGCTACAGCCCACAACCATCCTGCCAGAGCAGGCATGTGCCAGTGGAGACCAGACTTGGCTTCTCTTGCTGTGCTGCTGTTACCCAGCAGCTGTATGCACACCCAAGGGAGTACGTTTGAAGGCTGAAGCGTTGCCACTGCCCATAAATAATGCCAGAGAAAAGCAAGAGATGGCACTGGCAGCTCACCTGAGTGCCTTGCCCCTGACCTGCAGAGCTGAGCTCTTGGTGGCCCCTCCCCAGCCCAGCAAGTGGCAGCCCCCCAAGGGGACACCTTGTCTGACTGCTACTGGGGTGCAGGTTGTTAGATTTAGGAGACCAGATCCAGGAGTACTGCAGTTATGCCACAACCATGTGCATGTCAGTTGTGGCTGCATTTAAAGCTACAGTGTTTAGGGGCAGGCATCAACCGTGATAAGGTAACTCAGCTGAAACCTGCAGTCCATCCCCCCGGAGCAGTGCTGACACCCACGTGCACCAGGCAGTGAGCGCTGCCTTCTGTTGTCCCAGGCTGGGCTTCACAAGTTTTTTGTATTCCCGTCACACTTACCTTCTGGGAGAGGTCAGGAGTGAGTCAGGCCACGAGTGAGTCACGCCAGGCGTGCAGGACAGAAGCAGCAGAGATGTAACTGCTGGTGAGTGAGCACAGAGAGCAGCCCTCTGCAGTGACACCTGCAAACTCTGGTGTCCCAGCCCACGGGTCCCACGGGAGCTCCTGCTCTAGTATGAGATGATGCATGACAACAGCTGTTGACAGCAGCTGTCTGGCAATTAACACTAACACCCTGCCCAAGCACTTTCTGTCACCCTTTTCATCCCAGCAGTAGAGAATCCCACTCTCCTTTGGCCAGTTCCATTGCACTGGTCCTGCAATGGAACAGGTGACCTGAGCTCATCTGTAGGAAGGCTGTGTTTGGCATGTGTCCCTGAGTAGTGTGGCAATGCACAAATAGTCTCTTGAGAAATTCATTCATTCTAGGGAGTAGGTCCAAGCCATGGAAAAGTGACCAGGTAAGACACAACCGTGGTGTGAGACTGAGAAGACCATCCCTGAAACATGCCATTTTGCAAGAAAACCAACTTTTCTGAAATGTCATTGCAACTAAGGTAGTGTTTGATTGATATTAAGATACATAGTATGAGATTCAGCTCTGCATCTTACGGACTAAGAGCTTCAAGGTAGAGCAGTGTCAGAAGAATCAGGTTTACCAGCTGACTACACAGAGATCTGTGTTACCCAGTTCTTTTCAGTGCAAAATTCAAGCCAAACTGCATTTTCATCTCAGGGACTAACCCCTGTTTGGGATTCTCCCTCATTACTGTGGATTTTTCTGAGCAAGAATGTGAATGGCATTAAAAAAACTACAGAATCCCAGCTGTAATGAGCCGACCTTACTGCTTCCCCTCGATTTCACTGGAGGTGTATTTACCTCAGTGCTGAATTTGTTCTCCTGGCTTCCATCCCAGTGTTTGGATCCAGCCTTGCAGATTACATAATAGGGTTGTGATCCGTGCAGTGTTTACTGCCTTCTGTTTCTGTTATTTAGATCAGTAGTACATGGTTTACAGGAATGCTTAAAAGTGAGACATGCAGCATATTTAAACTGTGAAAGGCATAAGCCTTTCAGACATTATTAAACAACAGAACTGCCACCAGAATGGATACTGGAAAGCAGGTTTAAAAATACCAGGAGGAAGAGAAAGTTTGTTTTTCAGGATTTAACCTCTGAATAATATAATTAATTAAGATTAAAAAAGCCTTCTCTTTGGGGAGAATACCTTATGAATACTTAAGGCAGGCCACAGATTGAGAGGACACCACAGACTGCTCAAAAGATGCCTTTTCCCATATTCCTCTGGCTACCATTTGCCACTAAATTAAATTAGTGTAAATGGAACACCCTGCTCAAAAAAGAGACTTTGTAGAGTTTTTTAAAGCATGTTTATGTGACTGCACATAAATGTTTGTGTAAAAAGGGAGTTATGACAGTTTATACCACAAAGGTTACAGTAAGAAAAAGCACTTCTTTATGACAATAATTCACAAATTCACAAGAATCACTTTAATATACAAAGCAATTACTACCATTCTGAAACACAAAGCAGCTAATATGTACATAGTGTTAATAAAATGCATTATAACCCAGTACAATTTTTTTAAACACAGATAAAGCACAAAAAAAAAAGTAAAAAAAAAAAAAAAACAGAACACAACAGGGATGTTTCTAGATTTTTGGGGAGATGTAAAAAAGAATATATTTTCCCCCAATAATGGATTTTCATTTAGTCTTTTTACTTCCACAAGTATGTGGGAGTCAAGCTCAAATACCCTGTTCTGTGCTGACATGGTTTGGGTAAAGAATCAGAAATGCAGATGAGGTGAACATACTCTTTCCAGCTTACACTACAAAGGGAGAATAATAACCCTCGCTCTGGAAGCTTCCCTGAAAAACACTGTTTTAAAACAATTTCAAATTATAAATCCAGAGTAGAAACAATTCATTTTTGAAGTGAACAACCAATCTGTGGACAAAAGTCAGTGGAGGGGTTGGCTGCCAACTAGCACCTCTTCTTGCCCTGTTCCCATCCCAAGAAGTCCATTATAAGCAGCACAGTTTCAAATCTCATATAAACCTGAAGTTGTAGAACTTTTTAAAATCAATGTCTTAATATAAATAAATGCAATTAAACACACAAAAAATGGAGTGGCACCTGGATAAAAAATAACTTGTGGAAAGCACCCAAACATCCTTAGTTCTTAAGAGTGGCCATTTCCAGATAAGTGACAGGCTTAAGGCCTGCCTTCCCCATGCTCTCACTCAGCTATCCCCTAATCCAGAGAAATACGCAGCTGAGGCTGAGTGCAGTGAACGCTCAGCTTACAGAGTGTGCCAGCCATGGGTCATTCCCGCCTGGCCCTGGCCCTTTCCCTGCCAGCACACAGCTCCCGAGGACAGCTGACTGCTCCTGCCTCTCCTGCTGAGAGCAAGCCCTGAACTCACCACAGAGCAAGTCACAAACCTGCACTTGCAGTGCCAGAAAGCAAACAGGTCACTCTCTTCAATTTGTGCTATGCAAACCAGCCCAAGCACATCTCTTTGCAGGCCACAGCTTAAATACATTAAAAAAACACATTCCAAGGCAAAACACTTGAAATGCAAACCGTCTTTACCACCTGTATCTGGTCCCTTTTCCCCAAAGATGCACAGACTTAAGCCTGTCTGTCCACAGACCTGAACCTGTCATAAGCACACAGCAGGTGGATTTCAGCACCCTCTCTTCATCAGTCTGGCTCCTTCCAGACCAACTGAGCTTCAGGATACATTCAGGCTTTTGTAAAATCAGTGTCTTTTACAGCTAGCAAATTACGCAGCTCAGAAAAACGAGTTCCCAGGCAGACAACAGAGAACCATCAAGGTACTGTATGCTTTTTTAAAACCTGCTCACAGTTGACAGACTTCAGGGTTATAGTTAAATTATCATCATTCCCGCAAAAGAAAGGTGGTTGTGCTTTTCTTTTCAAGCAGGGTGACACATTGTCAGTGTACATTTACTTCCTGGTGTCAAATTATTGGAAAGCCTTTTGATTAATTTTCTTGGAATGCAGCTTGTAAAAGCTGCAGACAAATCTCAAATTAAGAAAAGGGGAATAAAGTGGCTGAAAAATAGTTTAGCTTTCCTTCCAAATTAACCTCCCTTTCCCACATGGGATCACTGAACTAGTTCTACTCTAAAAATAATTTCACATCCATCCTCTACATGCTGCTCTGAGACACCACACGCTTGATTCTTGCCCCTTCAGCTCTCCTGCCCTTCTGAAGCAATGCCTGCTGGGCACCAGGTGCTGATCCGCAAGGTAAATTAGCGAAGGAGTCAGCTGCTGCGGAGAGGAGTGAATTGTGTGCAGGCAGCAGGACTACAATTATGCCAGAAATCTTCTCAAGCAAACCAAATTTGCCTTAAATTTTGTTCTCTGTATTTTGGTGGGTTTTTTTTGTTTTGTTTTCTTTTTTTTTAAAAGTGCACATTTTAATTAAACATTTACAAAGAACATAGTGTAACAAAAATAAATACATGACCTTTTGGTTGGATCATTGGCAAATATTACATCACTAACCAGGCTCCAGGGTGAAAAAATTACAATAAAAACAAGGTCTTAGAAAATCAATTAAATCCTCTATGATCTGTCAGAGATTTGCAACCACTGATATTGAACTTGCTTCAATGGGTGGACTTGTCTTTAAACCACAAAAAGCACTGTCTGCCGTAAATGAGGAAAATATACAGAATAAAAAAGCAGGGGGTAGTTTTCACTAACAGATGACTTCTTGCTGCTGCAGTTTACTGGAAGCCCAGATTTAAAAAAAGCAACCTGTGGTACAAATTCAGGTCAGAAACTGTCAGGGCTGTTTTTCCTTATTAAATCTTTTTTTTTTTCCTGAGCCTCTTAATGATTCCAACCACCCCACCAATTTTCTGACCAATGTACAAGTACCAGAGAAGACAGTGATCTACAATGCAAATGCCAACTACAGGCCAGCCAGAACTACAGGTGTCTGAGCAGTCCTGACAAGCACGACAGGCTAAAATTGTGCTTTCGGATACAAGCAACAGTGCCGGCAACTACCCAGTGCTGGTGAAATTGCTGCCTAAGTAAGAATGCATCGCCACTACCCCAGGAGAAAAACACAAGTCTTACCAGTGGTTCCTTTAGAAAATAATACCTTAACAACTTTTCCAAATGTTTTGCCTTTGATATATAGCTGCCAAAGAGAAAAAGCACGGAAGTGAATTACTCTGGGTGGTGGTGGGGGTTGTAAAAGCTGTTTACGGAATTTCAAAAATCTTCATCAAAAAAAACAAACCTCGCAAAAGCCACAAAAGATGAAATAAAATTCTTGAAAATGGATAACTGAGAAACAGCACAAAACAAATCAGTAATAAGCGCTAGAATAACGCAGCCCAGAGCTACTGGGGTGAGGGGAAGCTTTCACACACACGCACACACATCCACACACACCCAGACACACACAGAAAAGTAAAAATTCTTTTTCTGACCTCCATATACTATAATACTCAGCATTCCTGACTTAAAAGCTCTCAGAGCTGTAGATTATATACTGTGTGTATATATATATATATGTACATATATTATACATATGTATTTTCCAAGAATATCTAAATTAAAAGAGCACCTTTGACAATATCTTAACTGCCTGATTGGTGCTGCTGTTTTGCAAAATAATGACATTACAAAAATTATATTTCAAACCAATTCTTGTTTATTATGAACATAATGGATCTAGCCCTTTCTAACCCTCTCTTCAGGTAAAACAGGCTATCAGCTCTTGAAAACTCACAACTGTGAGATATAAAACTAATCCTCCCTCCCCCTTGTCAGCATAATTTCCATCCTATCTCCAAATGGCCTTAGTTTATAGAAGCTTATTACCCCAACCTCACTACTTGGTAAATAACATATGAATGGATTCCTGTGTCATATTCTTTCCCTTTTTGGGTCAATATGAATAGTAAAGCATGTATGGGTAGCCTAGCCAGCCCTGTACTTGGTCTAATACATTTTTATTATTGTAATTTATAATTTTCATTAAATAAATGTGTCCCTAAATCCTCAGTGCATCATAAATAAAAATAAAGATTCTTGCAGACCCCTACATACTTTAAATTACATTCTTTTTCTTAGTGAAACTTTATTTGCTAATGAAGTCTAGGCTAAAACCACTACAGGCCCCTTGCAGACCACGCACAGACAAACTGGTAACACAGTTCTCATCCCACTGCCACACAAATTTGCACCAACTCGGTATTAGGAGAACCCCACCTGGGCACTGTTTTGGCTCCCATGCCCATTCAGCCCCCAGGCTTTGTGCCCAGTGATTATCAGCAAGCTCTAGACAGTGTTCATTACCCACTGGACACAGCTCTCAGAGCCCAGCTCGCCTTGTTCAGGTTCACAGCAAAACCTCATGTTTTTGCAACCAGATGTTCTACAAAAGAAACAGCCTTAATGTGGGCATATACAGCCTTTTCTGTGTTTCTCAAAGCTGGAGGAACCATTCCATGTAATTGCAAGTGAGGCCACAATGAGCTTCATGTTTTACAAGAATGAATCCTGCATTATCAACATTTCTACTTCAGTACTAGTTCTGGAAAATGTAACCGTTTTATGTATTTGTATTCACTGATTCTAAGAATCAGATAATTTTTAAAAAAGCACTGCTGAGAACTTAGGGTCTTCTTTAAATTTGCATTGCTAAACTAATAGATTCATCTCCCATTAAATAAAAACACAAAAATCAACTCTCTATGGCAGATAAAAATAGACCATTTATAAACCCCCAAAAAACTTGTGAATTATGTCATATTTCTGATACTTATGTTCTCTTCTTGAAATACAATGTAATTTGAAATCCTTGATAGCTCTAGATTTAACAATAATGCTGTTAAGTTTAACCCCGCGCCTTTCAAATAAGTCTCTTGGAAACCGAATGCCCTCTCAAATGAGAAATCTAGAACTTTTAATACTGCTTAGGTGTTTGAGACTCAACTGCCCAGAGTCTTCCAAGTATTTTTCTTGTAACGTCACACTGATTGTATAAACTTTTAGAAGCTTGTGTGTGAAATTTATCTTAAAAACAGGTAGAGTGAATGGGAAAAAAAATATTAGCTAATACTCTGCTAGGCAAGGCATTAGTATAGACCAGAGCCTTATCCATGTTTCTATACATAAAAGTTTGACCAGAAGCCCAAAGTACACTTACTCCATCAAACGACCCAAGTTAACATAGCGAGAGACTGGCTTCAGAGGGCCAGGACACAAACCACACATGATTCTTTTTGACACATTCTTTTTGACAACTTCTTGATGTTCTTTTTTGGTTCCTTTTGAGCATGATTCTTTTCAAATCCTAATGCTTAGTACAGAGTTTTTTTAAAATATGAACTACCTTTTTTAGCATCATAAATCACAGTTTTAGCATCAAAGATCACAGTTCCTCAGTGCACAGAAAAAAACCTGATCTTGCAAACATCTGAGGCACGTGAGTCATCTTAGTTGCACGAATAGATTATTCAGTAAATCTGACCCTTTCCATGAAAAAATACCCCAAATAAATTAAGAGTTTAGCTAACCTGGCCAGGTTCAAATAATCAGTATTGTCCCTTGCAAAGGAATATTTGTGTTTGAAGTCCTCTTTAATATTTGAGATTGTCCTAGTAGTTGTCACACTGCAACCTAATTTATGTATATGGCAACCTCAAAGTTCGAAAAAGAATTTAGCAAATCAGGCTGATACTTCTATTGAGTACAGTCATTTCCATTGCATAAGACAGTGGTAGGGAAATAAAAACAACCTTATTGCTTGAGAGGACTTGGGACACAGACCAGACTGTCATCGGGGAGTACTTAAGCGGAGTTGGCCATGCTTCAACTGCTTAGTTGTTCTGCATACAAATAGGTAGTGCTTACATGTGTTACCCCTGCTTACTATGTGACTGTTTTCAGAACATCACTATTTCATCTTTTTTTTTATTATTTTCTTTCCCATCCAAATACCATCTCCCAACCTATATCCTATGAAGTTGGTGTCTGTTTTCTGTGCATTCAGAATGCTGAATGCACTTGGCACACAAGCTGTGAGAAGCAACAACTGACCAGTGAAGCTCATTTCAATGTATTTGGTTCTGAGGTATGGAGAAGGTTTTACTAGTCCAGGAGGGCTTAATACAGATTGCAGATCAAATCCCCTCCTGGTCTAGCTTGACAAAGGTCTGTTATCTCCACACCAAGAACGTGACAGTGAAGCGCCCTTCGTTTGGCATGCTGCTTAGCTGTGTGTTTGTACAGTTCATCCTGAATGTGTGAAACCCATTTGGCAAGCTCTTCATTGCACCATGCATGCTCCACCTATGCGGCCCACCGTTCTCTGGACCAAGAGGCTGGGGTGGTTCTGTCTCTAAGGCAATGGAAAGAGCTCAGCACAAATTCTTGACATCTTTACAAAAGGACCCTCCCCACAGTAACTTCCCAAGTGACCACTGTTACTCCTTGAAGAGGATCGGGAGACGAGAAAGAAGCCTGTTCTTCTTCACGCTGAGATTGATGATGAAATTCATCTTGTAAGGGGAGAAGTGGAGGCAAGTACTTGAACATTCACAGTTTGATGCAAAGCACAGATGAAGTATATTCTGTAGTTGCTTCAGGCAGTTTTGCGCATAGAAAAAAAGAAATGTTTAGAAAATAAAAAGTTTACTTTGTCTTTCTGGGTATAGCCAGAACCAGTCTCTATCCCACCTGGACAAGTGAAAATGAGAATCCAAAATTAATCTGATTTGTGGCAGTAAAGGTCCTTAAGTGCTTTCAACTCCTCAATCAGTGTCTTGTTTTGGTTTTCAAGCACAGCCACTCGATTTTCTAGACATTTCACATACTCCTTTTTCTTCCTGCGACATTCACGTGCTGCCTCTCTGCAAAGCAAAAAAGGCCATTCAAATCCAGAACAATCATTTGCAGATATGGGCTACTTAACTGCTTTCAGGCAAACCTTTACTAGTACTGCCATTTTCAGCATATGGAGGTATTGTTAAGAAATGCATCTGAGGAAAAAACACTGAGTTCACAACAATTGCTCCTCACAAATCACACACACTCAAGATCCACACATCATTTCAAGATACGGATCCCAGTAAGACAGCACCAATAAAATTCTGTTTCTGTGAGAAAAGGATCCTATTCAGTGATAAAATTTTGCTTGCATGATTTACATTAGAGCCTTTAGGCTGAGTCAAATGCTACTGCAATAATTTAATTGATTTTATTATCACCTGTCATTCTTTTTACAGTCTTTAACTTTTCCCTTTGCTGCAGTCCAACAAGATTATCGACTGGTGCAAAAAAGCGCTGTCTACTTAGAGCATTCATGTATTTGCTCTTGAGCAATGCTTTCATTTTAATAATGATGTCTGCATCACTGCAATGATAATATTAATGACTCAAATAAAAATATCACAAAACAAACTGTCACTAGGAGCCATAGAATTCTTTAGTCCCTGTCAACTATGCCAAAAACAGACCTCAAGATAGTCAAAATTTTAAGTCTTGCTTGTAAAGAGTGAGCTGCCTGTAGGTAACTTGGTAACATACCAAGAACACCAGTGAAGAATACCAGAAAGGTATTAATGGGCTGCTGAGCATCCTGAAAGCAGGAACACCAAGGCAGGAGCTACCCTGCACAGCAACATAATAGCACCAACGTGCAAAGTAAGCAGAAGGCTAAATGCCACAGGCAGATGGGAGCCCACGCAGAGGGCTCTCCTCCTGCAGTGCAACTTGTCCAAGCAGCACTCTGCAGACACACGGAAATAAACACACTCGTTTGCCCTGAACCTTTAGGTGCAAAGTAGAACAGCTTCAAAAATGAGAGTCTGTGTGCCCCTTCATTGCAAAATCTACACAGACTGGTGAGACAGTCAGCGTTCTGGGAAATGAAAGGACAAATTAGAACCCAGTTCCTTTCCTTATTAGATAAAGGGTAGCTGTAAAAAAAGAATGCACTCCAGGACCTAACTGATAAGAAGCCTCTAAAGTAATTTTTGAAATTCAGCTCCACAAATGAGACAGGATGAAGAAAACATAAGTCTTGTAATACCTGAAAGGACTCAGGTATCCATTTGTCAAATACAATTTCACATATTTGCAGTGCTTCAGTAAGCCAAGTGTAACATTTAGAATTTGAGTAATTTTGGGCTGTTACCAAAACATTAAGTACTATTGGATCAGGAAGTGCCTCCCAGTGCAAACTACTAACATGTCTCCTTGGGTGACAACATGTCCTTTCTGTGACTTATTTCCAGCTTAGGCTGCGTATATTAAGCCACCTCAAGTCTGTCTGTGCTAGTTGTTCATTATGAACACTGAGAGTTATACTGAATTACAAGAGAGCTTTAAAAATGTAAAATTTATACAGAAAATTTGCACAATAATATCTATGAATATTTACACTAATCCTCCAGTAAGTACCACCTTACCATCTGCCTCTCTATCCTTTTTCCCCACTTTGCTATGGAGCTTAGATTTGCAAATATCTATTAAGCAGACAGGCTAAAAGCACCACATGCAACATGATACTGTTGCAAAAGCTGTCAATTTAACTCAAGTGGGGTAGTTCCCCATTGTTTTTCTCGGCTTTCACAAACACAAAAGCTTTCTTTTACTGGATGACTAAATGAGGGTATTCTGTGATCCTAATTAATTTTTTTTCAAATGCAGAGCCTGAAAGGGTGGTATCTACTATTCACTGGTGTGAGAAATCTATATAAAAAGGGAGATGGGTGACATTCCGTACAAAAACCTTTTAAAAAAGTGAACTCTGCTGTTCAGCATTATTTACTTCATTAAAGCCCCTCGCATAAGCACTGGTCTGCTCAAGTAAGTTTCTATGGTGTTCACAGCACAGCAACCTAGAGAAGATAAATGAACCTGTACAAAATCAGTTCTCGGCCTGACAGATGAAGGTAACAAGGCTCTCAGGGGGTTTCCCCTGCTCAGAAGGGCGGGAAGCACTGTATTCCCAGTGTCACACTATAACACACAGGCTCCAATCTGTGGCCTGTGGATAAGAGTTCAAGCTTGGTGTGATGGTTCAGTTCAGGCCCACCCCTTCCCACTGCCATAGCAACAGACTTCAGGAACATCGTGCCCAGCTTCTCCCTACTGCTCTCTTCCTTTGCTACCTCCACCCACCCCCACCTCTGTAAGCTTAGCTGTTCCTCCTCACATGCTGAATCCTACAGAATCAAGTCTTCTCTATCTTTCTTTCAGCCCGTCTGCTGCCACTACTGGCTCCACAAGACTTCAGTCAAAAGGAATAGCTGCTCATTTAGCTTTTGCTTGAGCCTTTCTGCCCCTGGAGGAGAAAACGCAAAGCAGCTAAAAGAACAAGTGAGACAATCAAGAAAGTACTCACGAAGAGCACATGTGGGCCAGCAGCAAGGAGAATGCATGCAGAAGGCTAAGGGAAAGAATCCACGAAAGGAAACCACATTAATGTAGTAACTCCAAAAAAGCAACTCATCTTGTTTGTAAGAACGTATATGCAGTCGTACAAATATCTCACCAATTACTTTTCTCCTTATTGCAACTACCAAATTTACCTCACAGAGTGAGTCTAACACTTTACTCAAGGTTTCACAGTCACAACACACAGCATAAGTAGATGTGCATCTTTGCTTTGCATCTTTAACTAAAAGCAAATTCTTCATAAAGCATTTCATAACATGACTAGGAAAGATCAGGACACTTAGTGCTTGACACTCTAGGCCTATGCAGAGCTGACTGGGAAAAAAAAAAGTGATGTGAATGTACGTGCCTGTTCTTCATTAGGCGCACTTCTCTCTTCCGCGCGGCCTCTTCTGCCGGCTGGGTCGGAAGTGCTGGAGAGGATGCCATGACTACTCCTGGTGCAATGGTGCTGGTCGGGGCAGTGCGGATCTGGTAGGTCTGCACGTCTCCTGAGGCAGCTACAGGGACACACGGGAACGGGACATCAGTCTGGTGACAGCGCTGTCACACGTGCTGCAGAGCGCGCCTATTCACCTCTCCAACCTGTCATCTCTCTAACCGTGCACCCTGGGCCACAGCTCAGGAGGGACGGCCATCATCTGGGTCATCACTGCTACCTCACACTTCGTTTATCAATATATGCAAGGTTTTGGGCATTCCTGCTGAAGAAGCCTTCACTTGTGCTTGATAGCTTGATTTGTCTTGCAGTATAGCTGTGCTTCTTTCTGCCTTAGTATATTTCTTTGTACTTCTCTGGTTTTTGGGCAGTTCTAGCAGTTCCAGAGAAGGATGGGGTCAACACTTTTTCTAGCTATGCTCTTATCTGCAAAAGGAGGAACTGCATGTGTAAGTTTCTAGCATAGAAAAAAAGGTGTAAAAATGTAGCATTTACTCCCCCAAGAGAGGAACAGTGCACTCTACTGCTTCTCTAAAATGAGCAAAGCCTTAGCCTTCTTTTATTTATTGCAATCTAGAAGTGTGTTAATTTTGCCTGAGCTCATAAATAACCACAATACCACCTAAAGAAATTATATGTCCTTAAGAACACAAAAAAGAAGACCAATGCAACAATAGTATTCTTTTCTGCTATGCATTTTTACTGATGCCTGATGAACTCTTCACTGGATAATTTTCAAATTAACTACTTTACAATCACAGAAGCAAGGGTACACTTCTGCTGTTATTTTCAATAAAAATTTTTGTAATACCCCTCAAATTTTAATAAACCAAAATATGTATTTTAATACAATAGCCCCTCACACCTTATTCTAAGTGAAAACAGCTCTGCCAAATTGAGGGCTAGACCAAATAATCACTTAAGGCACTCTCCTAAATTGTTCTATGATTTCAAGACTCACTGATTGAGTGAGTCACTCACTCAGTGACTAGTTACAAAAGTCACAGTAGGAAGAAATTATGACTTCCAATTGAAAAAAATATTAATAAATTAAAATGTCCTTTTAGAAAGAATCAAACATCCTTCCCTCCTATCTTTAATGCTTTGCTTAAAATCTCCTATTGTTGCAGATATGGGAGAACTCAGATCTCTAAAGTGGTATTAGTTTTTGCAGAACATGTAAAAAAATTTGTGTGGACAAAAGGCAGGAAATATAGCATGGAAAAGCAAAGATTAATATATTAAACCTCGAATATCCACAATTTTACCAATCTAGTGGGAGAGGCTTTAAGAAAATGTGACAAATAGCTTTGTCCAAAATTTCAGTAATTTTATGGACTTATCTATGCCAAAGCTGTTAATTCTACTTCCTGACACATTTGAAGGAGTCAGGTTGGCAACTTATATCTGCATGGAGAAAATGTTACACAGAATGACTGGCTGTGAAGTTTCTCACCTTGTACAACAACTTGGTTGCTGGGTACAAGTATCTGCTGTCCATCTGTGGTCTGTGCATATTGTAAAATGGTGGTGCCAGGTTGGGTTGCAGCTGCATTGGTCATCGTCAATGTCTGGAGACCTTGTACTCCATCTGTGCCATTGTTGGACAACTGTATTGCTCCTCCTTGGGTGATAGCAACTGCACACAAAAAAAAATCAACCCAGCATTTAAGATGCTGATTTACTCATTAACTTACAGAAACCTAGGTATGGAAGAATACTGATCTGAGCTATAAATCCTTTGAACCCTTACACACCCCCAAATCAAACACGTGGCTTCAATATATGTGGAAGAAATCATCCTTTGAAAGCTAAGTTTTCACATGTCTGTGAGGGCCAAAACTCACAGCCTAAAACACAAATTAGTTTCTCTAATAAAACAGCATCACACAAAGGAGCTACAATCCTTCCCCAGGAATATTTTTTGTTAGTTAAGATTTTCTTCTTGTTTGGTTTAGGCATTTTTCTCAGTCCTTACTTTTTCTTCTCATCTGAAATCCTCCCATCTTCTCTACTTTATGCCCTTCAGTCTCCTCTGCTGCTAGTGCTATCCATATTGTGTTTCACTTTCTTCTTGCTTTGGCATTTTTTTCCTTCTGATTGCATCCCCCCTTCTCTACAACTTCCTCAGACCCTTCCTAGGCTGTTTTTTCGTTCATAAAGGTACAGTTTGGTTCATGCAGTCTTAATTTGCTGGGGTTTTTTCCTTTCTTTCCCTCAATTCTGTCATGCAGGTATACTGGGACATCGCCCCTTTTGTGACTGCACAGAATTTCACTGTGTTCCTACACTGTGTTCCTATATACAGACACACCAAAATCTCAAGTGTCTGCACAAGCAGTTATTTTACAGTTATAACAGGAATCAGAATCAGCCACATCTGTTTCAATAAAATTAAGCAGGGTACAAGGCAAAGGGGCTAAGGAGTAAACATAGATACAAAATTTTAAAGAGATTTTAAGAGACAGATGTAAACAAGTAGTTCTCCCTCTTGTGTGTGTTGTATATGTCTCCTACTGCATGTGTTTGTCTGAGACAGCATGTGTCTTTTAGCTTTACTGCCATATCCTCAATCATTCTTCAAGTTAAAGCACTGTATCTATAAAATCTTATAAATAAAAAAACCACAGAAACATACGTATGACACACATTAAGGTTGTTGACACTCATTTTTTCAAGACTTTATAAAAATGTAATTGCAGACTGTAATGTTTTTTCTAATTATGAGGTTACAGTTTTGTGAACAAGTGTTAATAATCTGCCAAGAAAGAAAAGAAACTTCTGAATTCCCCCATCTAGTTCCTAAAATGAAGAAGTTTACAATAGCATTATAGTTAGTTCCTATTTTGCCTCAGGATGCATTAGCTGCACCAAGTGGCAAGCAGTCCCAGAATGTTACTTGAGCCTTTCAAACGCTTACAATAGAAATGTGTTTAAAAGGCCTAGTTATCAGTCAAAATAAAGTGATCTTTTTTTCACCTCCTGCTTTCTCCTAGTCCAAATAAGAGTTATAGAAATAATAGTTCTTCATCTTCTCATCCCCACTTACTAGCACCACTGAGAAATTCAGACTACATACTGTACTGCCCACTGCTGGTTTGGTAAATGGGAGTTGGCACCGTAACAGTGGCGATGGCAGGTGCTGCTGTTTCCTCTTCAGACTTTTCTTCTTCAATCCTTGGCACTCCTGGGGCGTCTGAGGACAAGTCATTCAAAATTTTTCTGGCAAAGACAGTGTGTTGTAGAGATTTTAATAAAAACTGGGGGAGAAAAATAGTCTATCTGATACACAATGCTGGGGGAAACTGTGAAGTGCAACAAGCCAGTAAGAAAAATATGAGTGCAGAATGAAAACCACACACTATCTTCAAACTCTTACTGGAGAGGATTGTTCAAAATGCCAAGCAGTGATGGGAAAGGGAGCCAGCACAGAACAGCTGTGCTTCTCAAAACCCACGATACAGCTATCATAACCGTCTCTTTTTCTTCAGAGCATGTTTCTCTCATCCATTTTTATTTGTTTCCTGCTTTTAGCTGATATGAACATTTGAAAAAAAAGGCAGAACCTGTCTCCTCACTTACACTGGGGGAACTGCTCCATTTCAAAGACTATAAACACCTCAGCCAGAGAGCTGAGTACCAAGGGAGTTACCAGGAATGCTTGCAGAGAGCAACCAGTTCATCATTTAACACCTGCCTGGGAGACAATACCCAGTGTTTGAGAACAGTCTCGCAGTTATGTTCACAGGTGCCCTGCCTGAGAAAGTTCACGGGTAAAGGAAAGAACAGATTGTTTCGTTATTTCCATGAGCTAATTATCCAAAGCCAAAACTTCTAAAACATAACTGCTACAGGTCCCACTGAACATGACTGTAGATTGACCACAAACATCACTGCAATTTGCATCACTGAGATCAAACACTGTCCTTCCTCAGACGACTGTCAAGCCCTTTTCACTGCTGGCATATTCTTTTATGTCACTGCAAAATGCAGTAAATGCCCTTAGGTAAAGGGCAATATTTTTTGTAATTCTCCGCCTATGTTTTCCAGTGGATTGGCACTAGAACTCACAGTGGGATGAAGCAAACACAACTGCAGACCCCAAGTTCCAAGACAACACTAACTTCTTATACAAGTCTCCTGAGGCTGTGGGAGCCAGAACACTGTATGAAGCTCTCTGGGGAGACTACTCATTCTGCTCAGCAGCTTGACCAACAGAGCTTTGCTGTTGCTGTTTTGACTTTGTGTGCACTGCACACAACTGTGAGAAGAACTGCTTGGACAAATAAAAAATTCCCATCCAAAGAGTTTGCAATCTAGGTGTTAGACCAGACACTAGGTGAATGAAGCAGATGAAAAAATATGGAGAGAGCAGGGATGATGAAGAACAAAATCAAACGAGACAAAAAAATCACTTTTTAACCTCATGTCATTATGACATGGTGGTTAAAACCTACCTTTGCCATCATAAAAATGGATTTAAGGTAAAAGATAAGGTGGCAGCTTTACAAATACAGGAGCTATGAACTGACATGGAATATATGATGTACTTTGGTAGCAGAATCACAGAGGAGTCTTAGTGAAAGAGGTATAACTTTCAATTCTGTGAACGTATCTGCACCTATCTTGTTTCTGGGGCCACTTGCAGCAGGTTGAATAATGCCAGCTAGGAAGTCACTAAAGACAGCAGTGGTCTGGCTCAGCCTTTTCGACATAACCAACACCAGCCCAGAGTCTGCATATACAAGTTCTACAGCTACCAAGTGTTGCTGAGTCACCACAATCTGGTTTGAAGATAGAGGCTGTGTTGTGGCAGCAGTGCATGCAAAGGAGTCCACCTCAACGAGAAGTCAGCATGCACAAGCAACTTCTTCTCAGTTTTGCTGCTTGTTTATTTAGCTCTGTTTTCTCGCCATATACAGCCACCCTGCCATATATAGTAAATAAAATCAAGTGTCGTGCTGCAGAAGGAGACTGAAAGGAGTCTGTGGCAGCCTTGAAGTTAAAACTGCTCCTCACAAATAAAAATATTTTCCCAGACCTGTTATGGCTAGGGATTCTTCAGCAATGATTTTCACTATCTTCAGCAGAACAGCCTTGAAGGCTGCCAGACAAGGTATAGAATAATCTCCCAAGTGCTAAAAAGTACCATGGCTGAGATATGCTCAGGCCTACAGTCCAGCTTCTATTTCCAAGGCTATTCTCATAAAGAAAAAAGGAGCATCTGAATTTTCCAAAGCATGCAGGAACCCACAGGTCACTTAAAACCTATGGAACCCCAGAGCTGTTCCTTAATGATATTTAGCATATTTTAAGAATGAAAGTGGGATTTAGTACAGACACAAGAAGCCGTATGAAGGCTTAATTAATAAAGTAACATGACTAACACCATGTGAAGGAGAACCTCAGTTGGTTTTGCCAGAAGTATTTGCCATGAGAAACAGAGACACTAGATGCCTTTCACTACATTCAACTCATACAGTGACTTAAACTTTAAACACAAATGATTTTGCTCAAGCAGAAATTCTCTCTGAGCTATGGAACATCACATGTTCATTAAGTCTCATGGGAGAAAGGAATTAAGCTTGATTGGTGCTACCATTTCAACAATAATGAAAACCAGTAGAGTTGATTTTTTGCAGACTATAGATTACACAGAAGTCACTTTTTGCAAAGCTTCAGTGTATTTTATGTATTAAGTATTCATTAAAGCTGTTTCTAAGGCATCTAGCACAAGGATACCTCAATTTTCTGAAATGTGGCAATTAGCATATTCTCAGCTCACTTCTGTCTTAAGTGAGTGTAACCGCTGAGGTTTCTTCCTCCTCCTTCTATTTGCTTATCTCTCTACATCCTATTCCATGGACATATTCCATATTGCAATCCCAAGATATTACAGAAGAGAGATTTCAGTTAAATGGTAAATCTAAAAATAATTTCTACAATCCCACTGTTTGTATCTCCATGTGACCACACCCATCCACCAAGTAAGATGCCTCTGCTTTAATCTCCATACCTGTAGGAGGGTCGTCTGGAAAGAATTTCTCTTCGTTTCTGTGAGTCTGTGACACTGTCTACTGATTCCTGTGAATCTTCACTTTCTGCTATAGTGGAGATCTGTAAGTAAGAACAGCAATCAAATTTAACGAGACACTTCCAATGTCTTTATTTTAAGGAAATGTTGACATCCTGTGAAAAACACCACAATGCAAGTATTCACAATGCAAGTATTCTATCTAGACAATGAACAGAAAGTTACTGCTTACTAACAGATCCAGGAAAGGATGACCACAGTCAGTGATCTACCCATGAGAATGTTCTTTATAATTTAAATACTCCAATAAGAAAATATAAACAGTAATACCATTCAGTTTTTGCCTTCTATGATGTGTTTTCATCCATTGCAAGAAAACAAAGATTTTTCAGTAAAATTTAGGGAGAGGCTAACTAAATCAAATTAAGATAGCAGAAACGTTTGGAAACAAGGAATAAAATACTGAAAAACACCAATTTCTAGATAATGAGGTAGATATGTTAAAGAAAGACTGCCTTCGATGCGGGAAATTGCCAGGAAAATGTCATACATGAAGATATTAAAAAATAATGTACTGCTGCAATTCTGAATAGCTGTGCTTAAAAAAGAGAAACGTTTATGCAGGAAAGATAAAATAAAAATCATATTAAAATAATTTAGATCATTTTAAATTCGAAATGTGCATGACAAAATATACAAAAGCTAATGATGCTTTTGTGAGAAACAGAGCTCACAGCCTGACATTTTATGCATTGTAGAGAAGATTCCTAAAGGCTCAAAAATCTTGCTGGCACCCACATCTCACAATCATCAGATAGAGGGCCTGAATATGTCCAAGGCTGACTGTGAACTACTGGGTTCTGAATAACAAAACACAATGGATCTGCATTGAACCAGTTGAATTCCAAGCATGGCTTCATTGTCAGTCTCTTATCTTCCATCTCCAGGCTAGTAACTTGTGCACTTATCTCAAAACTGCTCACCTCTGATAGATTAAAACTCTAAACTTTTGACTGCAGTGGCTGAGGATGGTAGAGCCTGCCACAAACTCAGCACTGAAGCTGATAAGGAAAAAACAAAGATTATTATCAGAATGGCCAAGTTTTAAATTATGCATGCCTTACTTTTTAAAAGAATACCCAGTTAAATATCTGTATCAAAAAGTCACAATACCTACTTTTTGAAATTAAACTTTTTCTGAGCTCAGTGTTGTAACAGCAAATGAATAATGTACAGTCCTTGTCCTGTGTAGCTGCTGTACACCAAACAATTTTTGCATTCAGTAACACTGAACTTCAAGTGGATAAAAAGCAAGTTAGAGGTTTAAAGATTTCAGACTACTTGTCTCCTCTATCTTCAAGCTACCTCACCAAATCGCATTACCTATCTTGCTTTACAGAAGAGAAAATGCTAAGGCCTTACAAAGCACACAACACTCAACCAGCACATTTTAAAACCATTTCTATGTAAGGACTGATAGGTTTATTTTCAGCACCAGTAACATACAGAGACCTGTTTTGTAAATCATTGCAAATATTTCCTACGTAGCAAAGACTCTCATCCTAAAATACTGGCCTCATTAAGTTACTAAAAAATACATTATTAAAAGAAAGTTCATTCTTTTGTTCGCTTCAGAATAGTAAGAACTCTTACTCAATAAAAATGTATGGAAATACAGCAGAGAGAAGAAGTAGAGTAATACTGTAAGAAAAACCGTAAAGCTGTTAAACTCACCAAACAAATTCTAGAGGGAAATGAAACTCGGCAATGTTTGAAAATGAAAAGTGGTTAAGCCAGAACAGAAAAAAAGTCAGAGTAGCAAATACTGTACAGATTTGCAAAAACACAATCCACGACATTATAAATATATTAAATACATTAAAACCAGTGCAATGACAAGCCTATTTCAAAGGCCCAATTCATATATTAGGAATTTCTTCAGTCAGTACCTGAACTGTCTGGACCTGTGGAGACTGAATAACTGATGGCTGGGCAGCCTGAATTACTCCATGCACTTGAACCGTCTGCCCATTGGGCAGCTGAACTAAGGTCACCGTGGGTGCAGAAGATGTTGCATGAGCTGCTGGCATAGATACCTGCAAAGAAGAGACAGTGAGCATAAATTAGGTTATTGCAAAAATCTCCTTAGTTCAGCATTTGTTTTGGTGAAAGCACTATGTCTCCTCCAGACCCCAGTTAGATGACCCAAATGTTTCAGCGTAATATAAAACCCCTGAACTGCCTGAGCCCAACACCTGACCTACTTCATAAAATAATCTAATGCAGAATTTCTGCAGACTCGAACATAATTTGTAAAATCACTGAAAAGAACAAGAAAAACACAACTGCCTCTATTTTGAGGTAACCTGATACAAACATATCATTACCTTTCACTTACTTCACTTGGATACTGCTCAGACTAGGGTGTACTCCTACAGACACTGCTGAGTCAGAGGCAGAAACATATGGGAGTGGAGCTATTTTTGTTCTCACTCAAGAAAATGCAAAGAGTTTGCCAGATGTAAGAACTTAACATTTTTAGGGAATCATACCTTTCACTTTCTACAGATTAAGCCATATGAGTAGCTGGCAAAGTGCATGTAAATGAAGAAAACTGACCATGTGTTCAGACAGAAACCCCACGAGTTTGCAGTGGAAATAAGTATTTTATAGGCAGTCATTGTGATTATTGTGTCAACACATAGTTTCAAGGGGTATTTCTATGAGGAAAAATTGCCCACGTTTTAAACACAACTGTGTTTCTCCAGCACAGACCCGCAGGCATGGCAGCTATGCCAACAGGGATACACTGGTGACCTCAGCATGGCACATTACAGCTCAGCCTTCGGGGACCGCGGTAGCCACACAAAGCTGTTCACACTGCATGGGGCAGCCTCACCCTGGCAGGCCACTGGAACTGCTCTGGGTAGCTGAAGTGCCATGGACCACAGCCGCTCCATGGCTGGGCCAATGCCCAGTGCACATCCAGTACTCCCAACTATCTGGTGATGTGTGTGTTTGGGGCTGGGGGGCTCCTGAAAGGCTGCAGGGTGCCAGGGCTGCTGTGCCAGCACAACCCGCCCTCAGTGTGCATCCCTCCCACACATCATCGCCCTCAGGGAAGGACTGCAGGCAAGCACCAGCTGCTCTGGCAGACTTCAGCCAGGTCATGGGTCACTGACTAGCCAGCCTTCTTCTAGACAGCCAAGTTTGGAAAAACTAGCAATCCTCCAGTGTTCAACAGCATTTAAAAAAAATTCAATCCACACAGCTGCAGTGCAAGAAAGGGCTGCACTGCTGTCCCACCTAATCTCAAAGGGCTGCTACATACTGGATGCAGAGGGAAATCCTCTGCTGTCCCCACGAACACATGGTTCTCCAAAAGCTGCAACAGCTGATCTCCAAATTTCCATGAACATCCACCACTTACAATGAAATCTTGCTTAACAACAAAATTAAAGGAATTACACGTAGACCTCTCTCTTTCACAGCTGTCTCTCCCTAATCCACCAATTTGCATTTGCTTTTACCTTCCTTTTTCAGGAAAGCAGCTGCAGCATTACATGGTGGTACTTAACTCACATCTGAGAGAAACTAGGACTGAGATTAACATGAGAGCACTTTCCTCTGGCAAATCATATTCCTTTACCAAGTGACCTTTCTTAATAATGCATGTCTGACTGAACAGTCTCTGGCAATGACAGCAAAGCTGATCAACTGGAGGCCACTGTGGTTGGATTAAGCCCACAGCAGAGTGTAACTTCCGCAGATGTGTCTGACTCATACCTTGTGGAACTGGGACGAGTTTCCTTTTAATGCTGAAAACTACCCTGAACTCACTAAAAATGCAGCAATTAAACTAAGCTTGCAAGAGGGGTGACCTTACAAGAGATAGCGAAAGAATTAAATTGACATAATTACTTACTTGGATTTGGCTAGGCCTCTGAGGGCACTCCCTAATGCCAAACACTGCCACTTCACTTATTAAAAATATCATAGTAACGTAACACTGATGTGAACAACACAAGGAATTATGTTTAGACTGTTGTATCACCTCCACAAACCATGTACAGGCTGGGGAAAAGCTAAGGTGCAAATAATATAGTGAATGACAACATGGTGGTTCACGTGGATTTTAACCATACCTGTATAGTGTCTTCTTACTTGGAAAAAAATCCCATTCAAGTACTGGGGTAATTATGTCTGAGTGAAGTGCATTCTACCCACTACATACTTTTAAGTTCAGCTCCGTGGAGGTCAGTATGTTAGCACAGAAATTTAAAACATTCTTGCTTTTCTGGACTAAACCTTAAAGCACATCAAGTGAGAAGCAGTTTACTGGTTTTGCAAGAGAAATAAACTACTTCCACTCAGTTCACACTGAAGTGTTATTCACACCACCTACATCCTGTGCCTAAGTTAGACAGTGAGAAAACTGCCCAAAGAGGCAAGCTGGTGCAGGGCAGCTGGTGGCTTGTAAATTCACACTACAGCTTCACCCAACAAAATCACCCAGTGATTTAAACAGCTCCAATCCCTACACTATCACTAGAATGGAAGTGTACTATCTCTGGACTACCAAAAGGTGCAATGACTTTAAAAAGATACTAATCCTTTATTAAATGTTAAGTGATTTAACACTTGTGCCACTTATAAGACACTCAATTCCATAAACTATGAGATCAAAAACACCTGTTTGTTCTTTGCACACTACAAATAGTTTTAAAATTAAATGGTTACAGAAGGGAGCCAGAGAGATTCTGTAGTCACTTATACAACAGGGTTGCTTCTGCCAACCATCAGTGTATTTGCAAATGAAAACCAGTTCCAAAACCAGAGATGTAGCTGGGACTGCATTTCTTGTCTCTCCAAAATAATTTGGGGATAACAAATGGTCTACTTCTGTCTCTAGCTTGCCAACAATTCTGTGAAACTCTGGAGACAACAGGATAACACGAGCTGTCAAGTGCCAGATTGTTCCACTTGATTGTAATGCTTATAATATTAATCCCATCTGATAAGATGTATTTGCTGCATTATTTATCTACATATTCAGTTTGTTTTCTTCAGAATTAAACTGACTACTATAGACAAGTTTTTACAGAAAACACAACAGCAAGGCAATCCAGTCCATATAGAAAAGACAGTAGATTACACGTATTGAAAAAAATACCTTTCAGTGGTATGGTTGTGGTGAAGAATGCTAAAAATATTTTCATTTATTACTGTGTTAACATTACACAATTTACACACACAGTTCTTCAGAACTAACACAGCCTAATGTGATGGGAAGTTAAAAATCTCTACTGCTTTAAAAATGTGAAGACAAATATTAAAAGAACTATACATCACACCTGTTTCAGAATGGTATCAATGGAATCTTCTTTCAGGCCCATGAGCAGACATTATCCCTCTTAAAAATATTAACCATAGGTAAAACTATTACACCATATGATTTTTATACCTGGGCTAACGTTGCAATCTGTGGTTGTGCCTGTACTGTCATCTGTTGGGTTTCTGCCTCTGTACCGGCTGCATCTCCACTCTGCTGGTTCTCTGCTCCAGATTCCATGGTCATTTAGTTACCTACAATCACAATATTTGTTGTAAGTCTGGGTTGGTATGCAAGTCCATTATTCTTGGTGGATCTGGCAGCAATCACTGCAGCTGAATTCCCATTACTACATACTGTTTTAATTTGCTTATTAAATATTGCCAAACTATTAGTATTCAGGCAAATTCTTTTCATGCCAGGTGTTTGCCTCAGGTTGATTTTTCTGTGTGTAATGTTTCTGAAAAACAAGTCCAGTCTCCTCCAACAATGAGAATAGAAAAAATGCATTTTGCTCATCCTAAAAAAACGGAGCAATTGCACTATGATGAGTTAGCACCTCTGCAATTTGGAATAAAGACCTGTCAGTATGTCAGGAAGGGCACTCCCTCAGTGCCAAGGTGACAACTTGCCCTGTTACAGCCCTCCCACTCCCCCCAGCTGCAGTCTGCAGATACCAATAGCAATTGTTTCTGTGCTGGGCACTCAGTCATCTTTCCCTGAACTAAATATGCAACATCTCCATGCAAGTTCCTTCCACAACCAGACTGTGTATGGCTCTACATCACAGCAACTTAGCCTCTTCCACCCAGTGATTTTAAAGCCAGTCTACAAAATTATGGAAGCCATTTCTGCTTGAACCTTACCGCAGATGTTTTTATATTTAGAGGTACACAGTATTTTGCCACGACCTGAGCTTTTTATCATATATAGGTCCTAATACACTTATATTTCTAAGCACTAACTGAGCAAACCTAGATCACCAGAACACACAACTCTATAAAAAGAGGTTGCATAACTTCCAAACCCATGCATGTAGGCAGAGTGCAATGCCTGTTACATTCTGCACTGATCTGAGAAAATCACTTATCAGTTTTTAAGTATTGATATGAAAATATTTGATAGCAAAAAGAACTTCAAAATACAAAAAATTACATAGCAATACTACTGTATTATACAGAACTCCAAAGACCAAGTATTAAGAATGGGTATTACCTCCACAGTCACAACACTAATTCTGTGTACCACCCTGTGCTGCCCAATCTAATCAGGCCTCTGGCTGCCCTAGGGCAGCACACCTCTCTTCAGAGCTGGTCCAAAACGACCTCTAGAGCATTTCTGCTTTGGGAAGGGGCCTGGAGGCAGAGGATGCTCAGATCAGAAGAAAGGTAGAAAGAAGCAGAAATGCCCCTCTCCTTCCTCAGCTTAACTGGCCCCCTGAGGAAAGGACTTAGAAGCATCATTACAGGTGGTGGTACCACGCCCACACTCCAGACATTTCATTTTAAACACAAAGTCAGGGAAACTTCCATTTCAATGCAAACTATACCCCAGTGCTACAGGAAAGAGAATACCTTTTATACTGCCTAAAACAGCAGTCACACTTCAACCCTGAATATGAAATACCTGTCTCACAGTAACCGACTGATAATCAAGAAAGATATAACAGCATTTCACAGTAGTAACTGCATCCTACATCAAAAGAAAGTCAATGTATATAAATCAAAATCTCTATATTTTCTATTGAAAGTGATTGTTCAAATGAGTTTGTTCTTGTGTGTGTGAACAATGAAATGTAAAGTATCAAATCAGTAATGTAAAGTTCCAACATCAGTAATGAAATAAAAGAATTAAACCTGATTTTCCTTAAAAACAAACAATAAAAGAAAACATACAATTTTTTTAAAAAGCAAATTAAATTATTCTAAGCAGAGGAATTTTGTTATGCCTCTCTCTTGCCAAGATTTCTGTGCTACAAACCAAGTATTAGTCTGACGTGCTCAGAGATAAATACTCTATCCATATGTATATACTTGTAAACTGGTTATGAAAGAAATCACTTGTAAGCTCACTGCATTTTAAGTAGTCTAGCTATTATAATTTTGTAAGAATTTCAAGAATAGCCTGTATCCATGCAAATACAATAATTCAGTTCTTTCCTACAATACCAAGTCTTTCCCATGTTGTGTTTCATATTTCAAAAAGCACACAAGAAAATGCATGCACTATTACTATTTGCAATATACATTACCAAACAGCTTTTAAAGACCTAATTCCAACAGTTTAAGTGGTTTTCTATCCCAACTTTAACACACAAGTTACATTTTAACACTTAGTCCTCCACGCTATAGGCCCATTTTTCTTTTGAGTATTCTGTATTTTGAAAACTACAAGCCAGACTACCACACATTTACCTTCGATTTCGACCATTGGTAATGTACCAAAAAATTGGTAATGTACCATTTTTCTAATTTTCCATCACATTTTACTTTGTCCAAGGTAAGCAAATCAACAACTTTTTCCTAATTCTACGCATGTATCATGGTGACTCCAGCCAAAAGACTTCCTCATCATATTAGGAGCAGATCTTTTACATCAGCAACATCTCCCAGCCAAGTATCTCCAAATAACTTAAAAAAACCTCCCAGTTATAAATCCAAGTATATTGCAAAACTAGTAATACTTTTGTTTGCTGATAGAAATCATGACTCCAGCATGCAGTCAGTTGGGATTAGAAATGGATGAAATGTGCAAGTATCAGGTATTTAGCAATGTTCACAAAGGTGAATGTGTTGCCAAATTCCTGCTGATAAATGCAATGTTTTCCTAGGAAGAGTTTCCAATCCCCTCATACACTATTCAGCAAAGGTCCTCTGTCTTTACAAGCTTGGCTTCCACACTTGCATCACCTTTTGCATATGTAATCAGCAAAAGGATTAGCTGTTTGAGATACTCCCTCTTCTAGACAACACCAACAATTCAGAAATCAAATTCTTAACAAGAATTGCAAACACCTAAAAGGAACTTCCTCATTTCATACTGTAAGCACCAAGCAATGCAGGAAGCTGCCTGCAAGATTTACATCTTGACACAAGCAGTTTAAGTGAATTTCCAACAACCTGTTGATTTTTGACAAGCTCTCAGTGTCATGTTACTTGCAGGTTCTAAGGACTCTGGTTCAGTTTACCTTACACATCACAGTATTTTGTGGTGTCAAAAAATAATCACAACATTCTAACAGCTTCACTACTACCTTTTCCAGTAATTTGTGAGAAAAAGGAGGAATCAGATTTCTGAGCATCCAGGCATCATATTCCAGAGACACTGGTCACATTGTTTTATGCTTGGGTGTGATCAAGATTGCCAAGATGTACAGGACCATGTACACAGAACATTAACACTTGCTAGGTTGTGTGTGTGGGTAAGGCCATGGCGGCTGAAATTAAGGTTGCCAATTCCTATTAGTTCTTGCAATTTACAGTGTAACAGATGAAAATATGTTTGGTTTGAAACTTTAACCTCCCCATGCATATGAATGAATGCCAATCTGTACATCTCCTTTTTAAGTTTTTGTACCCCTAGTCTAGACAAGCTTTGCTGATCAGTATCCCAGCATCTTTCCGTTCTTGTGGATGCCACCCCTCCCCCTCTTTATTCCTCCTGCCCTGCTCACAGTGGCCCACCCTGCTCCCTGGCACTGATTTTCCTGGCAGGCACCACACCAGGACTTCTCAATTGGAGACAGGGATCTGAAAATGCCCTAGTGGGGAACAAGTCTCCAGGGCATGGACAGCATATGGGAGCCAAGGGAGCACACTTCTCATTTTTCCTTGCTTCCAGGCTACTTTCCAAATTGGCAGGAGAGGACACCCACACGCACATACTTTGAGAAAAGATTAGTAACTGCAGTAGTTGAACCAAGTATTCTAAATGAAACTAATTGAAAACAACAGCTATTGACAACCAGAGCTGGAAAACCAAACTGCTTGGTTAAAACATCCTGGGTATGAACTCTGAACATCAGAAAGCTGATGTGACTATCTGGTTAGAGATGGTTTAACTCGTGAGTTTTGTAATACACAGCTTTCTTCATTAGTTCAAAGTGGCAGCAGTATTATATTTACTAATATTTTTTATTAATAACATACTTACTAATGATCTCAAACTCTGGAAGCGAAGAGCCAAACATTCAGCTGACACACCAGCATTTATTTTAGCCAAGTCAAGACTGCAAGAAAGGAGTTCAGCAGAGGACAACCAACTGTCCCAGCTGAATTTACACCATGAGCACAGAAGACAGATGCTAATAAAAACAAACAGTTGCAGAATGCAACTGAACTACACACACTGCAGAAAAATCCAAATAAATCTGTCTCCTTAGTTGCATAAACCTGGAAAGGGCACTTAGCTAAGGACTACTGCAGAGAGATCACTGCAGATTTCTCCTTGACACGCATTTATGACAAGAAAAGCTAGAGAGTTAGACTGCAACAACAGTAAGAAACAGGGTAATCTTTAACTACTATATTTGTATAGCTGGGCCCAATATATCAGCTGGATTACAGTGCAGAGGCTGGGAGCCCATATTAAAAATGGGGTCTGTGGAATTTGGGTGTTCAGAGAAAGCAAGTATTTAGGGCAATGACAACCCATTGTATGAAGAGACTAGATGGATTTTTATTATTTATCCCAGAAAGGAGAGAAATGCTTCAAAAACTAGAAAATATACTTAAATTATTAACAGAATAAGTAAACAAGAAACACACACTGTCTGATTATAAAACCAGCAAAGCTTAAAGACGTAAAATTTTTTAAGTATAAAAATGAAAAATCAAAAAATCTACTAAAAATTATGAAAATTGATACTTTGTGTACTGCATAAATGGAGCAATGATGCTACTGATGATAAGAATTTTATTAGGATTTAAACATGGGTTAGAGAGGCACTTGGGTAAAAAGAATATCCAAGAATATCCTGAATTAGTACAGTTTTTTCACACCAAAAAAAGTGCAGAACCAAAAGGAAGATAAAAACTGAATGAGTTGGGATTTAAATTGATTTCTAATCTTTAAAAATTCATATAAATGCTTTCATGAGGGGGAGGATTATGTCCCATGTAATTTTTGCAGGTTCCAGCAGTCTTTTGAGATACCCACCGATCCTCACTATCTTAAAGACAGAATGCTGAACAGGGTGCTACAGGTAATTCTAACTCCTGTAATCCCTGTTAATTAAAGTGAGCATCATTGCTGTGTATTCGGAGCACAAGCTGTTAGCTACCTCCCCTCCCACCTGCCTACAGAGTGAGGATAAAATATAATTGTCTTCCCACAGCTCTCTTCACTCTTTAGTATCCTCCCCTTTCTATGTCTGTGGTCTGCCTGCTCTATTTTGCCTCCCTACATCTTCTTTCTCCCATCTGACTTACCCCCATGAATTTTACCACGTCTCCTTAAAGATTAGGCTCTGATCCTTGGTTTCCCTTCGTTCACACAAGTCGTGGAGCTTTCCTACTCTGCAGACAGGCTGCTTTTCGTCTCCCAAGGCAGACTGGAGAAAAGAAAGGTGGAGGTCCTTTCCCAAACACCATTAAATCCAAGAACGGAAGTACCACACTGCAGCTGTTAGAGCAGATAAAACTTCCCATCCACTTTTGTATGTGAAAGTCCTTAATACCCCACAGCTTTCCATGTTTTTCAGTTGGACAGTTGGCACAGTAAAACACAGCAAAACACAGCACCTCTCCCTGCAAGCCTTTCTTTTCTCTCTTTATTAGCATTATGGTGGCAATTCACTGTCAGAAGTTCAAGCTTACACTGACAGTTCCTGCCCGTACGACATAACCGCACCTCCAGGCAACACGGTTTGCTTTACGCCTCGGAGGGACTGTCACACCTGCTCCCCAGCAAGCACAGCTTCACCAAGTGAAGTGCTGTAAAGAATTGTGACTTTTGGATTTATTTTATTCAAGTATACACAAAGATTCTGAAGAAAAACGACAGCCTCCAGAAACAATGCAGAGCAGAGACCCAACAGACTCACGCCCATTCTGAGCCTGACTTGTACCACACCCAGTCATTTGCTCACCCAACACCTTCGAGGTCATTCTACTGCCACATTAAGCTCCTGATCCAGGGAAATATCCAGTCGCCCAGCTGCTCATGGCAGTGAAGGACCAGAGCAGCTGAGGGAAGGGAAATTGAGGCAATGCCTCTTTAGCAAGCCCTGTATTCACAGCAGGTGTGCCAGTACAATTGTTCAGGAAGCAAGCACAGCTCCAGTATCCAAAGTTCCAGGAATGTGACTCATTCTGAATTTACTGCATGTGGCTTTATAAAGCCACAGATCCACCACGACAGCACTGAGAAGATACCAAAGACCACTCTGGAACACAATTGTTTTCACATTTCCAGCATAAGCACTGAGAACACTGACCTGCAATCTGCAAAGATTTCCACTGTCACCCTGCAGAGTGGCAGTCCTTTCAGCCACAGCTCAACAGCCACTTTATGAACTCCATTCAGTGGCTGCCAGACTGTAAATGTTCAGAGAAAAATAATTTTATTTACAGCTAACACATGGGACTTCAAATAACCAGTAATAAGTGCTTAACAGGACAAGACAGGCCCATAATTATCTCTCTTTGTCACTAATGACTGTAGTGGGTTAGCACAAGAACTGCAATTTACACCACAGCTTCTTTGTCATCCCAAGCTGGCACTGCCACTGCTCCTGGGTATTTGCTCCCCCCATCCTCTCCCTTGGGTGACAAGTCTGTGCGTCATACTGTGAACACAAGCTACATTTGTTGCTTCATCTGAAATCTACCTTTTGCCACTTCACTAAAGGGGTTCTCCACAAAGCCATTTGATGATCACACCAGCTTCTGGGTCAGGGAAGCCCAAAGGCCGGGAGAACCAAGTGGAAGGGGAAATAAAAGAATGGCAGCAACAACCAATGCCACTAAAAACGCCAAAAATGAAGAAGAGTCTTCACATTGTGTTCTGCATATAATTTACTGCAAATAATCTGCAATAAAGCCATCTACCAGGCAAACTGAAGAATAAAAAGCTGGAAAAATTCTTCTTGTCACTGAAGTTAAAGTATTTCATCTTGAACATACAAGAAAAATTTAACATCACTGTAAAAATATCTCACACAAATTAGAATCATTTCATCAACAGAATGCAGTATCTGTAGTCCCATCCTCTGTCACCATCAATATGACACTCAGAGCAGTGTCTAAAAACTCCCTGCTGACTGAATACGTGCTGTAACAGCCACTGCAAGAGATGTGAACAAGGTAGTATTTTCATACAGACCACAGAAGAAATGGAACCAGGACTCTTAATTAAAATTAACAGTCTTTTCTGGCTCATTACTTTTTCAACAAAACTTTATTACACTTCCAAAGTCAGTGAAAATTTCTCATACTTACCAGATTTAGATATATGGGTGATGAAAGTATTGGAAATTATTTGTGTTGCATGCTCAACCTCCCTTTCACTAGAGAAAAAGCAGAGGCATATTTTAAAACAAGGGCAGAAGACCAAAAATGGAATCTCAGAGCTCCAGTGGTGAGCACCCAAATCAGCAATCTCCTCTAGCTTTTGTTCTCTGTTAGCATAACTCAAGCAAGCTGACATTTACCAGGCAGATGGTGAATCAGTAAGCACAGGTAAGGTATATAGTGAAAGTTGCTTGAACACCCTTCATTGCTGCATTTTCCTAATTTGACTCCTCACTCTTGGCATTGTACTAATATCTAGTGTTTCTGCCTTCAAGCTTTTTAAAAGGAAAAAAGACTCTGACAGCTATTAACTGCAATTAGTTTCTTGTATCACAAATTACACAAATAAATACAAAAGCAGCCAGCAAGCATTTGGTACACACACATAATTTAATTCAAGTTTAACCTATACTGTCTTTTCTTGATCAATATAGATTATAAATATATATACATATATATATGTGTGTGTGTGTGTGTGTAAATATCTATCTCCCTCCGCCCTTTTTTACTAACCTTATCCAATAGTTGGGACAGGTCTCATGTGAATACATGAACAGAGTTCAGTAGAAGAGCCCAAGGACAGACATGAAAGCAAGCATTTCCTAAGGCTTAACAGTGAAAAGCAAACAAATTACTCTCCCCTGCCTTATCCCCTCCCCATTCAGAAATGCCCCCAAAATACTGTCAGACTTCGCTTAGACAAAACAAAACGTCCAAAACAAATCCCAGGAAGGTTACTAATTCGTTAGATAACTATTATTATTATTATTGAAAATGTAATCCATAAATATGTTCTATTTATAAATGCTCTGTGCTCCTACTGAAGGCACTTAGGGTATTAAAAGACTAATTCACATGCTTTAAGTCTGTGATCCTCAACACACAGAACAGAATTATGATAACTATTTATAAACACCTTTATATGTGCAGTAAAAAAATCCAAAACCCACCAAAAGGTATCTGCAAACTGAATTTTAGAGAAGCAAGACATTATTAAGAATGTCCTGGCCAACATATTCAATCTATTCACAGAGATTTCTGCCCATTCTGTCATTCTTAACACATTTGTTTCCAGTATCATATTTATGCATTTCAATTACTTACAAACTGACTGCACTTTACTACAGCTTACCATCTGTTCTCTGACATTATTTTTAGGACATAAAAATCACCTAATTTTCAATCTATGCAGATTTCTTGCAATTCCTACCAACTGTAAAAGCTTTCCTTTTGCAAAAATGAAACCACATGAAATTGCCAAAATACATGCCTCTTTTCTCCCTGCGTCTGCTGAAACTACTGTGGCTCAGCTCATCACGTGTAGCTGCTGGTTACTTAATAAAACCCACCACAACAGTGTATCTGAACAGTATCATTTGTAGGCAGAATCTTTAACGCCACATAAAACACAGGCACCAAGTAATTTTTTATCATGCTGTTGGGGAGCTAATGCTCCTGCTGAATACACTGCAACTCCAGGAACAGGCTCTTTGCAATTGGTACAGGCCAACCAAGTCAATAATCAGCACAGTCACTCATGATGAGCTTTAATTTCTGGCCCTAATCTAATTCTTATTTTACCTTTGACTGAAAAAGCTGGGGGGGGAGAAGTGAGGAATCCATGACTCCATGGGATCGAAGCTGACCTCAGCCCAACTGAAGGCAGCTACCTAAAGCCAGCCACTTCTCATATTTGCCCTTCTAACTCCACTGCTGAACTGTGACCACACACCAGTCTGACGGCAGTTTTTATTTTAAAAGGATGACATGATCACATCTGTACTACGACAAGTGAGGGGGTTCTGCTCAGCCCGGGGTGGAAGCTTGCTGGATGGAAACAGCACCCATCTAAGAGCCTATTAATGCAGCCTGACCCCAGGTAACCGGAGTACAGAGATGGGTACAGTAAACTAACACCTTTTCTGCTAAGGAGGCCCTGTGCCCGAGCTGGTACACCCTGCCTCTCAGCACAGGCTGTTAGCTTGGGCTCAGCGCCACACTGAAGCAGCTCCACGACCCCTTGTAAGGAGGCAGGTTGTACCTGGCTGGCACAGTGAGTGATTTAGAAACAGTTCTCTCCTGACACCCAGGTGTCTAGATATGCCAAATAAATAATTTACCCTGCTGTGCTGCTCAACCAGCAGAACATTTTGAGCCACTTCCTTTCACAGCAAACACTGGCACATGAAGGTGTTCCAGCAGAAGAGCTAAGGCAGCCCAGAGTGACAGAAAGGAGAGTACAGAAAAGCAGTCAGAGACCTTCTCCTTTCCCACTGACAGGGAGAAAAGAGGACTGTGTCACTACAATAATTAAAGGAGTATTCAGAGCAGAAAATGATGCCAAGTTAGCAAGGCTAAGATCCATTTAAAAGAAAGTGCATGTATTCCTTTTTTCCACTGGGTAGAGATGTCAGAACCTGAGATTTCCACCTGACCTGCCAGAGTCATTCAAATGAATATTATATTTGTTCTCCTCCATATGCATTTCTATGTTTTATGGTCTTTTACTGCCTCACCATTCATTCTGGCAGAATAACAACCACCTTAATGCTGTATGACATATTTTGACAACCTTCTGACATGTTGTAAGGATCTTTGTCCACTTGCCAAGCAACCTTTAAACATTCCAGGTCTGAGGCATCAGCTGGAAGAACTGTTGCAATTCCAAGCCTGGGGCAGCCTGTAACTCTGTAAGGAGAACCTCTACAAGTTCTTATTTAATAAAAGGGTTATCTCTGAGGTGAGGGAACTACTGGAAAACTCTGGGAAACTTGTTCTCAGCAAACGACAGGAGCGATGACTGCTCAGCAGAGTCACTCCTAAAGTGAAGAAGAACTAAGATTTTGTTAGGACAAGGGTATTTAATATGACTGCCTCCTGCACAGGCTTCACTCTATAGATGTGCTAGGGAAATCCAGAGTCTCAGTCACCGGGTCTGTGACAAATGCTTATGTGAACAAAGCTAAACCTACATTGAAACCGTACAGATCACCCAGCTCTCTCAAGGTGCTCTGAGCAGATCAGGAACAACTTGTAACAAGATACAAATAAAACCGAGAGCATTATACAGGCCTACACCAGTGGTTAACCTGAGTGTTCCAAGCCCAAGGGCCAGGAATACAACATACAGTAATCTCAGACCTGTAACTGAACAAGGAATCACCTCCATATAGGTGTTTCCTTAATTGCATTAATTTAAATTACATACTAGGTATGATTTAATGGAATAATGTGATAAAGCCAGAGAACCACATAAACATGTTTATTATTACCTGAAATCTTTTTATTTCAAATAAATGTTTCCAGAGTCTCTGTTAATTTTACAGTGTGAAAATATTAATAGACACATCTAATTTATCAGGATAGAATACTGTAAGACTGGACTGAAGGCTCTTAGATATTACACTGATTAAATATGACATTCTAAAGTAATATGAATGTGAATTTATATTCTGAAACTCCCATCTTCTGGGAAGTCCCAGATATTCAGGGGACTTTCCCATGAATAAAGTAAATGTTTCCTTTTCCACCCTATAATGAAGGAGAGCAACTGTCAGTATTTAAAGTTCTTTGTATGGCTTAAAATGTTAAATTGGATACCTGAATTTCATCATCCATTTGTTTATGTAATAATAATAACAACAACAATAATAAAAATAAAGCCTGAGGTTTAAATAATGTAGGTCACCTCAGCAAAACACTGTACACTGAAAAGGGTCAGATACCGGAATCCCAAAATGACACACCTCACACTTATTTTCACATCATTCTTCTGTCGCAGAGAACTATCAAATCAGTTACGGAACTTAGGGCAAGCATGGAATTTCAGGTATTTATAAGCTGCAGAGTTAAACTTGACATGATTTTAGGTAGAATTTGTGTCTGCTGAGATTTTGTCTGTTGGTGACAAGGGACAGCTCCATGCCTTATGTGTCTAACCCACTTCTGAATGTCAGTGGCTAAAGCATTAATTCATAAAAAATGTCACTTCAGATATTTATGCTGCAAGGTTGTCAGACGTAACTACTAAAACAAACAGAACTCATTCTGTTTGATGCTTGGAACGTATGTGGTATTTCTAGAGTTCAACCCATAGTAAAAAAGCATGAAGTTGTGTAACTTGGTAAATATTGGAAAGTCTCGTTTAAAAAAACCAGAACACTTCTAATGAATTCAGAAAGAAAACACAACAAAATGGATGTTTCAGACCAATGCTTTCACTGTTTTATTAATAAGCATCTTTAGAAATGGTCACCTGAAAGTAAGACTGAGTTATTAATATAAAGCTGACAATTACCAAATATGAAGTCAAATGTCTGAAAAGAATTAAAAACAACCTGTATCGGTAAAAGCAACATACTTTATTAATGAATAGCTTTGTTTCAATTTTAACAGGCAGTATTGAGTATTTTTTGCTTCAATGCTCTTCAGGAAGTGAAAACCTTAGAATTCTTTCTGAGGTTGGAGTGCTAGAGTAGAGTATGACCAAGTATGCCCAAGAAAAACAGCATTTCCTTACAAACCTTGCCCTTGTCCAATTTCTGAATGCATCCTATTCACATAACTGATTGCAACATTAAAACCAAACGGTCTAGGTCTTAAACCACAGCTCACACTTGGAAATACTTTTAAATCCTAAAATTGCTCTGGCTTTACTGGTTTTATTGAAAACATCATTGCTTGGTCAATTAGCACTAGTCTGGAAGCATTATCAGACTATGTTGCTTAATGCACCAAAATTAAATCTGTGACCCAGCCTCTAAAAACCAACTGAAATGCAACAAACTTTGTAGTAAAGTAACTCCGACTAACGCTATCAACCAAGTGGATTCTGGTTGATTTTTCATGTATTTTTTAAATGTGCCTGGTCTGTGCAGGAGAGCCTTTTAAAGGCGAAAGATCACTCATATGCCTGCCAGGCAGATCTACTCTGCAAAAGCATCGCCTCCAAACAGAGGATAATGTTTCCCAAATACTTAACTGGTAAGACTTGCATTACACCTGTGGGCAAGACTGTCCGCCTGGAACCAGGGATGTGATTTGCTGGTAATGCTGAAGGTCTGCAGTGACCCGGAGTAAGCAACAGGAGCCACTGAGGAACCAAAAAGGGCAAGAGAAAGAAACAGAATCCGTGTTTTAGATCAAGGTGTTGCACACAAAAGAAAGTCTCTGTTTTGCTTTCTTCAACTACAGTCTTGCAAGCATTTCTGCTGGCAGCACTGCCAGCTCAGGCTCTGGTTTCCTCTAAATTCTTTCTTATTTACACCTTTACACTTGTCTGTGAAGCTGTCTAGTAAATGGGACTGGGCAACCAATTTGCACTACAGACAAGGAAACACAACAAATTTCTAGCCTGGACCAGTCCTTTGACCCAGTTCACAGGCAGCAGTACTGGTGCTACTGGCACAGGAGCAGGAACAGAGAACGTGGAGCAGAGTCTACCCTGCTGCAGCCAGGCGTATCAGTGAAAGCAAAGTAGATTAAATCATGGGTATAGGTGTCACAAGACTGTGGGAAGCCAATAAAGATGCTGAAAAAAACTACCTATATTCTGTAATTTGATTACTGTTGTGATGACTCTGCTTAAGAGTGGGAGGCTTGAAACAGAATGAATTTTTTTTAAATAATCAACATTAGCTTTCTGAGGATTGGGCAGAGATGCCTTTTTCAAACAGCCACGTTGCTGACAAAGCAGCTATTTGCAGCAGGTAACATACTTCTTCTTGGGCTTCTCCCCAGCCCAGGGTAATGTGCACTGGTTACACATGCCACATTAACTTTACACTACAACTTCCATGCCAGTAGTTTCAGCCACGATTAATTATTTTACAATCTGGAAGACAGGCCAAGGCATTTATTGGTTTGTGGCAACAGTGACACTACAGCAAGCTCACTACCCAGGTGCTTTGGGCCAACTGACAGGATGCACACCCAAGTGTTGGTCCTGGACCCCGTCTGGAGCTTCCTATTTCACTCTGGGCTTCATTTAAGATATATTACATAGAATTCTCCCCAGCTGACTGGGTTCCTCATAATGAAAAGGGCCTAAAAGGAACACAGAGCTAAGCTCTTGAGAAGACTGAAATCTGCCTCTGATAAGGAGCGGTCAGTTCAATCACACAGGTATCACCAGGCTTTTAAAACAAGGAAACTTTCCTCGTTTGGGGCTTTTTTTTTTTTTTCTTCGACTTACTATGTTCTAGGTTTCCTATTTGCCAAGACAAACTCATGTGGCTCTGATCACCATGGACAGAGTCCGACCCGTCCTTCTGTGACTCCAAGGCATGCTGCCATTCCCCAAGATGGGTCTACTGACACAGCTCTCTGCTGCTAAAGGGAGAAAGTTGTGTCCCCCTCCTTCCTTTCCACAGTTGCTCTGAAAATTTGCACAGGTGTTTGTGCTAACAGCATCTCAATCACCAACCAATTCAGCTCACTCATGCAGGGGGAAATTAACCTACTGAAAAAGCACAGTTCTCTCCTGGGTTAGTGATTCGAACTGGCTTACTACATTTTATATACAATCAACACTACAGCCAATGTAAAGGGATGGTCCAACACCACACAACCAGGAGCAGGAGAGGAAAGAGCAAGATGTCTGTCTCTTGTACAGTTGTCTCAGCTCGGATAAAACCACAGCAACAGATTACTTTTGTTAGTACGCCGTTGGTTATACTGTGGCACTAGTACGCAGCACCCTTTTTAAACATCTTCCCTCCCTTTTCATCTCCCAGAATTTTCCTGTCAGCACAATAGGAAAATTTGGATGAGTTTCACAAAGAGGGAAGGGGTCCTACATCTACAGTAATGCCCTAGACTTTTTTTTTCAAGAGAAAGCAAGCTCACTACAATCAAAAAAGGTGTAAATTTACAAATCCTGCTGATACTGTATGCTTCTTGGAGGAATGGACAGGCACCAGTGGATTTTGAGGCCAGGCCAGCTACACACAGCCAGATGATGTGTCATCAGAAAAAAAAGGCAAGAAAATGCTTCCCATCCATTATTTAATGGGGTATAAAAGATGATGAGAGAAATTTTACAGATGAGATTTGACATTCAAGCCCCAGGAAAGGTGCAACGTAAAGTAAAATCCAATTGATACTGGAACAGCATACAGAATGAGAGATTTAGGGTAGCACCTATAAGAAAAGGGCATGTAATATTGGACCCAAAATGTCACAGGAGATTGTAGAGTTTCTGAAGAGATGATTAAAACATTGCAGCAAAGAGCTGCAGGGAACAGCGACTGGCAAACTTAAAATGTGAAGAATAAACAAAAAAGGAAGTAAAGGAAGTGCACAGAGAACTTGCTAAAAAAAAACCCACAAAAAAGGTGTTTAAGCCAAGTAAATAAGTAGCACAGCAATCAGTATGAATACATGAAATTGAAGTTTGGGAACAGCTGTTGTTCATGTTCATTTGCTCACGGTTAGCACATGTAAGAACTTAAGACTTAGCTGAATGATCCAGCTCTGTGGCAAGAACTCCAGCAGGATCTGTGTCATCCAGCTTAGTTATAAACACAGCAATAATTTAAAAATTTTTATGTAGGCTGCATTTTCTCATTTAGCAGCACAGCTGCTTGAGCTGCCCTTATCTCCCTGCTCATTCCAGCCCCATCCCTTCCCCTGATTATGCTGGTACAGCTACTGTGCAGCCGTGCAGTGATGAGGGGAGGGAATGATCCCGGTGAAAAAGAACCAGGCTCCACACCTCTCAACCAGCTGGATCATTTCCCCATGCAGTAGCTGAAGCATTTGTGCAAGTGCAATGGAAAAGACATGAAAGATGTTTCAGCCAGTATTACCACCAAAAAATGCTATCAGGAACTATGGTTTCACTTCATCAGCCAGTAGATAAGCTTCAAGAATTCATGGATTTCTTAGGCTACCTGCTCTTTTGTAAGTTTAGAAATCTATCTGAAGAAGTTTCTGCCTAAAGAGGAAAACACAACCCAGCTTTAGTTCTTCCACGTGCTGGGAAAAGGAGTTTTCCTCATAACCTTGTTGACTAAACAAGCTATCACCGAACAACACTTAGAGGATCAGAGATTTTTACACACGAATTTAACTCTCCCCTCCAAAAAATGTGAAAGTATCAAGGCTAGAGATTTTTATTTCAGTTTCCTGCACTAAGGTAGCTTCAAAATAGTTAATTGTAAGGCTTCCTGCAACTGTGTCTCAAGTTGCCAGTGTAGTCTCCTGTCACGGAACAACTGAAAAGTAACAAAATCCAGCACAGCAATTGGCAGGACTCACCTATCTTCAGAACTATTTTTCTGTCTTTCACCTAATGGTCTTGATTTATTCCAAATATCAAATCTCACAACATTCTCAGGAGAAAAACAGGAATGCTTATTATCTTAGGATAATATCCTGTACCTCTCTGCACTCTACTCAAAATCACTCTAAGTAACAAGTGTCAGTGCCGCTTTAAACTTGTGTGTATGTACATATGTTAGGTAAACCATATACATGCATCCAAACAGGAACACACTTCCTCCAGATTCTTTATCCTCTCACCTTAAAGTGGCTCTTCCAACACTGAGTTTTCTATTCTTTCCACTTCACACATAATACTATCAATCTAGCGCTGCCAGACACAAACAGCAGCAGAGAATCCCTGGCTGGTTTTGAGTGTTTTTTTTACCTGAAAAGCCAACTAGAGCCTGGCACATTTTCGCCTCCTGCACAGCTGACAAGGCTGTTTTAGAAATATGGAAAGCTGGAAGGTGCTGTATTTGTTCTCACTCACCTCTTTTAATTGCAGTACAATCAAGTGGTCTAAAACCTCTGAAGAACAAAATAGGTACCAATGCCTTCATGCTCGGAGATGTACATAGACCATTAATGGCAGGCTGCTCAGGTTTTCATAATCACTACCTCACAGATGCAGGTGAGGCAACACAATTTTTGATTCAGAGAAAAAAAAGGTCACTGCCTTGTCATGAAACTTCAACTGTAGGCAGGTAGGGTACTGGAGAGCTCAAACCAAATTGAGTAGGGTTGTTTCTGTAGATGAGGATTGCTGTCACGTCCCATGAAACTAACTTTAGTTAGATTAGAGGCAGAAAGCTAACACGGCCTTCTCACTGCACCAAAGCCTTGAGAAGTGTGGCATGAGTAACTGATCTCCACTTGCTTCCAGAGATCCAAAAATAGAGCTGAAGTGTGAATATCCCATTTGTTTCAAAGCAGTGCCAACAGAAACTCCGAGCTGGGGCCTTGTCTCCTATCAAAATACGCACCTACAGAGCTGTAGCTGCACTTAGGCAAGAAGAAGCTGCTTCTTACTGCAGCAGAACAGCTACTCTGCAGAGTAGGATCTACAGATGATTTTGTATAGCAATAGTTATGCTGGTGCAGGTTTCCAAGAAACAGCCAGATTGATGACTTGACAGTCTAAATTAGGTGTTTCTAAACTCTCTGTATCAGCAAACCCCTCTCCCCTTTTTAGACCTTTGTGGTGTTTTTTGTGTTGCGTTGTTTGTTTCACTGATTCTTTCCTTTTTTTACCCAGAGTAGTAGACACATCTATCACCAAACCTATGAGAAAAAAATTAATTAGATGCAGACCGTTCAGTGCAGATCCAAACACCATACTGAGAGTACTAACCTGAATACTGGTGTTCTCTTAACTAAATGAAAGCATTAAAAATTATTACCCTCTTCTTTGCTAAATGCAACTATTTCATTTTAGGTCACCTGTAAGTGATGCTCCGCAAATATACAACCACCTCTCTGTTCCCTTTTCTCTCTGACATGTGAGGGGAAAAAGCTGGTGAGGAAATGCAGAGATCTGTGTTTGAAAATACGGATCTGAGAGTCGTCCACTCTATTATGAAATAGAATAAAATGTTTTTCTAAAACTACAAAAAACCAAAAAGCAAGGATTTTTCTGTCCCATTTTTGTATTTAAAATGTAGCGCGCATTCCATCAAACCAAGAATGAATGAAATACACCAACAATTACACTCTCTTTAATCACTATCAAAAGCTACATTGCTTACTGAAGTCCTCGGATGTCTATTAATCAATTAAAACGTTAGAAACCCTCTTCTCATGTTGGTATAATTCAGTGAAGTGATGTAGAGCATCCTTGGCCTTCATTTCAAAAGAAGTGGTGGAAGAGACAGAAAACAGAAATTCACATACAAGGAAGTATACATGTGAATCACAAGTATCCATTTTGAATAAAATCTATTTCAGTGACTTTGTATTTTACTGTATAAATCCACATTTGTTAATACAAGGAAAGGATGCCAAGTAGAGTCTCAAAATTCTTGTATTCTAAAATAATGTTTAGTGGTGGTCAGAACGGGACTAAACAGAGATACATGATATTTCTAAGAAGTCTCTGGTCTTTTATTTAAGAAATAGGAAACATGCTTCTAACCCCAGGAAAAAAAAATACAGGTGTTATTCCAGAAGCAGATTGTGAGCAGGCATTTCAATATTTAAGTGGAATAAACAAAAACTTAAAAAGTGGTTCATGAAAAAAAGTCATATGACCATTTAAATTTTTTTATCCTTGTATATATTTAGGAGGTGTAACAATCTTTGCTTAAAAAGTCTTTTCAGTCTGCCACGTTGTTTTTACTTACTACTGTACACAAAACTGCAGATATCCAGGATTTGAAAGTAGAACAAAATCAAAACACTGTCTTCTATTCTAGGCAATAAAGGAGGAAAAAAAGCCCCACAGCTGCAGCAAGGCAAGGCTGGTGTAAGGTGGAAAAAGGCATTTGAGCTGACATTTGCTATTAAAGCTGGGATAGAGATCAAATCGTTCGCTCTGTGCAGCACCCAAGTCTGTGGAAAACTGGCAAAAGCAAATCCCAAACCGAGATTTACCAGCCGCAGTCTGGCTCAAGTTCACTTTGGGTTAAAAATACTACCAGGGGAGAAGCAGCGCGGCAAGAGGGAACCGTATCCCTGTTACGTGACCTGCGCGCCGGGCTCGGGCTCTGCCCGCGGGTCCCGCCCGGAGCGCGGTGTTGGGTGACCGGCACCACTGCCCGGCGCGGCCTCCCGGAGACGGAGTAACAGCGAACCACCAGACCAAGCGCTGCCCCGGCTTCCGAGCACAGATTTTATTAAAAGCTTCTCGTTACAGAGCCGGGGAGCGCCCCACGCACTAGTGTCCATCACGGCGGGAGTCTGTTTGTTTATCCGTACAGCGCGCTCGGGGCGCCGGGGAAGCGGAACTCCGGCGGGCGCGGGGGGCCGCGGCGGCCCCGCGGGAGGGTCCCCGGAGCCCG